>CAWUFW010012169.1:10000-12500 GCA_963921515.1 Calotriton arnoldi | reverse complement strand
ACTGTCCCTAAAACCTATGGTTTTTTCAGTGAATTTGTAAGGTTTTTTAAATGCAAATTTCTAACTATAACGTGTCTGAAACCTATGGTTTTTTCAGTGAATTTCAAAGGTTTTTTAAATGCAAATTTCTAACTATAACGTGTCTGAAACCTATGGTTTTTTCAGTGAATTTCAAAGGTTTTTAAATGCTAATTTCTAACTATAACGTGCCTGAAACCTATGGTTTTTTCAGTGAATTTCAAAGGTTTTTTAAATGCTAATTCCTAACTATAACATGTCTGAAACCTATGGTTTTTTCCAGTGAATTTCAAAGGTTTTGTAAATGACAATTTTTAAATGTATTAATTGTTATATTTATTTTTTGATACTGATTTACTACATTTTTTTAAACTATTTATTTTTAGATATTTTATTTTTTAAATTACAGTGTAATTACATTATACATTACATTACAAAATATACTTTCTCAGAATGAATTACTTTAGTTTAAATACTTTGCAAATAGGCAATAGACTTTTAAGTACAGTAGTTACAGTTGTTGCAATGGGCAACACAATTTCAAACACAATGCAACATTGAGCTCAATGTGAATTTCTAGTTAAATGCAATTAGTTACTTTATGGATTACTTTTCTAACCACAGGACTGGATCCTAGATTCAGTCCTGGGACATCTCCTGTAAACAGTTGAGTAAAAGCGTTTTGGTTACAGTAGTGATTTTTAAGGAATATTATTGTATTTTAAAAGTTGACACTTAGAAACTTTTTCACATAGTATCACCAATGTTATCCTATGGGAGGAAATTCACTTAGCAGGTAAGTAGTGTTATCGTTACTTTTTCTTACTCAGTGGTGGATCCTGGATCCAGCACTGGTGCATCTCCTGTAAACAGTTGAAAGAATGCGTTTAAGTCATACAGGCGATTTTTAAGGAATATTTGTAGTTTGTGAAAAACGGCACTTTGAAACTTTTCTGCTGAAAACCAGACAATGGATTCCTATGGAAGGAAATACAAGTTACTGGTAAGTACGGTTAGAATTACTTTTCAGGGTCAGTGCTGGGCTAAAAGATGCAGCACTGGGTTCTCTCCTGATAACAGGTGAGTAAATCGGAATTCGTAGTTCGGCTGATTTTAGAGGAATATTATAAAGTTCCAAAACTCCACACTTAGAAGAATTTCCAAGTGAAACCAGTCAATGTTAGCCTATGGAAGGAACTTCAAGTTACTGGTAAGTACGGTTAAAATTACTTTTCAGGATCAGTACTGGGCTCAAAGATGCAGCACTGAGGTCTCTCCTGATAACAGGTGAGTAAATCGGAATTCGTAGTTCGGCTGATTTTAGAGGAATATTTGCACAATGGTGAAGGAAGGGGGTGGGGCCTGAGGTGACATGTCTGCAAACACGCCCTGTGGTGCGTTTTAAGTTGGAGAATTAATTCCTCCTCAATCCCGAGGGTCCCTAGGGGCCAACTGGCCCACCAGATACCTCCAGTATGCGCCAGAGAGCTGCGTTGCAGAGAGGTGTTCAGAGGCCATGCCCCTTTTACAACACTCTGCAACACAGCTCCGTGGCGCTTACTGGAGGTACCTGGTGGGCTAGTTGGCCCCAGGGACCCTCAGGATTGAAGAGGATTTAATTACCCATCTTAAAACGCGCCACGGGCCTGTTTGCACACATGTCACCTGAAGCCCCGCCCCTCCCTTCACCACTGTGCAAACGCGCCCCGTGGCGCGTTTTATGTTGGGGGATTAAGTCCCTTGAATCCTGAGGTTCCCTGGGGTCCAACTATCCCACCAGGTACCTCCAGTAAGCGCCACAGAGCTGCGTTGCAGAGAGGTGTAAAAAGGGCGTGGCCTCTGTACACCTCTCTGCAACGCAGCCCCTGGCACATACTGGAGGTTCCTGGTGGGCTAGTTGGCCCCCAGGGACCCCCAGTATTCAAGGGGAATTCATTCCCCCTCTGCAAACGCGCCATGGGGCGCGTTTGCAGAGTGGTGAAAGAAGGGGCAGGGCCTGCGGCCCGATCGTTTTTTTTTCTTTTCGACGGGGGGCTGTGTGGCCCCCTTCCTTCTTCCTTTTTTGGGCACTGGGGACCCCATCCCCCAGGGCCTTACCCTTTTTTATAAAAACGGGAAGTGGGCCGCGTGGCCTCCCTCCCGTGGCCGATTCCGGCCCCGGGGACCCCATCCCCCGGGGCAGGCCTTTATTTCTTTTTTTGTTTGTTTTTTGGGGGGGGAGGGGGCCATGTGGCCCCCCTCCCGGGCCACTACTTGCCCCGGGGACCCCATCCCCCGGGGCTGGCCCTCTCCGTTGGGGACTGTGGGGGTCCCCAATCCCCCACGGTCCCAGCCGGCTCCCCGCGTCCTCGGGAGCCGGCATTGCTTTCCACATGGGGAGCTGCTGACATGCAGCTCCCCATGTGGAAAAGCAATCTGCTTTGCTTCATTGAAGCGAGAGCAGGTTTCCCTGCTCTCGCTTCAATGAAGCAAGCAGTTTGCA
>CAWUFW010012169.1:0-5000 GCA_963921515.1 Calotriton arnoldi | reverse complement strand
CCCGTTCATTGTTATATGCCATTGGTACATTCATAATAATCATAGAAAAGTATAAAGATCTTCTGTAATATTGAGCCCGCCCGGAGACTTGGAGTCGAACTCCAATATATAACTCGTCTCCAAGCGTCTCAATTTTGCTTCTCTATCACCCCCTCTTTTCATTATGGGGATGGCTTCAATGGCATAATAACGCAAATACTTTGGGTTGCTATCGTGTACAGTTTGAAAATGCCTTGCTACTGGGTAGTTCTGGTCCTTATTGATTATTGCCCTAATGTGTTGCAATATGCGTTTATGGACTGCCAATTTGGTGCTGCCTATATATTTCAAATGACAGTCACACTCCAAGACATACACACAATACTCTGTCTTACATGTTAGATGTTGCTTGATTTCCTTAATTGTTTCAGAAAAGGCAGTTGTGTATGTCTTAACATTGATTCCAAATTGGCAGGCCTTGCATGTTAGACATTTAAAAAAACCATTTCTTATAGTCAACCACATATCTTTGCGGCTACTCTCCTGACAATTTTGGACTAACATATTCCCCATACTCATTGATTTCCTGAATGTAATCGAAGGATTCGAGGGCATCAGGTCACCTATCACAGGATCATCCTGGATAAAGTGCCAATTATGTCTAATGATGCTCCTCAATTGTTGTTCCTGTTTAGAGTAGGTTAGGATAAGTCTTACAGGTTGTATATTCTGATCTACAGTCACCTGGGATGCTTTAGACTTATAGACAAGGAGATCCCCCTAGTCCTCGCTTGAGATTTTCTCATAGCGGCGTCCACTATTTCAGTGCTGTAGCCCCTGGCTAGAAATCTGGCACGGCTTTCCATTTGCTTCATCCTCGCATCCTCAGGATTACTACAGATTCGACGGATGCGGAGCATCTCCCCATAGGGAATGCTCCTAATTAAATGTGCAGGATGTGAGCTCGACGCATGTAAAAGTGTATTCCCTGCCGTAGGTTTTCTAAAAAGGGTGGTAATTAAGACATTATTTTCTACTAAAATTTGAACATCCAAAAACGTCACTGAGTGCCTGCTAATGGTAAAAGTGAATTTAAGATTAAAATCATTTTGATTGATCTCATCTACAAATTTTAGGGCACTTTCTTCACTTCCTCGCCACACAATAAAAAGATCGTCTATAAAACGCATCCAAGAGACAATGTTAGTGGTGTATACTTGTTCATATTTTCTCATGAGGACCAGTTCCTCCCACCAGCCCATAAACAAACAGGCATAACTGGGGAGAAACTGGCCCCCATGGCTACACCCTGAGTCTGTTGGTAAAACTGGCCATTAAAAAGGAATAGATTATTCTCCAAGCTAAAAAGCAGCATATCTAACAACATACGTGTGTGTTGTGCATACATCATAGGTCTTGTGTTAAGAAAATACTCCACTGCCCTCAGGCCATCCTGGTTTCTAATACATGTATACAAAGAACATACATCTAGTGTTACAAGCAATAGGTTAGAATCCCATGACATATCATTGATTTTATTTATAAAGTCACTTGTATCCTGGATATATGATTTTAACTGTTTCATGTGAATCTGTAGAAAATAGTCTATGTACCTAGAGAGATTTTCCAGCGGTCCGTCACATGCTGCAATGATCGGCCTGCCTGGCGGATTCTCCAAGTTCTTATGGACTTTTGGTATGAAATACATATAGGGCACCAACGGATGTTCTTTTTTAATAAATTTGTATTCATTCCAACTCAAAAGTCCCAAACTCTTCCAGGCCAACAAATTCTTAGACAAGGAGTCCTGAGTGCTCTTGTATTTTAGTGGAGTACTTTTTCTATAGCATTGTGAATCACTTAATTGACTGTATGCTTCCTTCAGATAGTCTTTCATAGGCCAAAGGACGATGTTACCGCCCTTATCAGAGGTTCGAATCACCACATCCTCTTTCTGTAGTTTTAAAATCAATTGATTGTACTTTCTCTCTCTGTTGGTATAAACTTTTTTCGATCTATTAGTGGTGTGAGTTAATTTCTTGATCTGACTTACAACTTGATCACTAAACGCATCAAGACCATCACGTGCTGCCACAGGGACAAATTTTGATTTCATTTTGAATGGGGTCTCTGGTCTGGCCTGACCAGACAAAAGAGGGATATTCTGGCTACTAAATTGTTCCCCACTCTCCAATTGACACAGATCTTGATATAGGTCAATATCCGAGACCATTAGTCCATTAGTGATGTCACTGACCATGTCATGAGTGATGTAATATGTGACGTCATCAGCAGTGCATTGCGGGGGCGTGAGTTATAGTTAGCTGGACTAACTATAACGGGGAATTTCACGGGTTTTGTACGAGTGCAATGTCCAACTAACTATAACTGTCCCTAAAACCTATGGTTTTTTCAGTGAATTTCAAAGGTTTTTTAAATGCTAATTTGTAACTATAACGTCCCTGAAACCTATGGTTTTTTCAGTGAATTTCAAAGGTTTTTTAAATGCTAATTTGTAACTATAACATGTCTGAAACCTACGGTTTTTTCAGTGAATTTCAAAGGTTTTGTAAATGACAATTTTTAAATGTATTAATTGTTATATAAATTTTTAAAATACTGATTTACTACATTTTTAGAAACAATTTTTTTTTACATATTTTATTATTTAAATTACATTGTAATTACATTATACATTACATTACAAAAAATACTTTCTCAGAATGAATTACTTTAGTTTAAATACTTTGCACATAGGCAATAGACTTTTAAGTACAGTAGTTACAGTTGTTGCAATGTGCAACACATTTTCAAACACAATGCAACATTCAGCTCAATGTGAATTTCTAGTTAAATGCAATTAGTTACTTTATGGATTACTTTTCTAACCACAGGACTGGATCCTAGATTCAGTCCTGGCACATCTCCTGTAAACAGTTGAGTAAAAGCGTTTTGGTTACAGTCGTGATTTTTAAGGAATATTATTGTACTTTAAAAGTTGACACTTAGAAACTTTTTCTCATAGAATCACCAATGTTATCCTATGGAAGGAAATTCACTTAGCAGGTAAAAACTGTTATCGTTACTTTTTCTTACTCAGTGTTGGATCCTGGATCCAGCACTGGTGCATCTCCTGTAAACAGTTGAATGAATGCGTTTAAGTCATACAGGCGATTTTTAAGGAATATTTGTAGTTTGTGAAAATCGACACTTTGAAAGTTTTCTGCTGAAAACCAGACAATGGATTCCTATGTTAGAAAATATAAGTTACTGGTAAGTACGGTTAAAATTACTTTTCAGGGTCAGTGCTGGGCTAAAAGATGCAGCACTGGGTTCTCTCCTGATAACAGGTGAGTAAATTGGAATTCGTACTTTGGTTGATTTTAGAGGAATATTATAAAGTTCCAAAACTCCACACTTAGAAGAATTTCCAAGTGAAACCAGTCAATGTTAGCCTATGAAGGAAATTCAAGTTACCGGTAAGTACGGTTAAAATTAATTTTGAGGATCAGTACTTGGCTGAAAGATGCAGCACTGAGGTCTCTCCTGATAACAGGTGAGTAAATCAGAATTCGGATTTCGGCTGATTTTAGAGGAATATTTTAAAGTTCCAAAAATCAACACTTAGAAACTTTTTCAGCAAAAAGCAGGCAATGATATCCTATGCAAGGAAATTCAAGTTACTGGTAAGTACGGCTAAAATTACTTTTGAGGATTAGTACTGGGCTGAAAGATGCAGCACTGAGGTCTCTCCTGATAACAGGTGAGTAAATTGGAATTCGTATTTCGGCTGATTTTAGAGGAATATTTTAAAGTTCCAAAACTCCACACTTAGAAGAATTTCCAAGTGAAACCAGTCAATGTTAGCCTATGAAGGAAATTCAAGTTACCGGTAAGTACGGTTAAAATTACTTTTCAGGACCAGTACTGGGCTGAAAGATGCAGCACTGAGGTCTCTCCTGATAACAGGTGAGTAAATCGGAATTCGTATTTCGGCTGATTTTAGAGGAATATTTTAAAGTTCCAAAACTCCACACTTAGAAGAATTTCAAAGTGAAACCAGTCAATGTTAGCCTATGGAAGGAAATTCAAGTTACTGGTAAGTACGGTTAAAATTACTTTTCAGGACCAGTACTGGGCTGAAAGATGCAGCACTGAGGTCTCTCCTGATAACAGGTGAGTAAATCGGAATTCGTATTTCGGCTGATTTTAGAGGAATATTTTAAAGTTCCAAAACTCCACACTTAGAAGAATTTCCAAGTGAAACCAGTCAATGTTAGCCTATGAAGGAAATTCAAGTTACCGGTAAGTACGGTTAAAATTACTTTTCAGGACCAGTACTGGGCTGAAAGATGCAGCACTGAGGTCTCTCCTGATAACAGGTGAGTAAATCGGAATTCGTATTTCGGCTGATTTTAGAGGAATATTTGCACAATGGTGAAGGGAGGGGCGGGGCCTCAGGTGACATCTGTGCAAACGCGCCCCGTTGCGCGTTTTAAGTTGGGGGATTAAGTCCCCTTGAATCCTGAGGGTCCCTAGGGGCCAACTAGCCCACCAGGAACCTCCAATATGCGCCAGGGGGCTGCGTTGCAGAGACGTGTAGAGAGGCCACACCCTTTTTACACCTCTCTGCAACGCAGCTCTGTGGCGCTTTCTGATGTACCTGTTGGGCTAGTTGGCCCCCAGGGACCCTCAGGATTGAAGGGGATTTAATTCCCCATCTTAAAACGCGCCACGGGCCTGTTTGCACACATGTCACCTGAAGCCCCGCCCCCCCTTCACCACTGTGCAAACGCGCCCCGTGGCGCGTTTTAAGTTGGGGGATTAAGTCCCCTTGAATCCTGAGGGTCCCCGGAGTCCAACTAGCCCACCATATACCTCCAAAGCGCCACAGAGCTGCGTTGCAGAGAGGTGTAAAAGGGGCGTGGCCTCTGTACACCTCTCTGCAAGGCAGCTCCCTGGCGCATACTGGAGGTACCTGGTGGGCTAGTTGGCCCCCAGGGACCCCCAGTATTCAAGGG
>CAWUFW010012168.1:222500-560092 GCA_963921515.1 Calotriton arnoldi | reverse complement strand
TTTTGAACTATACAGTGTCTCGGTACACCCATTGCCACGGCCCAGGAGGGTCATGGTCCCATGCAATACCCGCTGGTGGGTGGGAAGCACACGCTAACAACTGCATTGAAGGGGAGCTGATTCACGGTGTGGTGAAGGGAGCACAAAACCATCCCTGTGGACACTACGCTGTAGTTACATCGTTTTTTTCTTTTGTTTTATTTTGAGGCGGACACCCTAACCAGTCCAGACGGTCGGTGGATATTCCCAAACTACGAGGGAAACGACCTTGAAAAGGACGTACGGCCAAGAAGTAGGCACCACACTGTTCAAGGAGACCGCCCCTTCCCCACGTTTTCTACAGCATTGTTATTTTGATGACTTCATAATACTGCTTCAACAGTAACACATCATTCCCCAATAAAAACTAAAACAAAGTCCATATCCCTCTTCCTCACGTGTCTTGTTTCCACTGCGCCTTTCTGGTCTCAACAAAAGGTGAAAGACGAAGGAGGGAATAAAAAAAAGGGGGGAAGGGAGAGGGAATGGCTCACATGGGATACAAATTTAATTTAAAAATCTAAAATTGCCCATCTCAATGTATTATTTTCAGAATATGAATTGTCAAGTGAAGGCAATAGCCTAGCGACCAATTTTGGGAAAACGTGCGTTGCTCTCAACCCTCCAACGACTCAAAAGACTACAATCCATTTTAGGATTTTGTAAACTTTTGGCTGAACATACATTTTGGATTATGCAAAACGTGTAAAACTGTTTTACGACTTGATAAGACCAGATGTTTTCCAGCACATATTGGACGCAGGTACATACAAACATTTTGCGTTCTGTACAAGGTGATATGATAGTTTCCAAACATTTACACACACCTGTAAACATCACATATCTGGTGATCCGCGTAGTGCTGGACCATCTGGGTAGACCTATGTCACATCCAACGAAGGTGATACAGTACCAATAGCATACATATCACATTTATACACAAACTATGAAATGTGTTTTGCACATACTGAGAAAATGTTCACAGCAGTATAGACTGCTCTTGTGAGAGAGAGAGAGCACAGGCTCAGGGTAAACTGATAATTGTCGTGACCCCAGTGCCGACCTTAGGGCCACGTCACTGCTGCAAGTGTTCCAAATGCCAAAGCTTTACATCCACGATGGATACAATGGGCTAACTCTTCACTGCAACAGATGTAGACTACAGATTTGACTCTACATTACAAACACAAGCCTTTTTGCAGTATGAACAAGATTATCCTCTGCTGAATT
This sequence comes from Calotriton arnoldi, assembly GCA_963921515.1. Taxonomy (NCBI): domain Eukaryota; kingdom Metazoa; phylum Chordata; class Amphibia; order Caudata; family Salamandridae; genus Calotriton; species Calotriton arnoldi. Next base: position 558,823 of record CAWUFW010012168.1, on the reverse strand, counting down.
AAATAGATCCTTTGATCAATATGAATACATCATCTACACTGATGGGTCTGCCCAGCCTGCCATAGGGGGTCAATGCACCAAAATTAGGCTTCATGCGCATTAGTATAAGGGGCACATGCATGATGGAAAATTCCATCCTGAAAAACAAACATGCAGTCCTTTGGTGACTGCACAGTGCAGCTGGCAGAAATCAAGACCCGATACTGGCACTAGAAAATAGGATCATGTATTCCCCACACTTATAGTGTGTGATTCGTATTATTGTGTCCATTCATATAATGAATATCTTCACTACTGGGGCCAAAATGGATTTAGAGATTCTAAGGGTTGCACAACCAAGCAGAAGATACCTTGGGAACAAGTGGCAAAAGTGAAAGATTGCTTGCTACAGGCTCATGTAGTACACACCTTGAGTCATCAACGTGTTGGTGTTCACTTTGTAGGGAGTTCCATGGGTGATGAAGCCGCTAAGGCAACAGTTTGTACTGCTGCAGTTGCTGCAATCACTCGCTTTAGTACGAAGATAGACAGAGACATCATGGTGGCTGTCAATGCTGAGCGCAACGACACACACCTGCCGAAAGGCTTTCCACTCAAATACTCCTATAAGTTAGATGTACAGAACATACCATATGCTCACATTCCAGGAGTGGGGAATAGAGTCATACCTAACACTGATTGCAGACTGGGGTGAATACTAGATGCACATGAGGGTCTGGGTTCAGCACACACAGGGATTACCACTACAATTTCATTTGTGCAGCAGCACTGTTAGTGGCCTGGTCTTACTAAATAGACCAAGGACTTTGTCCTCAAATGTGACATCTGCCAGAAGATGAAGGGCTCCACCGTAGCACGTCCCCCACAGATACCTGTATTGATTTCAAACAAGCTCTATCACTTACTTCTTTGTGGACCACTGTGGGCCCTCACAATCAGACGGGGTTTACAATTACATCTTGGTGACAGTGGATTCTTGCTCTAGATTCCTGTGGGTATGGCCACAGTGGTTGGCTGACGCCCGAACTGTTATCAAAGACGTGTGAGTCTTCATCTGAAATACGCAATTGGCACACTACATTTCAACCAGTGTCCTGCGTTTAGCTCTCGGGATTACAAAGAGGCCGTGGGAAGTTTGGTGACCTTGCAATACTCCTCACCCTATCATCCTGAGGGAAATTTGGTAGTCGAGAGTAAAACTGCGACTTGAAGAAGTCTTTAACAGCAAGAGTACTAGGATCACGTCGCAGTTGGGCCCACCACCCATATGGGGTCCAGAGGGCACCTAACAATATGCCAAGAACGTCCCTGGGTGGTAGGACTCCATATGAAATCCTGTTCGGGGTGAGAATGTGGGTCCCAGACCTCGATAATGTCGGCACAGTGGTTGCCAGAAACCATTCGCTCCCTGTTTGGGTTAGGGGGCCTTGTGGTGGCGCTGTGAGCTAGCTGATCTCTAGGCCAACATACACTACGGGGGTGCATAGAATCAGTCTAGGCACCTCACCCAAAGTTTATGTTGTCCAACGGATTAGTGTGAACTACACGACACTGCAAGATTGTCTCCTCACATCAGAGGCAGATGACCTAAGTTGAACTGTGTAGCTGTTACGCTTGCTGCCTGCTCTGTGGGCTCTCCTCTCTGATCCTCCTGTATTGCCTCATGTCTGCTATATTCCAAGAGATGTTTACACTGCTGTCCTCCCCCATCCCACTACCCCCTTTTTGCAACTAGTACTGTTTGTATGATCTGATGTACCATGTATTTAACAAATAAGGCATCTGTCTCCATGCAATGGCTTCTTTTGTATGTTGCATTATTTGTTGAAAAATCAATAAAAAAACAAGAAATAAAAATCCCTTCTAAAAATAACCAGTTCATTTTAGAATCACCATCTGGTCAAGCAACGTGCTAACTCTGTGTTTTGATGTGTCAGATACTGTATCAGTGTAAGACTGGGTGTGTTAGTGGTTGTATCGGTGTGTGCCTGGGTGTGTCAGTGGCTGTATTGGTGTGTGTCTGGGTGTGTCATCAGGTCGTGTCAGTGTGTGCCTGAATGTTTCAGTCTCTGTATAGGAGTGTGGTTGGGTGTGTCAGTAGCTGCATCAGTGTGTGCCTGGGTGTGTAAGTGGCTCTATCGATGTGTGAGTGGGTGTCTTATCGGGTGTATGAGTGTGTGCCTGGAGGTGTCAATGGCTGTATCAGTGTGTGCCTGGGTGTGTCAGTGGCTATATCAGTGTGTGCTTGGGTGTGTCAGTGTCTGTAACAATGTGTGCCTGGGTGTGTTAGTGTCTGTATTAGTGTGTGGCCAGGTGTGTCAATGGCTGTTTCAGTATATGTATGGATGTTTGAGAGGCTGTATCTGTGTTTGGGTGAATGTCAAAGTGGCTGTTTCAATATGTGACCGGGTGTGTCCTTTGCTGTATGAGTATGTGCATGGGTGTGTCAGTTTCTGTATCGGAGTGTGGCTTGGTGTGTCAGTAGTTGTATCAGAGTGTGTCTGGGTATGTCAGTGACTGTATCGGTGTGTTCCTGGGTGTGTCAGTAGTAGTATCAGTGTGAACCTGGTTGTGTCAGTGGCTGTATCAGTGAGTGCCTGGGTGTGTCAGTGACTGTATTAGTCTGTGCATGGATTTTTCAGTCTCTGTGTGTCTTTAACAGTGTATGGGTGGGTGTGTGGGTAGCTGTATGGGTGGGTGTGTGGGTAGCTGTATTGGTGTGTGGGTGTATGAGTGGCTGTATCAGTGTGTGGCTTGGTGTGTGAGTGGCGGTATGAGTGGGTGTGTGAATGAGTGTAGGGGTGTATGAGCCTATGTAAGAAGGTGCTTGCATGTGCAAATGGGTGTGTGATTGACAATATGGGCTAGTGAGTGTATGTGTGGGTGCATCATAACCTGTGTGAATGACTATATAGGTGTGTGAGTTCATGTATGAGTACCTGCATGGGTGTGTTTGTGACCCATAAGTTAAATTAGCAATACATATTTGTATAACTTTTTATATTCACATTTTATTAACACATTACAATACAATTTAAAACAAACAATTAACAAATAAACATAACAGTTTTTTTTAAACAATTCACAAATATACGTTTGTGCACAAGTAATCCAGATAGATGCAGGAATGTGTTTAGACCAGCAAGGACAAAACAAAGTGTTGTTTGGAAGTATTTTATCAATAACTTCTGGGGAAAAGAAGGTTACAGCTAAATATGTGCAGTGTAATATTTGGGGCAAGCAGTTATCCAGGGGTACTGCCGAGAAGTGTTCACATGGGACAAGTTCCATGTGGAAGCACTTACAAACAATTCATGAAAGGGTCTACAACTGGATCAAACGGGAGAAAGCAGGTGCAGCAGGAAAGTACACCTCTACAGCACCCTTGGTAGAACCATCATCAGCTGCAGTCATTACAATAACAGCTACCTGTGAAGATTTAAGTGAGATGGTTACTCACTGTGCGAAATGTCACATGCTTGTCGCTGTAAAATGTCTTCTGTGGGTGCATTTTCCCTTTTTACTGTTCTCAGGTTCTATACTAATACATCATAAATTATGTACTGTTGAAAGGATCATCATTGAATAGTGGGAAAAACCAACCAAAGATTGTGGAAAGAAACAGAAACTGCACACTATGTATATGTACGTAGGTGTTTGCATGTGAAAATGGGTGTGTGACTGACTGTATGGGATTTTGAGTGGGTGTGTGAGTGTATGTGTCAGTACCTGTGTGAATGACTCTATAGGTGGGTGAGTTCATATATGAGGTCCTGTATGGGTGTGCTTGTGACCCATATGTTAAATTAGTGATATACATTTGTATAAGTTTACAAATATATTTTATTAACACAATACTATACAATTTAAACCATACAATTAACAAATAAACATAACATAACTTATTTAACTAATTACAAATACAGGAACACACCCAAACCTGGACTTCTGATTAGCTACACTAGGACCTCACTCAATGTACTTGCAGTGCTGCTGTCTATTTACTTTACATCTCCAAATGTGATGGTATGCCAACGTGGAACCAATGAGTACTGGTATTGTCATCATGGTGAGCTCAAGTGTATGTTGTGAAATTTAGGAATGCCAACTTGGTTTCTGCCCTCAGTTTTGCAGAATATTCATGGGATGACTTACATGACTTTTTGAGAGAAGCAAACTGTAACATTAAAGGCATCAAATTCAAGACACCAGGAGAACTTAAAGATAGAATTGTGTATTTGCCAAGTTTGTGCAGTGTAACATCTTCAGCAAGCAATTATCGAGAGAGACTGGTAAAAAGTAATCTTATGGGACAAGTTCCATGTGAAAGCATCTTAAAACCATCCACGAAAGGACATACAATCACTTGATGCGCGAGAAGGCAAGTGAAGGAGAACCACACTCTATTATCTGTAGTAGTCTTGGGGGAACCTTAAAATGTTAAAAAAAAAAAAACTCCCAGCTTACTGCAACAAGTTATCTGAGATGGTAACATTATTATACAATTTAAACAAAACAATTAACAAATAAACATAACATGCAGGTATGTCTTTAGATCAGCAAGGACAACCTGCCCCTGTACTGCCATGAGCAGGAAGAGATGCAACCTCCAAAATAGAAGAGTAATGTTTGGAAACATTTCAGTATTCCTTCATGAGAGAAATGGTTAGTGCCAAGTTTGTCTAGCGCAATGTCTGCAGCAAACAATTGTCTAGACAAAATGGAAAGAAGTATTCCCATGAGAAAAGTTCTATGTGGAAGTACATCAAAACTATCCATCAATGCATGTGCCACTGCATAATGCGAGAGAAGGCAGGTGCAGCAGAAGAACAATCATTATCTGCAGTAGCCTTTGGGGAATCATTGTCACTGGCTGTCATAACTGTTCCAGCTGTCTCCGATAAGTCATCTGAGATAGTAACTCACTGTAGCAAATGCCAGATGTCCATTGCTCTAAAGATGCTTGTCCATGGCTGCATACCTGGATACAGTGAAGAATCACCATTATTAATTATTTTTTTGCTCCCGGTTGAACCTTCATGTTTTTCACAGACTGAAGCCAGTTGTTTCTTCCCAGTTGCCTTCCATTACCCCTTTTAATATCTTGTTTATTTTCTTCATAAAAACAAAATAGAATAAAAAAATGGAACTGTTAGTGCTGCAGAACCACTACTAGCATTTAATTTACAGGCCCTGGGCACATGTAATGCACTGTAAAAGAAACTTCCAGATAAATTAAATATACTAATTGTGGTTAAGTCAATCAAACCATGTTTAGGAAAGAAGCACATATACTTTACCACTATCTAGCAGTGGTAAAGCTCACATTCTGAGGTGAACTGGGTGTCTCAGTATGAGTGTTTAAATGGGTCTGTAAGTGACTGTATGGATTGGTAACTGACTGTGTTAGTGGGTATTTGGGTGTGTAACTGTGTGTGTAAGTTGCTCTATTAGTAGTGGATACATAAGTACTACATGAGTGGATGTGTAATTGATTCTGTCACTGAGTGGATGTGACAGTGGCTGTATGGTTCTCTTAATAGGTATGTTTGTGACTGTATAGGTGGGTGACTGGCTGTATAACTGTGTGTATGGGTCTGTAAGTGTAAGTGTGTGTGTGTAAGTGACTGAAAATTAAATGTACATGTCTTAACTATAAAGCACCCTGTCCATTGGGCTACATAGGCGTACTTTAGGGGTGACTTATGTGTAAAAAGGAGAAGTTCAAACATTGGCAAGGGAAATTAAATGGCAAGTTGGCCTAGCAGTAAAACAGCATAAAATAATGTGTATTTGTAAAGCGCAAGTTCACCCAGAAAGGTATCTTGGCGCTGGATAACAAATGTTTATTGTTACCCAACTCAATTGTACTCATTTTATCAACCTCAGAGGGATGAAAGACTGAACGGACCCACCGGGATATGAACCTGTGACCATGAGGTCAAACACAGGCCCCTATAGTGGATGTATTAGTCCACTAAGCCACCAGACCCGTAACACACAGGCTCTGCAGTAGCAGTCCCTAGACATGTTTAAAGAGCTACTTGTCTAGATGAATGACTAGGAGAGTCAGTACTTGAGTATATATCTGAGTGACTGTATCAGATCCTCTGTGGGTGTGTCACTGGTTGTCAAAGTAACTATGTCGCTATATGTCTGGCTCTCTTAGTAACTCTCTGGGTCTGTAAATATGTATGTAAGTGGCTGTATGGATTGCTTACTAGCTGCCTTAGTGAGTGTTGGAGAATGTAACTCCTATTTGCAACTGGCTCTGTAACTGTTGGATACATAAGTGCTGTGTGTGTGTGTGTATGTGTAAGTGCCTCTGTCGCTGTCTGACTGGGTTTGTGAGTAGCTCTATGCCTTTGTAAATAGGTATGCAAGTCGCAGTATGGGTGGGAGGCTGGATATATAACTGGGCATATGGGTATTTAAGTTTGCGTGGTAACTCACTAAAACTTCAAAGTATGTGCTAACTTTTAAGCACATATCACCCTGCCCTATGTCCTACCTACGGCCTACCTTACGGGTGACATATATGTAGTAGTAGGGAAGTTTAAAGCTTGGCAAGGGTTTAAATGCCAAATCTACCTGGCAGTAAAACACCACATCATCAACAACTCCAGAGGAGAAAGGGTCCTAGGAAAAGTTTAACGACCAAACTACAGACTCAATCCCCACTACAACTTATAATAACAACTAATAAATCTGGTGGTCTATAACAAGGAGCTACAACTGAATTATCAAATGCCTTAGTCAGTGCCAACAGCCAAAATTACCAACAAGTGTGCAGTAACCTTTACGAACTATTCGGATTTCCATCAACTACCAAGAGAGGTCAGTGTCATCATTTGGATATCCTTCCTTCCTCACCACCACTCCTCTAAATCACAGAGGAGGATAACGTGGATCGGATTTCGACCAGGTCACAAAGATCACAACAGAAGGAAATGGAAATAAAAAAGAGAGACCCTATATTCACCTTATAACAGGTCTCTCCATTAAATATTGATTACTACAGGGTGATGGAATTAAAAGTGCAGTGCAAGTGAGTGAAAAATAAAAAGGATTTGGAAGAGAAAACTCCTTTTAATACAAATATCTCTACCAGTCCTATTAAAAATAGTGCAAAAGCAGCTTTGAACACATAGGCCGCTTCTCAATGGTCTATTGAGAAGTGGTGGTAGGAAGGAAGGATATCCAAATGATGACACTGACCTCTCTTGGTAGTTGATGGAAATCCGAATAGTTTGTAAAGGTTACTGCACACTTGTTGGTAATTTTGGGTGTTGGCACTGACTAAGGCATTTGATAATTCAGTTGTAGCTCCTTGTTATAGACCACCAGATTTATTAGTTGTTAGTAAAACACCACACACAGGCTCTGCAGTAGCAGGCCGGCGGCATGTTTAAAGGGATACTTGTCTGGATGGGCGAGTTAGAGTGTTAGTACTTGAGTACATATCTAAATAAGTTTATCAGTCCCTCTCTGGGTGTCTCACTGGATGTGTAAATAACTATGTCGCTATTTGACTGGCTGTCTTAGTATCTCTATGGGTCTGTATATGTAAGTGGCTGTATAGATTGCTTACAAGTTGTATTAGTGAGTATTGGGGTATGTAGCTGTGTGCAACTGGCTCTGTTACTGCAGGATACATAAGTGCTGTGTGGGTGTGTGACTGAACGTGTAAGTGCCTCTGTCTCTGACTGGGTGTGTGAGTTGCTTTATGCTTTTGTAAATAGGTATGTGAGTCACAGTATAGGCTGGATGTATACTGGGAGTATGGGTCTGTAAGTGTGCATGTGACTCACTAAAACTTCAAGGTTTATGGCTTACCTTCTAAGCACATAGCACCATGACCAATAGCCTACCTACAGCCTACCTTAGGGGTGACTTATATATAAAAGAAGTGAAGTTCAAGGCTTGGCAATGGATTTTAAATGCTCACTCGACCTGCCAGTAAAACTGCACACACAGGCTGTGCAGCAGCAGGCTAGAGGCATGTTTAAGGGGCTACTTGTCTGGATGGGTGAGTTGGAGTATCAGTGCTTGAGTACATTTCTGAGTGAGTGTATCAGTCCCTCTGTGTCTGTATCACTGGATGTGTAAGTAACTATGTCGATATAGGACTGGCTCTCTTAGTATCTCTATGGGTCTCTTAATGTGTATGTAAGTGGCTGTATGGATTGCTTACTGGCTGTGTTAGTGAGTATTGGGATAAGTAACTGTGTGTGCAAGTGGGTCGATTAGTGGTGTATATGTAAGTGCTGTGTGAATGGATGTGTAAATACCTCTGTTGCTGTCTGGCTGGGTGTGTGAGTGAGTGGTTGTATGGTTTTGTAAATAGGTAAGTGAGTGGCTGTATGCATGGGTGACTGGGTGTATGGGTGTATAAGTGCATGTGTAACTGACTGTCTATGTACTGGGTACATGAATGGCTGTACAGGTGTGTAAGTGGGTGTGCCTGTAAAAGTGTGAAAATTATTAAGTGAGTATATGTCTAGGTGAGTAAATGGGCGTGTGAATGGTTTTATGGGGGTGTGACTGAGTGTGGCAGTCACTGGCTACATGAGTAGTGGGTACATACGTGTTTTTACGGGAGAGTAACTGGGTGTGTAAGTGCCTGTTTGACTGTGTGAGTGGGTGAAACTTACTATTAAATTACATACTATAAGCAAACACCCACATCTGATTTCAAACACATTAATTCATACTGGCTTAATAAAATTACTATATTTTAAGTATACCAATTTCTCTTTGTTCTTTCCTGCTCACTCTATTTTAGTTAATGTTGTCATCTAAGCTACTTTCTATTTTTCCTTCTAGTATCGTGGTCTCGAAGCTGCACATTTCTTTCTAATCTTATATACACTCACAATTCTTTTTATCTAAATATACTTTTTCATATTAAAACCTAATTAACATACCTGTAAAAGCTCTTTGCTGTTCTCCAACTTTTTTTTTTCTGTTAACATCTGTTTTCATTAGAGATCTCAAGTCAGAACTATGGCAATCCTCCTCCACTCTCAGTACAAAAGTAGCTAAAATAGCTACCCTCCACCATGTGCTCTTACTTATACTCTTGTAGTTAACAAATCACAGTCTTCCTTTCATCTTTTATTTTGTTATACCATTTCTAAATGGCCAGTATTTTTTTGAACCCTTTCCATGTTTCCTGGGAAGAAGCCTAATTTGGTTGCTTTTTTCCACTAATCCGTGGATCCACCACGAGGCTCAGTGCGGCCCGTGTAACTAAACGGTGAATCCGCAGATCCACAACGAAGTCCCTAGAGCATTTAACAATCTACTATGAATAGTTTGCATTTATGTTGTACTTTGTAAAAACTACTCAATTAAAAGTCAAACACTCCTTAATTACCAATGTTTTCACACCACTCTTTTAGAGTTTCACAGTGCAGTCGTTTTGATTCCCTTCCCCCATATTCTTTTAGCTCTGAGTCCATGGTGATAATGTTATCAGCACTCCTACCTACCGCTAGGTTAAAAGTACACCTTACTTTCTGTAAGCAGCATACTAGCTTCAAATTAAACTGTAGCAAGTGTGGTTGACTGATTGCAATTTCAAGCATATCTGTAACAACATATTTTTTTTATTTTTTAGAACCAATCACAGATGTAGTTACTTTTTTCTCCAAATCACTACATACTGCTTCATGCACAATTCCACCATCCAATTGAATATGTTCTTTTATATTCTACTTGCTGTCCTCCATTCTTACTCCCTTTCATCTTCAACACTACTTCATTTTACTGCAGCCTTCTCCTCTGCACTACTCCTCCTTCCCTCCAAAATGATCATAGTGTGGATTGTGGGTCATAGTTTAGTGTTTTGAGCATCATGGATCCCAAACCAAAAGCACACATTCAACACATAGGGGCCGATTCCGATTCGGAAAACGTACCGACCGACTCGGAGCCGGAATAAATACCGACCGACACGTACCGGTGCAGCCCGACCCGCAAAGTACGATGAGAAGCGTGCTAAATCCGACCGACTCGTACGGAACACAAGCCGAATGACCGAGCCGCGCGGAAAACAGCCATCCGGCCGGAAAAGCACACGAATCGAACCGACCGACACGCACCAGGAAGAATCCCGAACGAAACGTACCCGCAAACTGCTACCCGCCAAGTACGATGCAACACGTGGAAAACACGACCGAGTCGCACGGAGCCCAAGCCGCACGACCGACACGCATTCAAAACTGCGAGCCGAAGCAACCCAAAACCCCGCGACCGACACGTACGCAGCACAGAAAACAGCACAAACACAGCGTGAACGAATCTGAGAGGCTCGCACGAGACAACTGGAGGGTCCGACTCGGTCACAAGAACGTCTCCTACCTGCACAAAAAGAACAAAGGGAAAAAAAACACAAAAAAAGGCCAAACAAGCTATCACAAAGCAAATAAATACTGGGGGGGGGAAACAGGGAACAAAGACACACCCACAACTCCACCCATATAAAGGATACAAATCCCTACCATGATCCTTTGCAAATTCAAATTACCTGCCAGCACTCAACACCAACAGACAGCAACCACACACACACTCACAGCTCATCCATCACACAAGCCACACACCAGCAGCACCACAACAAATAGCACCCTCACATACACCCAGCAAAACACACACTCACACACCCTCACTTGCACACCAACACACACATCACACACCAGCACCACCCAACACCATGCCCCCAAAGAAGAATCACAAGTTCCTAGATAGTGAATTGGAAGTCCTGGTAGATGAGATCCTCAGGGTAGAGCCACAGCACATTGGTCCAACAGACACCCATGGCGCAGAAAACCAAGATGTGGGAGAGGATCGTCGACAGGGTGAACGCACAATCACCATGTTTGCGCACAAAGGTAGACATCCAGAACAGGTGGTATGACGTGCGCAGGAGGGTCAAGGAGCTGTTGAAGAAGGACTACATCCTGAGCCAACACACCGGCAGTGGCCCTCCTGCCAAACCAGTATACCTCAGGCCCTGGGAGGAGAAGGTGCGGGCCATCCTACCACCAGTGAGCGTCTATGGACTAGAAAACATCCCAGAGCCTGGTGAGTACACAACAAATGTACACAATATTGTGCCACAATACACACACATCACTGTCAAGGGAGAGTCAAACCATGCACCCTTAGCAAATACACACCAACCAAAACAGATCATCCCAAAATGTGTATGTCAGCCAGATAAACACAATACATGCCAGCTCATAGTGAAATGTAACTGTGTCATGACATGTACAAACCTAACAACAAATAGAGCTAGGCAGTGGCACAAATATAACCAACAAACACAGTCAGACATGTAGCCACCACCACAACACCACCTCACAGGGAAGTTCACTGAAAGGAAGGAATACTGTGTATGCTGGGCAAGTCAGTGCAGCCAATAGCATCATGGGAGTCGTAGTCACAGAAATTGCCCACCCTCACAATGCGCACATCAACACCACCATGAACCATGCCCACATCACAGGGAGTGCAAAACAACTGACAAGATGGCTGACACTGGCTACTGCTGTGGGGAGCACAAGGCCCTGCTGGCAACTGTGCACCAACCAACAGCAGGACACCACTGACTGACATCCTGAAAGACAACTTGCACTCCCTGCAATGGAAGCACGTTCCATGGTGGGATATCTGGCTGGGTGGGAAGGAGGACTCACAGCACTGACCATAGTCACCAGCAGCTCCACCCACACACCCCTAACACAAACTACACACAACTCACCTGGGAGAAAGCATTGCCTCACACACCAATCAAATATCCCACAAAGAACCACAACCCTGGGTCATGCAGTGTGAAGCACAGGGACCCACATGGGACTTGTAGCAAAACAAACCCCAGGATAACACTGTCAGCCATCTTGTCAGCACAGGCACACAACCCCACAGGGAAGCTGAGTCAAAAGGAAGGAAGCATGGGCATGCTGGGAAGGGGGTGGAGGCAAAAGCATGATGGGAGTGGTAGTCACAGCCCAACATCCCCCACCCACATGGCCCAGCAAGAACACACCCAAGCATGCACACCTCACAGGGAGTCAAAAGCCACTTCAAAGATGTCTGACACTGGTGCTCTGTTGTGGGGAGCACAAGGCCATGCTGGGAACTGGCCAACAACCAACAGCAGGACACCACTGTCAGCCATCTTGCCATTGCTGTCACACCCACACACAGTGAAGTACACTCAAAAGGAAGGAAGTATGGGCATGCTGGGAAGGGGGGTGGAGGCAATAGCATGATGGGAGTGGTAGTCACAGCTCAACATCCCCCTCATGGCCCAGCAAGCTCACACTGAAGCATGCACACCTCACAGAGAGTGTAAAGCCCCATCAAAGATGTCTGACACTGGTGCTCTGTTGTGGGGAACACAAGGCCATGCTGGGAACTGTGCACCAACCAACAGCAGGACACCACTGTCAGCCATCTTGCCATTGCTGTCACACCCACACACAGTGAAGTACACTCAAAAGGAAGGAAGTATGGGCATGCTGGGAAGGGGGGTGGAGGCAATAGCATGATGGGAGTGGTAGTCACAGCTCAACACCCCCCCCCCCACATGGCCCAGCAAGCTCACAATGAAGCATGCACACCTCACAGAGAGTGTAAAGCCCCATCAAAGATGTCTGACACTGGTGCTCTGTTGTGGGGAACACAAGGCCATGCTGGGAACTGTGCACCAACCAACAGCAGGACACCACTGTCAGCCATCTTGCCATTGCTGTCACACCCACACCCAGTGAAGTACACTCAAAAGGAAGGAAGTATGGGCATGCTGGGAAGGGGGGTGGAGGCAATAGCATGATGGGAGTGGTAGTCACAGCTCAACATCCCCCCCCCACATGGCCCAGCAAGCTCACACTGAAGCATGCACACCTCACAGAGAGTGTAAAGCCCCATCAAAGATGTCTGACACTGGTGCTCTGTTGTGGGGAGCACAAGGCCATGCTGGGAACTGGCAAACAACCAACAGCAGGACACCACTGTCAGCCATCTTGCCATTGCTGTCACACCCACACACAGTGAAGTACACTCAAAAGGAAGGAAGTATGGGCATGCTGGGAAAGGGGGTGGAGGCAATAGCATGATGGGAGTGGTAGTCAAAGATATTGCTCACCCTCACAATGCGCACATCAACACCACCATGAACCATGCCCACATCACAGGGAGTGGAAAACAACTGACAAGATGGCTGACACTGGCTACTGCTGTGGGGAGCACAAGGCCCTGCTGGCAACTGTGCACCAACCAACAGCAGGACACCACTGACTGACATCCTGAAAGACAAATTGCACTCCCTGCAATGGAAGCACGTTCCATGGTGGGATATCTGGCTGGGTGGGAAGGAGGGCCGGATGTCAACCAAATACAACCAATGCAGACCATGTACACACCCCAACATTCACATGGAAATGCCCAAATAATGCAGGACAATGTGCTACACCAATATCAACCCCTGACTGTGACAACTTAGGACAATGCAATGTACAGGCCCGCATCCAGAGGCACAGTCACAACTGTCAGGTGTGTCAACCATTGATGCCTGCAGAAACATAACATACATTGTGTGTGTCTCCCAAAAACAGGTGATGATGGGGACACAGCAGCAGACGCTGAGGAGTCCCCGTCCCAGGCTCAAGAGGATACGGAGCTCACTGGTGTGGAACAGCCTCTGCCCTCCTCGGATGAAGAAGACCAACCTGGCACCTCCGGAGCAAGTCATCATGCAGCACCAGCAGGACCACCAGCTGCACCCCCTGCACCCACCCCTCCAACGACTGTCAACACACATACCACCCCTGCCGACATGGAAAGACCAAGGACCACCACCACCACCAGCACAGGGACCCTGGACCAACGTGGGGCCATGGACACCAACACCACCAACAACCCCCAACGGGGCCCAGGGTCACCTGTGCGTGCCACCTCAGGTACTGCACGTGTCGCCAGGGGTGGTGGGAGGGGTGGGAGACATAGGTCGCTGCTTGCAGAGGGGTCTGGACTGCATTATGACCCACAACTGGCACGCATAGCCGATGCGTACCAGTCCAGCACCGGAGAGCTCAGCCAGGTAGTGGGGCTCCTCAGGGACATTAAACAGCAGCAGGCTGCCCATCATGCCCGCTTGGACTCACACATGTCCCGCGTGGAGTCCAAGTGGGACACACTGCAAGAGATGACGGCGGTGCATAGGGACATATTACAATGCCTCCGCCAGATGAGCAGCAACCAGTCAACACCTCCCTGTGTGCCCACAACATCTGGTGCTGAAACAACTGCAACTGCCACAGGGAGGGAGGATGTCTCTGGCGGAGAGTCCCCTGCACTGCAGCAGCCTGCACTTGAGGGTCTCCCCCCAAAGAAGAGGGGCCGTCCGAGGAGGGGCAAGTGAGAGGCCGATGGCCATGTGCAACCCCCAGGAAGCCAAAACCTGTTCTGGATAATCACCTTTGTGCGCAAACTGTTCACCCTGTTGACTGCAACACAACTCTCCCACATGACATGGGGAGCTCAAGTTGGACCAATGTCTCAGATGACTGTGGACTTTACTCTGGACATTTCTGCTACCAGGACTTCCAAATCATCTAGGAACTTTGGATTACAATCACAATGTACAGCACCCACCATCCTGTGCACTATACTCACACATGTATGTCAATAAACTCACTAATACACCATACTTGCCTCTATTGTGATTCCTACGTTGTCTCTGAAGTGGCGATGATGATCTGGGAAATGACACTGTGCAAGCTAACTGCCACAGCAAGTTCAACACCGTCATGTGAGTCATGGCGACGTGACACATATGAGGGAGACACACCACTAGGGCTACACAACACAGACACCAGGGCCATCTGACTCATCGCCTACACTGATGTTGCCAGGAAATACGTTGCATTGCACAGACCCAACACCTATTCACAGTCTGTGTTAACTAGCCCACTGGTGCAGTAAGCAAATGTCAGTCAGATGTGTGACCACAGACAACGCACATCACAAAGTGAAGCACAGGTTTATTACACATTTGCAACATGTTGTAACCACCACAGATGCAAGGTAATCCCACCTGGCAGCGGGTACACAGTCAACAAGTGTAGAAGGAAGGAAGTCCATGGGTGTGGTGCACATCACCTGTAGGGACACGACAGCTACCACCCTGGAAGTCGAATCACGGTGTCGGGGATCACAGTTGACCAAACGACTCTGAAAGTTCCCTGTGAAGGACAGAAATGACACACAGTCAAAAGCACTGAAGAACAGGACAGAACAGCAATACTCATGCCCAATACATGTCACAAGATACCCACCCAGAACCAAGTTAGCATGTCAACACTGTTGGGGAGTACAGACTACCTGTAAGGACACATCGCTACACGCATACAGTCATGTAGCACATGGACACACTCAAACAGCACCAGAGCACCACCAACACATATCATGCAAATCACATCAGTTACATGACATCTCTGGATACTTACATTCAGCTGAAGAAGTTGGTGATGAGCTGTGTGCGGACATCACCATCATCATCATCACTGGCATCGTGGTCCAGGCCAGGATCCTCCACAGGTGGCGGACGTTGGTCATCGTCATCCAGGATGAGAGGCAACTCCTTCTGCACTGCCAGGTTGTGTAGCATGCAGCAGATGATGACAATCTTGCACACCTTTGCCGGGGCATATGGGAGGGACCCTCCTGTCTTGTCCAGGCAGCGGAAGCGGCTCTTCAGGAGACCAAATGTCGGCTCAATCACTCTCCTCGTCCGACCATGTGCCTCATTGTAGCGCATCTGGGCTGGTGTCACAGGGTTCCTGAGGGGCGTCAGCAACCACGGCATGTTGGGATATCCGGAGTCACCTACATACAGACAATTGCACATTAGCTGAGTTGGAAAAGAGGGTGGAACACTACATTGCAGAACACACACAATGGTACAAAGTCAGTACACAACAACAAGCCAGGCACGCTGGTTCCGCATCTGTGACATCATCCTCGGGATGCGACTACTCCTCATCACGTAGGCATCGTGTGCAGAACCCGGGAAACGGGCACACACGTGTGAGATGGTCATATCTGCAAGACAGACCACCAGTGCATTGACCGAGTGGTAGTGCTTGCGGTTCCTGTATGCCTGCTCCTGGGCCTGTGGTGGTACCAAAGCCACATGTGTCCCATCAATGGAGCCAATGATATGCAGCATCCTCCCCAGGGCATAGAAGTCACTCTTCACGTCAGTGAGTTGCTGGAGTCTAGGGAAATAGATGTACTGGTTCAGGTATATCAACATAGCCTCCAATACATCGCGGAGCACACGGCTGAACATGGTCTGTGACATCCCACCAGCAGTCGCCAGAGTGTGTTGAAAGGTACCGGTGGCAAAGAAGTGTAGGGCTGCCATCACCTTCACCTTGGGGGTCAGCGCTGTAGGGTACGTCCGGCCAGGTTGCAGGTGTGGTGCCAAGCGCACTGCCAAATCATCAATCAGCTGCATGGTGAAGCGGTACCGTCGGATGCTGTCACGTTCCACCATCGTTGCCAGGTCAGGGAATGGTCTATGGACAGCTGGTGCCCTTCAGTGCATAGGTGAAGAAAGAAAGATTGTCACTCACCCCACATATGTGGCATTGTACACACTCAATATCACACGATACATCATTATGAGGCACAAGTACATGATGTGTGCAGTTCCGTAAGGACATGTATGGCACATACATGGCCAACATCCAACATCACAGTTCAACAAGTGGCATCAATAAGTCCCAGGTTGTGCCATTGGGTATCATGAGGACGTGTCACATTTCCCATCTCCTGCTGCCACGTTACAAACACACCCCACAGTGACATGTGAGGACAGATGTGCCCCAGGCATCACAGCCCAACGACAGGTAGATTCCCAGGGACCCTGTATTGCCACATGGACACTGGCATGACATGGCGTATCATGTATACACCCCAGAAAAACAACCATGACCCCCACAGGTAGTGGTCCCTGTTGCCTCGGCAGGACAGACATGGACGTCTGTGACACACACACGCACAACATCAAAGTCCATGCACAAACAACGTGGATGTGGAGACTGTCTCCCATTGTGCACATGAAATCAGAGACATTGTAAACACAACATGCACACAGACTGTGGAGGACCATCACTATTGTGCCAATGGGTCACCCTGGGTTAAACATACCGTCCCACATGGGACTCAGGGGGCATGTGACATGACATACACATACACCACCGTGAAATGTGACCATGCCACATGCTCAGATATGAACAGTTGCACATCACAGTGGTCATGTACACGAAACACCAAGGATACTGTCCCCATGAACACGTGCACAGCCTGGGGGTGGCTGCCCCAAGTGACACCCACAGAACAACATGTTCACCCCCATACACGGAATAGGTAATGCAGCCTTACATGCCTTAGGATACAGTTTGGACAGGCTGTGGTGTTGTAGGTGTGCCCCTCACTCCCTGGGAAGTATATGTGGCTGGCATATGTTCACCTGTGACAGGCATGGTGACATATGCCAGTGACATGTACAGGGACGCGTTGGACAGCAATGGACCGATCGGTGCGCACACATTGGCCATTGCATTCAATGTGTGCTGGTACGCGTTGTATTCGCAATACGCGTTGGACAGCAATGGACCGATCGGTGCGCACACATTGGCCATTGCATTCAATGTGTGCGGGTACGCGTTGTATCCTAGGTACGCGTTGAACAGCAATGGACCGATCGGTGTGCCCGGCCGGCCCATTGCATTCAATGTGTGCGGGTATGCGTTGTTTCCTAGGTACGCGCTGAACAGCAATGGACCGATCGGTGTGCCCGGCCGGCCCATTGCATTCAATGTGTGCGGGTACGCGTTGTATCCTAGGTACGCGTTGAACAGCAATGGACCGATCGGTGTGCCCGGCCGGCCCATTGCATTCAATGTGTGCGGGTACGCGTTGTATCCTAGGTACGCGTTGAACAGCAATGGACCGATCGGTGTGCCCGGCCGGCCCATTGCATTCAATGTGTGCGAGTACGCGTTGTATCCTGGGTACGCGTTGAACAGCAATGGACCGATCGGTGTGCCCGGCCGGCCCATTGCATTCAATGTGTGCGGGTACCCGTTGTATCCTAGGTACGCATTGAACAGCAATGGACCGATCGGTGTGTCCGGCCGGCCCATTGCATTCAATGTGTGCGGGTACACGTTGTATCCTAGGTACGCGTTGAACAGCAATGGACCGATCGGTGTGCCCGCCGGCCCATTGCATTCAATGTGTGCGGGTACGCGTTGTATCCTAGGTACGCGTTGAACAGCAATGGCCGATCGGTGTGCCCTGCCGGCCCATTGCATTCAATGTGTGCGGGTACGCGTTGTATCCTAGGTACGCGTTGAACAGCAATGGACCGATCGGTGCGCACCCATTGGCTATGGCCTGTCCTGGCAACGGACGCGTTTTCAAATCTTGAACGAGTCTGATGCTGGAAATTCAGTTGGTCACCCACAACAATGTTGCAAATTCATGGGTGTCATGAAGTTGAACTTTTGAAGGATGCTGTGGGCGTGTGTAAGTGGTGCAATTCCATGGATTGGCCACATTCAGAAGATGCTAACGACTTGGACCTATCACTTTGGACACATGGGACAGTAACTGCCTCTGCAGCACACATATAATGCTGGCTGTTCCCCTGAGCTCACTTGCCTGCACTACATGCTCCAGGACGACATTTGCCACCACCACTGCTGCTGTATCTGCACCCTCTGGACCCTGCAATGGCACGTACTGTGGAGAGAGCCCCAGCCTTCAGCACTGAGGAGAACCAGGCCCTGCTGGACAGCCTCCTTCCACAGTACAGCAAGCTGTATGGGAAAGCAGGGGAGCAGGTGAGTGTTCTGTCCACTGCCTTCCTAAATGTGCATGTTGTCTGACTAGCAAGGCTAACAGTCTGCACGCCACTGGCTAGCAGGCTCACTGAGTAGTTGTCATCCCCCATAGTGTGTAATCACATGCACTGGACAGGTATAGTGCAGTGACAGTGCATTTAAACAAGGTTTTACTTCCCAGGCAATGATACCATGTAGTAACTGCTGGCATACTGTCCATGGCCATCGTTGCACTGCCTGTGTACATCATGTGCCCCTGTGATTGAGACATGTATACACAACTGTGTAATGCACGGATATGTTGCATGTGTAGTAATAGCATTCTCACTTTGTCATCCTCACAGGTTGATGCCCACCAGAAGCAGAAGATATGGCTGACCATCGTCCGGGCAGTGAGATCCGTGGGGGACTACAAGCGCCGGATCCGCAACTGCCAGAAGAGGTGGCAGGACCTTCGGGACTGGACCCGGAGGATCGCACGGGTCCAGCTGAAGCTGTCGCCTCCTCGCAGGAGGGGCGGACACCGGACCCTGACCCCCCACATGCTCAGGATCCTGGCGTTGGTCTTCCATGATCAGGATGGGCAGCTGAAGGCCAGGGAGCAGCACGGAGGGGGTGAGTCCATGACTGCATTGTGTACTTTTTCTGCCATGCTATGTGCCCTCCTCTGGCCTGGTTAAACTTCCACAGCACATCGGTCATGTGGTCCAGGACCCATGTCCCTCGATTGTGCACTGCCCACTCCTCATCTGATACCCAGGTGTGGCCCTTGCAGTCAGGGAATTGTGTCACTTGGGTACTGTGTCCTTGCAGTTTGCTTGACTCAAGGTGGGGGACAGCATCTGTTCCCCTAACTGTGGTGGGCATCATGGGTGGGTCCATTGCTTACACAATGCCTGTGTTCTGACATGTAATCTGCATGTTACTTTGATAAGTGGTCCAATTGCTGAGCTGATCCACCACATGTGCCTGGGGTAACTGGCACACACCCAAGCTGCGGGTGGGAACAATGTTTGGGCCCCAGGAGTGTGTATATTACGTGTGTCACACATACTTAGCCAGCTGCCTACTGTCCAGGGTTCATCCCTCATTCATGTGGGGCAGGACAGTCATGCCTACTCTAGGCCATGCAATGCACTCTGTACTCCCACTCCTGTGTATCAGCTGACACGTTGTGCTCAGTGATATGTCCCCTCAGGTGTCAGCCTCTGTGTCAGTGTGCTGTGGCTTCGATGTCAGGACTGCTGGGGTGTTTATCGGTTGGGGCTCAGCATGCCACCGGAGATGTGACCATAGGAGACGATACTTGTATGACACATAGGTGTTTGAACACCTGACCGTGCATACTGGGGTATGCGAATGTGAAGTCCATGCAGCTGTTTCCCATTCACAGCAGATTGTGAGGTGCTCAGGTTCAGAGGCTTGTGTTACAGGTCACCCATATGTCCAATCAGTATGACCTGGACAGATAAGGGTTCAGATGATGTGGTGTGTGGGGGATGTACATGTGCACTTGTTCAGCTCCAGGACTTGCATTCCCCATGACCTACTATTGTGACACAGTGCAGACTGTTGTTGTGTGGTTGCCCTGCCCATGTGACTGGAGACAGTGATGTATGACTTAGCAGGCATGCCTGTGCCATGGCATGTGACTTCCTATGAGTGATCCTGCAGGGGAGTGACATGTGCTACATGCACACCATAATGGCAATGGCTATCAGCACATGGGTGCATCATGGTGTCTGTCGCTGGTATGCATCACATGCATTTCATATATCTGACTCTGGGCATCACTTTCATCCGGGCACCTGTACTGACTCAGTGGCAAGAGTTGTGATGTGTGCATGTTCACATGCTTCATCGTGTTCTCTGCACCGTCCAACTACTGTGTAGGTGGTGCATGTGTCCACACTGGGGTATTGCCAGTCAACGGACGACAAACAGATGGGTGCAAGGCCAGGTGGGATGTGAGTGCCATGGTTGACGATCAGACTGACAATTGGCTTCTCCTATTCTGTTTGGGCAATTTTAGCAATGTTCAACTAAGGATGCCAGGCCTTGCTCTGTATTGTGCTGTACTTACTGTGGTGTGTGCGTTCGGTGCAGGTGACTGATGTCTGTCTGTTTCCCTATTGTTTGCAGATACATCCACGGCCACAGGAGGGGACAGCTCCACGGACCAGGAGGAGCCGCAGAGCCAGACTGGGTCAACAGCCGAGGAGTGGTCGGAGGGACCCAGTGGCACGGAGGGCGAGGGGAGCCACACCGAGGAGTCCTCAGCACCATCCACCTCAGCTGAGGACCACAGCAGCTCGGAGGATGACTCCCTTATGGAGGAGGGTGTCAGCAGCCACCACACCCCAGCTAGTGTTGCTGTCCCCGCCACCACCACCGCCCTCCCATCGGCTCCCATTCCCGGGGTCCGTGGAGGCTCCCATGTTCGGGAGCGTGTCTCCTTCGGGCCAGGCACCGCACCCCCTGCCCCTGTGTCCCCTGCTGCCCTGAGTGAGGAGTCTGTGTACCTCCTTCGCCAGCTCCATGTAGGGCAGACAGCGATGCTGAGTGTCCTCCATGCACACACCACTCTGTTGACTCAGCTGGTGTCGTTCATGGAGGGCATCTCATCGGGCATGTCTGCCCTACAGAGGGGCAATAGGTCCATGGACTCCTCCCTGACGGCAGCAGTGTCCCTCCTCCAACAGTCCCTCACCCCTCCTGTCTCTGCCCCATCCACACTCCCCAGCACCTTACCTGTCCCAAGCACACACACACCGGCACAGGCACACACCAGCACAGACACGAGCAGCACACACACACACACGCCACAGACAAGACGCACACGCACGCACAGTCAGGGGACTGAAACCACACTCACAGGGGATGGGGCCCAGTCACACACACACGCATCCACGTGCACTGCGCAGTCCACAGTTGCCTCTCCCTCCAAAGCCCCCTCCGTTGCCTCACCTGCAACCCCAAAGACCCAGCGGCTCTTCCAGCTGATACAGCATTCAGGGGGAAGAGGAAGCCCACCCACATGGAGCGGAGTGCCCCTCGCCACCGGACACCCTCCCCCAGGCGCAGACCGACTGACGCCCCCATCCGCAAGTCCCCCCGGACCCGGAAGAGCAAGGCCCTGCAGCTCAGGCACCAAGTCTCCTTCCTCCATCCCTCAGGCCCCCACGCCACAGGTGCCCCCACCACATCCTGCCCCAGGTTCCCCCACCCACAGATACACCATCCCCAAAAGGATCAGGCCTTCTCCCCCTGCCACTTGCTCTTCCGGCCCCACACCCCCCGCTGCGCTTGTCTGTGCCACTGGTGTGGAGACGGTGTCCTCCCCTCTGTCCTGCCCACCTTACCTGATCCCCATTCTCCTCCCCTGGAGGTAGGCACTGCAGTGGAGTCCACTACCACCCTGTCTGACTTGGGCACTGCAGTGGGGAACCTGTCCACTCCATCTGCATGGTCCCCTGCAGTCTTGCCAGCACCCACACCATCAGACTCATGCCCCCCACTTGTGCCGGCACACACCATGTCAGACACCTCCACTGCAGTTGTCAGTGGCTCTCCAGCACCCACCACCCCTTCCCTGCCTCCTTCTGGTGAGCCATGATCCTGTCCCTGCGGTGCCTGGCCTGCCCCCCATATGCCCCTCCGAGGGGATTGTCCATGGCTTTCATCAGTGCAGGCATGCGTAGGGTGACATCTGCCACTGTCACCCTGTTTTGACTTTCATGTTGGACTGGCCATTGGCCTTTGTTAATTTTTTGCTGGACATCAACTGTTAGACCCACATATGCTGAATAAAGCACCTTTCTGTTCTCTAGTGCTTTTGCTTCTGATGTACATGTTGTTGATGATGCTAACCATGCCCTTGCTGCAGTGATGGTGATATTTGGTCTCATGATAAGGAAGTGTTACTGTGCAGGAATACATGTGGTCCAGGGGAATGTGTCCTATCCTGTGGTGTATCCATGTCATCCTTAGCAGCATCTGAGGGTGTCATGTGTTCAATATTTGGCAATGGGATTTCCTACTTACATTAGCAATTTCACATCTGTGGCTTCCACCCCTGCACATCTGTTGTGCCTGCCATTGTTCAATTAGTCTACTTCCCTGACCGTGTGGCCATCTCCACTGGACATGCAGGTTTGGGCATCAATGGGGAAGGACTCATCTGTGTTGTCAGTGCAACATTGCTATACAAGTGTGTTGGATCTGTGCTGATGATTTCGTTGGCACTCCCATGACCAGGCTGATGTTACGGGAGCCTTCATTTGGTGCTAATTGTTGACTGTGTGACTAAGTGCTCAGCTGACATGATGGAGCCCTACTGAGGCAACATATGGCACAGCTTTCCTCACACAGGAGTGGAGTCCCCTCATGGCAGTGTGTACTCCTGTGACATTGCCTGCGCCCAAGGTGTGTGTTGTATGAGCATGTCTGTGTGTTCACTTCCGTTTTGCTGTGCATGCTGGGATCCCTAGTGTTGTACCTGTTTGTGATGCTTGCTGAGTTGACCTATGTTCCCCCCAAGTCTTCTCCCTGGATTCTCTGTGATGTGGGTGCATGGCACATTACTGGTCATCAGGGTGTCACCCATAGGTGTGTTTGCTGTCAGGGCTGAGTTTGTGTGCAGACGCAGATGGGTCACAGTCAGGATTCCCCTTGGCACTTGTTATTTACACCTGTCATGTGATTTCCAGTTTGTGTTATCTTTCAGTGATTGTGACACATTGTGTGTGTGACTGCTGGCACTCCTCAGGGTCCGGGCTGCAATGTTGGTAGTTGTCTATGTGTGTTCTTTGTGGGTGACCTTGGCTTCTTCATTGGTGTGTGACTGTGGCTGGGATCCCATTGGTTGGTGTGGTATTGCCATCATGTCCATGTACAGCGTAGTGTGCAGTGTGTCAGACATTCAGGAGTCTTGCTGAGTGGCCATGTGTGATGTGTTTCTGCACCTTGGTTCCCACCCACCACCCTGGGATTGTCATGGGTGCATGTGCAATGTCACCAGTGCATGTGTGCTTCACTGCTGCACATTGTTGGAGGTCGAGGTGTGTGGTGTTGAGTGTGTGCAGATGAGAGTTGTTGCCCGGCTAGACCCCTGCCTCCATGTTGGCCTTGGCTTACTGGCCGTGCTGATTGATTTGTGCTTGTGTAGGTGTGATGGTAGTTTGTTGCTCAGGACACATGACTGTGGTTCACAGTGTGAACGACATTTAGCTTTGTCATCACAGTGGGATTGTAATGCAGCCCAGGGTCACCACATTGTGGGGGCCCTGGGGGTAGTGCTGTGGTGTGTCTGTGTCTTGCTGTGTCAGTTGCTGTTCCTACATGCTTGTGTGACATGTGTGATTTGTGCTCCCTCTCATCTGACAATGCCTGGTTGCCCACATAGGGGATTTGGATCCATGAGTTACCTTTGTGTGGCACTGTATGCACATCTGTATGATTGGTATTCAGGCCTCCTCATGTGTTGTGTGGTTGCCTGGGGACACTGGCACCCCCCCCCTCACCTGTTGTGTTTGATGTGCAGTGTGGGTCTGCCTGTTTGTGTTTGTGCATCTGCACCACTACATTGGCATATCTTTGGTGTGCCATTGGCTGTATGTTGTTTTGTGGGTTTCCCCTGCTGTCCCTGGGACTCCTAGGTCATCGGTCAGCACGATGATCATGGTATGGTATCTGTTCACCTCACATCTACAGTCTCCACAGGGTATCTGCATTTGTGTGCCCATTGGTGCAAATATGTGGGTCTGCATTCTGATGGTCACTTCTGTCATTGTGTCATTGATGAATGTTGACAGTGTCAGCCCCCATGGGTGTTGTTTGTCTGCACATGGTCAAAGGTATGACTTATTTGCACTGCAGTATTTGCCTCCCCCAATCTATGTTGCAATGGCACACATGCACTACTTTGCCACTGATGTGTTTTATGTTCTGTGACCAGGAATCATCCATGCAGTTTGGCAGTTGCAGCTTTTTCTTTGTCAACACTTGCATTTTGGTCAGTGTGATGATGGGGGTTTGGACCCCATTGCCACAATGTTCAAAATGTGCTTCAGCTATGGACCCCACACTTCCCTTTTGGTCACTGTGATTATGGGGGTTTAGACCCCATTGCCACAATGTTCTGAATGTGCTTCAGCTATGGGCCCCCACACTTACATTTTGCTCACTGTGATGATGGGGTTTTGATCCCCATTGCCACAATGGTCATGGCCTGCTTGCATTGTGGGGGCCACCACATATATGTGTGGCACATGTGATAGGGGGTCACATTGTATGTTCAAAGTCATGTTCAGTGTTGTAGGCATTTGACACAGTCTACACACGCTTGTCATGGTGTTGGGGGGATGTCTTTTTCTTGCATTCCCTAGGTTGTGGTGTGCTGGTTGTGTCATGCATTGTCCATCCTATGAGTGGGGGTGGTGTTGGTGGTAGGCATCCAGCCCCCCATGGGTAGAGGTGGTAGTAGTGACAGTCATCCAGCCCCCCCATGGGTAGAGGTGGTAGTAGTGGTAGGCATCTGGCACCCCCTGGGCAAGGGTGGTAGTAGTGGTAGGCATCTGGCACCCGCTGGGTAAGGGTGGTAGTAGTGACAGGCATCCAGACCCCCATGGGTAGAGGTGGTAGTAGTGACAGGCATCCAGCCCCCATGGGTAGAGGTGGTAGTAGTGGTAGGCTTCTGGCACCCCTGGGTAAGGGTGGTAGTAGTGACAGGCATCCAGCCCCCCATGGGTAGAGGTGGTAGTAGTGACAGGCATCCAGCCCCCATGGATAGAGGTGGTAGTAGTGGTAGGCATCTGGCACCCCTGGGTAAGGGTGGTAGTAGTGGTAGGCATCTGGCACCCCCTGGGTAAGGGTGGTAGTAGTGGTAGTCATCTGGCACCCCCTGGGTAAGGGTGGTAGTAGTGTCAGGCATCCAGCCCCCCATGGGTAGAGGTGGTAGTAGTGACAGGCATCCAGCCCCCCATGGGTAGAGGTGGTAGTAGCGACAGGCATCCAGCCCCCATGGGTAGAGGTGGAAGTAGTGACAGGCATCCAGCCCCCATGGGTAGAGGTGGTAGTAGTGGTAGGCATCTGGCACCCCCTGGGTAAGGGTGGTAGTAGTGGTAGACATCTGGCACCCCTGGGTAAGGGTGGTAGTAGTGGTAGGCATCTGGCACCCCTGGGTAAGGGTGCTAGTAGTGGTAGGCATCTGGCACCCCTGGGTAAGGGTGGTAGTAGTGCCAGGCATCCAGCCCCCATGGGTAGAGGTGGTAGTAGTGACAGGCATCCAGCCCCCATGGGTAGAGGTGGTAGTAGTGGTAGGCTTCTGGCACCCCTGGGTAAGGGTGGTAGTAGTGGTAGGCATCTGGCACCCCCTGGGTAAGGGTGGTAGTAGTGGTAGGCATCTGGCACCCCCTGGGTAAGGGTGGTAGTGGTGGTAGGCATCCAGCCCCCAATGGGTAGAGGTGGTAGTAGTGACAGGCATCCAGCCCCCCATGGGTAGAGGTGGCAGTAGTGGTAGGCTTCTGGCACCCCCTGGGTAAGGGTGGTAGTAGTGGTAGGCATATGGCACCCCCTGGGTAAGGGTGGTAGTAGTGGTAGGCATCTGGCACCCCCTGGGTAAGGGTGGTAGTGGTGGTAGGCATCCAGCCCCCCATGGGTAGAGGTGGTAGTAGTGACAGGCATCCAGCCCCCCATGGGTAGAGGTGGTAGTAGTGGTAGGCATCTGGCACCCCTGGGTAAGGGTGGTAGTAGTGGTAGGCATCTGGCACCCTCTGGGTAAGGGTGGTAGTGGTGGTAGGCATCCAGCCCCCATGGGTAGAGGTGGTAGTAGTGGTAGGCATCCAGCCCCCCATGGGTAGAGGTGGTAGTAGTGACAGGCATCCAGCCCCCCATGGGTAGAAGTGGTAGTAGTGACAGGCATCCAGCTCCCCATGGGTAGAGGTGGTAGTAGTGGTAGGCATCTGGCACCCCTGGGTAAGGGTGGTAGTAGTGACAGGCATCCAGCCCCCCATGGGTAGAGGTGGTAGTAGTGACAGGCATCCAGCTCCCCATGGGTAGGGGTGGTAGTAGTGGTAGGAATACAGGCCCCTATGTGTATGTGTGGCATTGGTGAGGGCCATCCCGCCCCTATGGTGCTGCTGTTGCTGGTGTAGGTATTTCTGCATCCCTCTGTGTGTGATGTGTCGGTACGTGTAGTTTGTTTTTGTTGTTGGTGTCTGACTTACCTTCTGCGCCGTACGCGTCCGTGCCTGTTCCGGTAATAGAGGTAGAATATTGGTAGGATCGGCACAAAGGGATTCATGGTTGGTTCGTCTCGTTCGTCTTTCTCTTTGCTTCGCCTCGTCCTCGTCGCTGGCGTGTTCGTCTCGTAGCCGTGGATCGTGTTGTGGCGCGAATCAGAGCTTATGTGCGCCTCGACCGGATGCTTTGACGTGCCGTGCGTAGCGCGGGTTCGGCGCGTACGGGAAGCGCATCGTACTTGTCCGGCCAGACGGGGCTGCATTTTTTCTTCCGTGCGGCTCGATTCTACGATTCCGGATCCGCCTCGGTCGGAGAACAGGACCTGTATTGGGTGAGTACGACTGGGTCGGGATTTGGGCAGTTGTGCGCATCGTACTTGCTCGTTCGGACGTATGTGCGGATCGGTCGGGAAACAGGCACTCGCCTGGATTTTTTCCCGACCGAATGGTATTAGGTGCGCCTCCGACCGGGATCGGAATTGACCCCACTGTAACAACGGGCTTTCCTCACCCAAAACCATTTATATAAAACAACAACACATTTAATGCAGTAGGCATATAACTGGCTACATGAGTATCTAAGAGAGTGTGGAGTACCTGTATAGGTCTGTGAGTAGGTGTGTCAGTGGTTTTGATGCTGTGTGAGTGGGTGTATTAGACGCTGTAGGGGTCTCTAACTGGATGTGTGATGGTGGTATGGGTCACTGACTGAGCTTGTGAGTACGCGACTGGGTGAGTGAGTAGTTGTTTGACTGGTTTTGTGAGTAGGTGTGTAATAAATGAGATTGGTGTGTGAATGGATGTGTGAGTGTGTGACTGGGTTTGTCTTGGCTGTGTGTGTGTGGTAATATGGTATATGAGGTGTTGTGTGAGTGGTCGGTTGGGTGTTTGAGTGGGTGTGTAGTGGTTGTATGCATGTGTAAGTGAGTGTGTGAATAGCTCTGTGGGTATATGAGTGGGTGTGTGACTGGTTGTATGGGTGTGGTAGTAGGTGAGTGAGTAACTATGTTGATGTGTGAGTGGGTGTGTGAGGAGCTTTGTTAGTGTGTGAGTGGGTGTGTGAGTGCTTCTCTTAGTGTGTCAGTCGCTATGTGAGTACATGTTCACAACATATTCCTGACGCGTTTCAGCTCCATACCCGAGCACATGTACTTTGCCGCTGGAACTGCGTGAATTAAACAAAGAAAAGCCAAGGAATTTGCCTCAGCATTCGTTGTTTTAATATTGGTATGGGCACTCTGTTCCCACTTTCTGAGGCTGCCCTACAGGTTCTATGATTGCCATAACGGACAGCTTGTGTTTTTGTGTATATATGTATATATCATTTCACAATCCTCTCCTGACAGGAAGGGACAAACGGGTCGCACTCGCGTAGAATTTTGCAACTTAGATTTATTTTCTCCTTACATCAAACGGGAACACAGGCAACAAGATCTTGTTGCCTGTGTTCCCGTTTGATGTAAGGAGAAAATAAATCTAAGTTGCAAAATTCTACACGAGTGCGACCCGTTTGTCCCTTCCTGTCAGGAGAGGATTGTGAAATGGTTTGGAGCGGCGTGGTTCTGCCGCGGGGTTACGCACCCATGAGGAGCGCTGCCATGTCCCGACAAGGCTGAACCAACTCGGAGGATATATGTATATATATATATATATATACACATATATATCGCCAGTAGGTAGTTATAGTTAAGACCAAAGTTTCCATAGCAAAAGCGTTTTTTCTTTGGCCAATATCTTTGCCGCTGTCTGATGAAGCTCCACGGAATTTACATAAAACTTTCCCTTTTAGGTTCAGCTGCTGTGTTGAAAGTTTTGGGCCGATCCGTCAAGCGGGGGCTGAGAAAAAAGAGGGGTCCCAAAACGCATTTTCCGCATGTTAAGATTTTTCCTTTTTGAACACGACTACAGCCGAAACTGCTGAATGGAATTACACCAAATTTGGCAGAAAGCTAGATGTTGGTCCAGAAAGCGTGCTTTTTGTGATTTAGTGTAGATCTGTTAAGTAGTTTTTGAGATATCTAGCTTAGAAAAATATAGATATCTGGGGATGCGAGTCCTTGCAGTGGACTCACGGATCCTACTAAAATTTGATTGGCTGCCAACACTTCAACCAGGAAGTGTTGACAGGCAAGCCGAGTCCCAGAAAAAAAAGCTACAAATAAAGAAAAGGGGGCGGGGTAGCAATACCTTAAAGCCCCCAGATATGCAGGGGGGGACCCTCAGGGTCCCCACCAGCGGTAAAAAGATATTTGTTTTTTAATTTTGACGCAGACTCGCTGGTGGATCCATGAATCCACAGCAAAAAAATTTAAAAAGCAAGCATGGGCTTCCGCACTTGCTTCAGAATAACCTCCAGGTGGGCCAGGTCCCAGGGGCATAGGGTAAATATAGGAGGGGGGCGCACTGAGTACCCCACCTATGGCTTATCAAAGCCCCAAGGACCGCCACCTTCCAGTTGCAAATTCCAATATTGTTGGGGGGCTCGCGGACCCTGGGGACTGCCACCTCCCTGGGGCTAATTTCAATAATATGGAGGGGGCTCACAGACCCTTCTGCCCCAAGGACTGCTACCTCCCATGGGCTAATTAGAATAATATGGGGGCCTCATGGAACCCCCCTGCCCCAGGGTCACCACCTTCCTGGGGCTTTATATATTTGGGATGGGGGGCCTCACGGACCCCCAGGGCCCTGGGGACCACCACCTCCCCAGGGACAAACTCTAAAATGGGAGGGGGCCGCGTGGCCCCCCTCCCAGGCTGTTCTCAGCTACCACCTCCTTGGGGCAGGCCCCTTTTCAAAGAAGGAGGGGGGCCAGGCTGCCCCCCTCCTGGAGCCCTAGATGGCCCTGTGGACCACCACCCCCTAAGGCCAGCTCCAATAATGTCCAGGGGTGGCGACCCCTGGGTCATTGCAGTTTGCTATGGCTTGGTGGGAGCAGCACTCCCACCAAGCCATAGCAAGCATGTGCTCTGCTTTCAGCAAGCAAGAGCAGAAAATGCTCTCACTTGCTTAAATGCAAGAGCATGTCTGTTTCCCTGCTTGCTGGAAACAGACATTGCTTTGAGATCCACGGAGCTGCATGTTCAGCAGCTTTCTCAGTCTCAAAGCAATGCCGGCTCCCAGAGGAGGTGGGGAGCCAGCAGGGACCTCGAGGCCTTCAGGTACCCACTGCGGTCCCCAATGAAGTGGCCAGGCCCCGGAGAATGGGGTTCCTGGGTCTGTAATCGGCAAGGGGAGGGGTCCGCGCAGGCCCCTCATCTCCTTTTAAAAAAAATATATATTATGGCCTGGCCCCGGGGATCGGGTCCACGGGGCCAAGTCGGCCTGGGGAGGGTAGCCCACCCTCCCTTTAAAAAAAAAGACGATTAAAAAAAGGGACAGGCCCT
Source organism: Calotriton arnoldi (assembly GCA_963921515.1). NCBI lineage: Eukaryota > Metazoa > Chordata > Amphibia > Caudata > Salamandridae > Calotriton > Calotriton arnoldi. Next base: position 528,277 of record CAWUFW010012168.1, on the reverse strand, counting down.
GGGGGATGGGGTTCCCAAGCCGAAAATGGCCTCTCTTTCAATTATAAAAAAAAAGGCCGTCCCTGGGGGATGGGATCCCCAGTGCCAAAATGGTTCAGGGAAAGGGGGCCATGTGGCCCCCCTCTTAACAAAAAAGCCAGCAACTCACCAGAGGCCCTGCACCCTTTCGCAACTACTCTGTAAATGCGCCTCCTGGCATGCTTCTGGTTGGGGAATGAAGTCCCCTTGGCTGCTGAGGGTCCTTAGGGGCCAACAAGACCTCCTGTTACCTCCAGTAAGCTCCACACAGTGGGCTGCGGGAGGTGGTTAGAGGCCACACCCCTTTTCTCTACCACTCTGCAAACACGCCTCTCAGCGCACTGCTGATGGAGGGATGAGGTCTCCCTGCCTCCTGAGGGCCTCAGGACTAAAGTGGACTTCTTTCCCCAATGAGTAGTACGCCAGAAAGTACGTTTGCACAGTGGTGGAGAAAGGGGGCATGGCCTCTAATGACCTCTCAGTAATCTACCTGTATGGGTCTTATTGTAGGTAACAGGTGGGCTAGTATGCCCCCAAGGAACCTCAAGAGCCAAAGGGACTTCCTCCCCCAAATAGTAGTGCGCCAGGAGACGCGTTTGCAGAGTGGTGGAGAAAGGGGGCGTGATCACCAAAAACCTCTCAGCAAACCCACTGTGTGGGACTTGCTGGAGGTAACAGGAGGGGTAGTTGGCACCCAAGGAACCGCAAGAGCCAAGGGGACTTCATCCCCCAAATAGTAGTGCACCAGGAGGCATATTTGCAGAGTGAAACCCTTCACAGTCACTAAACCTACATTGAGAAATTAAGTTGATATGAGTAGAAAAGGTGGTACTGTAACTGGTACTTACTCTATGAAGAGAGTCTCCTCTGTACCACACTGTTTACAGACAGTGAAATCTCATGAGAAATACACCACAGAGTATTAAAAAGTATCTACCAAGAACAGTGTACACTCTATGCAAAACTTGTCAAAAAAGATACTGTTCTCTTAAAATAACCAGGGTCCAAAGAGTATACTATCAGCAGACTTCATACTGTGCAGCCCCCTCCACTTCCATGCAAATTTCAACCCTGGAGATGGGCTCCACTTGCCTTTAGTGGCTCAAGGAGGGGGGCCTTGCAGTGCCCCTCCCCTTATTGAATACCGATCTGCTGGTGGGCTCCCCAGGGCTTATAGTTTTTCCTGATCCTGCTGGAGTCCCATGGAATCTCTGCATGTTTTGCCAATTTTCCTTTTGTTTTTGGCCCCAGAAGGGGTCCCTCTGTTTCCCCCATGGGCCTAGGGGGTTGAGGGTATCCCTACCCTGACCTCTTTTATTAGTTTACTTTTTTCACTTCAGGACGCAGCATACTATGCACCCCTGTCATCCAAGAGAGATGTCTCAGCGGAGAGCCCAGTCTCTCTCTTCAAACCCTAGTACCCACACCCGTCATCTGAGCGAGAGGTCTTAAATGAGAGGCCAGTCCAGCCACACACCCTACTGCACATGCCTGTCATCTGAGAGAGAGAGGTCTGAGAGGAGAGGTCTGTCACTCCCAATACACCCTACTAAGCACATCTGTCATCTGAGAGAGAAATCTGAAAGGAGAGGCCAGTCCATCCACACACCGTAGTACGCACACCAGTCATCTGAGAGACAGGTCTGAAAGGATAGGGCAGTCCATCTATACACCCTACTATGCACACCTGTCATCTGAGAGAGAGGTTTGAGAGGAGAGGGTAATGCATGCACATACCCTACTATGCACCCCCTTCATCTAAGAAAGAGAACTCAGTGGAGAGGCCAGTTCCTCCCCACTCACTACCATGCACACGTGTCTTCTGAGAGAGAGGTCTCAAAGGAGAGGCCAGTCACTCCCCATACACCCTACTAAGCACATCGGTAATCTGAGAGAGAGGTCTGAAAGGAAAAGCCAGTCCATCCACACACCCTACTATGAACACCTGTAATCTGAGACAGAAGTGTGAAAGGAGAGGCCAGTCCCTCTCTACTCACTACTATGCACACCCATCATTTAAGAAAGAGTTCTCAAAGGAGAGGTCAGTCCTTCCGCACACCCTACTACTACTACTATGCACACCCATCATCTGAGAGAGAGATCTGACAGGAGAGGTCATTCCATGTACACACCCTAAGACACACACCCGTCATCTGAGAGAGAGGTCTGACAGGAAAGGGCAATCCCTCTCCACTCACTACTATGCATACCCGTTATCTGAGACAGAGATATGCAAGTACAGGCCAGTCTATCCTTATAGCCTACTATGGTCACCATTCATGTGAGAAAGAAATCACTTACAAAATATCGAAAGTCAGAATATCGACCTACAGAAATATGGACTCAAGAATATCGAAGTCAAGAATATCGACATCCTATCTACATTATGGTAAGTACAAAAATATTGAGAAAAAAATATCGATGTCAAAAATATCGTTGTTAAAAATATTGTTTTTTATTTAATTTAAAAAAATAATGTAAAATAAAGTAAATGATACATATAATTAAAATAAACATAGTTAAAAATATTTTAAAATGTTTACAAATTATAAGTAATATATATGTAATGTAAAAATAAATTAAACATATACATATAATATATAATATATATAATTACTAATCATTTTTAATAATTATTTTAATAACTTATCATTTAAAAAAATATATATAAATTATAAATACATCTATACACATAAAACAATAATATAAATAAAAATTAAATACATATATATAACAAATTAAAAAAATTAAAATTATTTTTAATCTTTTTTAAATTAATTATATACTACATTAACTAAAATAATACAAAAAATATTAGATAGCGGAGGTAATAAAATTACTATTCCACCTCCAAACAGTGCAACAGTAGGGAAAATGTTGGATAGCATAGGGGTAAAAATTACTATTCCCACCCCAGTGAGTGCAACAGTAGGGAAAGTGTTGGATAGCGTAGGGGTAAAAATTACTATTCCCACTCCAGTGAGTGCAACGATAGGGAAAGTGTTGGATAGCGTGGGGGTTAAAATTACTATTCCCACTCAGGGAGTGCAACAGTAGGGAAAGTGTTGGATAGCGTAGGGGTAAAAATTACTATTCCCACTCCAGTGAGTGCAACAGTAGGGAAAGTGTTGGATAGAGTAGGGGTAAAAATTACTATTCCCACTCCAGTGAGTGCAACAGTAGGGAAAGTGTTGGATAGTGTAGGGGTTAAAATTACTATTCCCACTCCAGGGAGTGCAACAGTAGGGAAAGTGCTGGATAGCGTAGGTGTAAAAATTACTATTCCCACTCCAGTGAGTGCAACAGTAGGGAAAGTGTTGGATAGCGTAGGGGTAAAAATTACTATTCCCACTCCAGGGAGTGCAACAGTAGGGAAAGTGTTGGATAGCGTAGGGGTTAAAATTACTATTCCCACTCCAGGGAGTGCAACAGTAGGGAAAGTGTTGGATAGCGTAGGGGTTAAAATTACTATTCCCACTCCAGGGAGTACAACAGTAGGGAAAGTGTTGGATAGCGTAGGGGTAAAAATTACTATTCCCACTCCAGTGAGCGCAACAGTAGGGAAAGTGTTGGATAGTGTAGGGGTTAAAATTACTATTCCAACTCCAGTGAGTGTAACAGTGTGGAAAATGTAGGATAGCGTAGGGGTTAAATTAACATACTTATTAATTAAATAATTTTTGTAAAATAAATAACATATTAATAATTAATTAACTAAAAAATTTATAATAAATACCAATAAAAGTACATTAATATTTACTTAAATAACATTAAATTACTTCCCACCCTATTCCCCCATAAACACACAACCCGCTACACATAAAAGAACACAATTAATTTAATTATCAATTAATCAATTAATAAAAAATAATTACCAATTAATAATAAATTAACAATAAATTAATTAATAACAATAAATAAATAATAATAATAAATTAATGATAATTAATATAATGATACATTAATCAATTAATAAAAATTAATTACCAATTAATAATTAGTTAATAAATTAATTATCAATAACAATAAATAAAAAAATATTAATTAATTAATTATAATTAAATTACTTCCCACCCTATTCCCCTATAAACCCACAACCCGCTACACATAAAAATTAACATAATTAATTTAATTATCAATTAATCAATTAATAAAAATTAATTACCAATTAATCATTAATTAACAATAAATTAATTAACCATAACAATAAATACATAAAAACATAATTATAATTAATATAATGATAAAGTAATCAATTAAAAAATGTAATTACCAATTAATAATTAATTAACAATAAATTAATAATCAATAATAAATAAAAACATATTAATTAATTAATTACAATTAAATTACTTCCCACCCTATTCCCCTATAAACCCACAACCCGCTCTGATACTAAAATGCAAAATGTACTTGAAAAACATTACTAATTTCTAAACATTTAATAAATATATTTAAAAATAATAAAAATACATTACAAAAAATGTTAAACATACATATAAAATACATACTAAAATACATAACACTAACAAAATATCAATATTATTAACAACAATATTTTTGCTAACGATATTACTTACTACGATATTACTTACTTCGATATTACTTACTTCGATATAAAAAAAAACGATATTACTTACCTTAAGGTCGATATTCTGGTCACCGATATTCTTGACATCGATATTCTGTCCCTACGATATTAAAAACTCGATATTAGTGTAGGTCGATATAAAAAAATCGATATTTTAACTGCGCACCGTGAGAAAGAGGTCTGGAAGCAGAGGTCTGTCACTCCTCACACTTACTACACACAACCATCATCTGTGAGAGAGGTCTGACAGGAGAGGGCAGTCCCTCCCCACACACTACTATACATATTTGTTATCTGAGATGTCGCAAAGGAGAGGCCAGTCCATGCACACACCTTACTACGCTAACCTGTCATCTGATAGAGAGGTCTGAAAAGTTAGGGCAGTCCATGTACACACCTTTAATATGCACACCCGTCATCTGAGAGAGAGGTTTGACAGGAAACGACAGTCCTTCTCCACTCACTACTACGCAACCTGTCATCTGAGAGAGAGGTCTTAGTAGAGATTCAAGTCTCTCTCCACAAATCCTACTATGCACACCCGGCATCTGAGAAAGAGGTCTAGAGTGAGAGGTCTGTCACTCCTCACACCTTACTATGGTAACCCATCATCTGAGAGAGAGGTCTGACAGGAGAGGCCAGTTCTTCTACACACCTTACTACATACAATCTGAGAAAGAGGTCTGGAAGGAAAGGTCAGCCCCTCCCCACACACTACGATTCACACTTGGGGGTCGATTCCGATCTCGGCCGGAAGCGCACCTAACAGTATTCGTCCGGAAAAAACCCAAGCCGAACGCGTGTTTCCCGACCGATTCGAACAGTCGTCCGAACGAGCAAGTACGATGCGCATAACAGCACAGATTCCGAGCGAGCCGTACTTACCCATTTCAGCTCCTGTTCCCCGCCCGAGCCGGATCCGTAAACGCCGAATCGAGTCGCACGGAAGCAAATACACAGCATCTTCCAGCCGGACTAGTACGATGCGCCTTCCGTACGCGCCGAACCCGTCGCTACGTCCGGCACGTCAGAGCATCCGGGAGAGCTGTACATAAGCTCCGATTCGCGCCACAAGACGATCCACGGCGACGAGACGAACAAGCCAGCGACGAGTACGAGTCGAAGCCACGAGAAACCCGAACGAGACGACACAACCATGAATCCCATCGCGCAGGTCCTACCAATACTCTACATCTATTACCGGGACCGGTACGGACGCGTACGGCGCAGACGGTAAGTCAAACACCCACAACACAAACAAACGACAAGTACCCGAAATATGTCACACACACATAGGGATGCAGAAATGACGTACACTAGCAACAGCAGAACCATAGGGGTGGGATGGCTATCACCAATGCCATACACACCCATAGGGGGATGGATGCCTACCACTACCACCACCCCTACTCAGGGGGCCTGGATGCCTACCACTACCACCACCCCTACTCAGGGGGCCTGGATGCCTGTCACTACTACCATCCCCACCCATAGGGGGATGGATGCCTACCACTACCACCACCCCTACTCAGGGGGCCTGGATGCCTGTCACTACTACCATCCCTACTCATAGGGGGATGGATGCCTACCACTACCACCACCCCTAATCAGGGGGCCTGGATGCCTGTCACTACTACCATCCCCACCCATAGGGGGATGGATGCCTACCACTACCACCACCCCTACTCATGGGGGCCTGGATGCCTGTCACTACTACCATCCCCAACCATAGGGGGATGGATGCCTACCACCACCCCTACTCATGGGAGCCTGGATGCCTGTCACTACTACCATCCCCACCCATAGGGGGATGGATGCCTACCACTACCACCACCCCTACTCAGGGAGGCCTGGATGCCTGTCACTAATACCATCCCCACCCATAGGGGGATGGATGCCTACCACTACCACCACCCCTACTCAGGGGGGCCTGGATGCCTGTCACTACTATCATCCCCACTCATAGGGGGATGGATGCCTACCACTACCACCACCCCTACTCAGGGGGGCCTGGATGACTGTAACTACTACCATCCCCATCCATAGGGGGATGGATGCCTACCACTACCACCACCCCTACTCAGGGGGGCCTGGATGCCTGTCACTACTACCATCCCCACTCATAGGGGGATGGATGCCTACCATTAACACCACCCCTACTCATGGGAGCCTGGATGCCTACCACTACCACCACCCCTACTCATGGGGGCCTGGATGCCTGTCACTACTACCATCCCCACCCATAGGGGGATGGATGCCTACCACTACTACCACCCCTACTCAGGTGGGCCTGGATGCCTACCACTACCACCACCCCTACTCAGGGGGGCCTGGATGCCTGTCACTACTACCATCCCCACCAATAGGGGGATGTATGCCTACCACTACCACCACCCCTACTCAGGGGGGCCTGGATGCCTGTCACTACTACCATCCCCACTCATAGGGGGATGGATGCCTACCACTCCCACCACCCCTACTCAGGGGGGCCTGGACGCCTGTCACAACTACCATCCCCACCTATAGGGGGATGGATGCCTACCACTACCACCACCCCTACTCAGGGGGGCCTGGATGCCTGTCACTACTACCATCCCCAACCATAGGGGGATGGATGCCTACCACTACCACCACCCCTACTCAGGGGGGCATGGATGCCTGTCACTACTACCATCCCCACTCATAGGGGGATGGATGCCTACCACTACCACCACCCCTACTCAGGGGGGCCTGGATGCCTGTCACTACTACCATCCCCACCACCCCTACTCAGGGGGGCCTGGATGCCTGTCACTACTACCATCCCCACTCATAGGGGGATGGATGCCTACCACTAACACCACCCCTACTGATGGGGGCCTGGATGCCTACCACTACCACCACCCCTACTCAGGGGGGCCTGGATGCCTGTCACTACTACCATCCCCACTCATAGGGGGATGGATGCCTACCACAAACACCACCCCTACTCATGGGTGCCTGGATGCCTACCACTACCACCACCCCTACTCATGGGGGCCTGGATGCCTGTCACTACTACCATCCCCACCCATAGGGGGATGGATGCCTACCACTACCACCACCCCTACTCAGGGGGGCCTGGATGCCTGTCACTACTACCATCACCACCCATAGGGGGATGGATGCCTACCACTACCACCACCCCTACTCAGGGGGGCCTGGATGCCTGTCACTACTACCATCCCCACTCTTAGGGGGATGGATGCCTACCACTAACACCACCCCTACTCGTGGGTGCCTGGATGCCTACCACTACCACCACCCCTACTTATGGGGGCCTGGATGCCTGTCACTACTACCATCCACACCCATAGGGGGATGGATGCCTACCACTACCACCACCCCTACTCAGGGGGGGCCTGGATGCCTACCACTACCACCACCCCTACTCAGGGGGGCCAGGCAAAACACACAAGATGATGGACGGAATGTTGCACATTGGCAAACATTCACCCCCAGTCACAGATCTGGGTTTAATCCATCGTTATTTTGCTTCACCACGCCACCCCAGTTCAGACATAGCCATATGCAAATCATTCTTGACCCTGTGCCTCATGGGAACAGTCCAGACCGAACTGCCAAGCCACGTCTTCCCTGGACCGGAATCAAGCATCCTAGGACCGATTTCGGGCTTTCAGCCCTCATCAGCCAGGATAGCTTGACTCCAGTGGCGTAGTGAGCACGGGACCCACGTCTGGGCATACCCTTCCCACTTAGGGCGAAATGCAAAACACACAAGATGATGGACGGAATGTTGCACATTGGCAAACATCCACCCCCAGTCACAGATCTGGGTTTAATCCATCGTTATTTTGCTTCACCACGCCACCCCAGTTCAGACATAGCCATATGCAAATCAGTCTTGACCCTGTGCCTCATGGGAACAGTCCAGACCGAACTGCCAAGCCACGTCTTCCCTGGACCGGAATCAAGCATCCTAGGACCGGTTTCGGGCTTTCAGCCCTCATCAGCCAGGATAGCTTGACTCCAGTGGCGTAGTGAGCACTGGACCCACGTCTGGGCATACCTTTCCCACTTAGGGCGAAATGCAAAACACACAAGATGATGGACGGAATGTTGCACATTGGCAAACATTCACCCCCAGTCACAGATCTGGGTTTAATCCATCGTTATTTTGCTTCACCACGCCACCCCAGTTCAGACATAGCCATATGCAAATCAGTCTTGACCCTGTGCCTCATGGGAACAGTCCAGACCGAACTGCCAAGCCACGTCTTCCCTGGACCGGAATCAAGCATCCTAGGACCGGTTTCGGGCTTTCAGCCCTCATCAGCCAGGATAGCTTGACTCCAGTGGCGTAGTGAGCACGGGACCCACGTCTGGGCATACCCTTCCCACTTAGGGCGAAATGCAAAACACACAAGATGATGGACGGAATGTTGCACTTTGGCAAACATTCACCCCCAGTCACAGATCTGGGTTTAATCCATCGTTATTTTGCTTCACCACGCCACCCCAGTTCAGACATAGCCATATGCAAATCAGTCTTGACCCTGTGCCTCATGGGAACTGTCCAGACCGAACTGCCAAGCCACGTCTTCCCTGGACCGGAATCAAGCATCCTAGGACCGGTTTCGGGCTTTCAGCCCTCATCAGCCAGGATAGCTTGACTCCAGTGGCGTAGTGAGCACGGGACCCTCGTCTGGGCATACCCTTCCCACTTAGGGCGAAATGCAAAACACACAAGATGATGGACGGAATGTTGAACATTGGCAAACATTCACCCCCAGTCACAGATCTGGGTTTAATGCATCGTTATTTTGCTTCACCACGCCACCCCAGTTCAGACATAGCCATATGCAAATCAGTCTTGACCCTGTGCCTCATGGGAACAGTCCAGACCGAACTGCCAAGCCACGTCTTCCCTGGACCGGAATCAAGCATCCTAGGACCGGTTTCGGGCTTTCAGCCCAAATCAGCCAGGATAGCTTGACTCCAGTGGCGTAGTGAGCACGGGACCTTATGGCCATGTCTGAACTGGGGTGGCGGAGTGAGCTAAAGAATGATGATGGATTAAACCCAGATCAGTTGACTGGGGGTGAGTGCTTGCAATGTTCAACACTCCGTCCATCATCCCCTTTGGTTTTGCTTTGTTCGCCCTAAGTTGGCAGGGTATGCCCAGACGTGGGTCCCTTGCTCACTTTGCCACTGGATTCAAGCTAGCCTGGCTGATGACGGCTGTTAGCCAGAAACCGGTCCCAGGATGCTTGTTTCCGGTCCAGGGAAGACATGGCTTGGCAGTTCGGGCGGGACTGTTCCCATGAGGCACAGGGTCAGACTGATTTGCATATGGCCATGTCTGAACTGGGGTGGCGGAGTGAGCTAAAGAATGATGATGGATTAAACCCAGATCATTTGTCTGGGGGTGAGTGCTTGCAATGTTCAACACTCCGTCCATCATCCCTTTGGTTTTGCTTTGTTCGCCCTAAGTTGGCAGGGTATGCCCAGACGTGGGTCCCTTGCTCACTTTGCCACTGGATTCAAGCTAGCCTGGCTGATGACGGCTGTTAGCCAGAAACCGGTCCCAGGATGCTTGTTTCCGGTCCAGGGAAGACATGGCTTGGCAGTTCAGGCTGGACTGTTCCCATGAGGCACAGGGTCAGACTTATTTGCATATGGCCATGTCTGAACTGGGGTGGCGGAGTGAGCTAAAGAATGATGATGGATTAAACCCAGATCAGTTGACTGGGGGTGAGAGCTTGCAATGTTCAACACTCCGTCCATCATCCCCTTTGGTTTTGCTTTGTTCGCCCTAAGTTGGCAGGGTATGCCCAGACGTGGGTCCCTTGCTCACTTTGCCACTGGATTCAAGCTAGCCTGGCTGATGATGGCTGTTAGCCAGAAACCGGTCCCAGGATGCTTGTTTCCCGTCCAGGGAACACATGGCTTGGCAGTTCGGGCTGGACTGTTCCCATGAGGCACAGGGTCAGACTGATTTGCATATGGCCATGTCTGAACTGGGGTGGCGGAGTGAGCTAAAGAATGATGATGGATTAAACCCAGATCAGTTGACTGGGGGTGAGTACTTGCAATGTTCAACACTCCGTCCATCATCCCCTTTGGTTTTGCTTTGTTCGCCCTAAGTTGGCAGGGTATGCCCAGACGTGGGTCCCTTGCTCACTTACTCATGGAGGCCTGTATGCCTGTCACTACTACCATCCCCACCCATAGGGGGATGGATGCCTACCACTACCACCACCCCTACTCATTGGGGCCTGGATGCCTACCACTACCACCACCCCTACTCATGGGGGCTGGATGCCTGTCACTACTACCATCCCCACTCATAGGACGGGTAATGCATGACACAACCAGCATACTCCAACATAAGGAATGTCAGAAAAAGACATCACCCCAACATCATGACAAGCGTTTGTAGTCTGTGTCAAATGCCTACAACACTGAACATGACAATGAACATACAATGTGACCCCCTATCACATGTGTCACACATAAATGTGTGTGGCCTCCACAATGCAAGCAGACCATGACCACTGTGGCAATGGGGTCCAAACCCCCATCATCACAGTGTCCAAAATGTAAGTGTGGGGTCTATAGCTGAAGCACATTTTGAACATTGTGGCAATGGGGTCTAAACCCCCTTCATCACAGTGTCTAAAATGTAAGTGGGGGGTCCATAGCTGAAGCACATTTTGAACATTGTGTCAATGGGGTCTAAACCCCCATCATCACAGTGTCCAAAATGTAAGTGTGGGGTCCATAGCTGAAGCACATTTTGAACATTGTGGCAATGGGGTCTAAACCCCCTTCATCACATTGTCTAAAATGTAAGTGTGGGGTCCATAGCTGAAGCACATTTTGAACATTGTGGCAATGGGGTCTAAACCCCCATCATCACAGTGTCCAAAATGTAAGTGTGGGGTCCATAGCTGAAGCACATTTTGAACATTGTGGCAATGGGGTCTAAACCCCCTTCATCACAGTGTCCAAAATGTAAGTGTTGGGTCCATAGTTAAAGCACATTTTGAACATTGTGGCAATGGGGTTTAAACCCCCATCATCACAGTGTCCAAAATGTAAGTGTGGGGTCCATAGCTGAAGCACATTTTGAACATTGTGGCAATGGGGTCTAAACCCCCATCATCACAGTGTCCAAAATGTAAGTGTGGGGTCCATAGCTGAAGCACATTTTGAACATTGTGGCAATGGGGTCTAAACCCCCTTCATCACAGTGTCCAAAATGTAAGTGTGGGGTCCATAGCTGAAGCACATTTTGAACATTGTGGCAATGGGGTCTAAAGCCCCATCATCACAGTGACCAAAATGTAAGTGTGGGGTCCATAGCTGAAGCCCAATTGAACATTGTGGCAATGGGGTCTAAAGCCCCATCATCACAGTGTCAAAAGGTAAGTGTTGTCATGGAAAAAGCTGCAACTGCCAAACAGCATGGATGATTCCTGGTCACACAACAACAAACACATTAGTGGCAAAGTAGTGCTTGCGTCCCATAGCAACATAGATTGGGTGAGGCAAACAGTGCAGTGCAAATAAGACATACCTTTGGCCATGTGCAGACAAACATCACCCATGGGGGCTGACATTGTCAACATTTATCAATTACACAATGACAGAAGTGACCATCATAATGCAGACCCACATATCTGCACCAATGGACACACAAATGTAGATATCCTGTGGAGACTGTAGATGTGAGGTGAACAAATACCATACCATGGCAGCAATGGGTCATACAAACCATGATTATTGTGCTGACTGATGACCTAGGAGTCCCAGGGACAGCAGGGGAAATCCACCAAACAACATACAGCCAATGCAACACTAAAGATATGCCAATGCAGTGGTGCAGATGCACAAACAGGCAGCCTCACACTGCATATCAAACACAACAGGTGATGAGGGGGGGGGGTGTGCCAGTGTCCCCAGGCAACCCCACAACACATGAGGAGGGCTGAATCCCAATTACACAGATGTGTATACAGTGCCATACAAAAGTAACTCATGGATCGGATTTCCCTATGTGGGCAATCAGGCATCGTTAGATGAGAGGGAGCCCAAATTACACATGTCACACAAGCTTGTAGGAAGAGCAACTAACACAGCAAGAGACAGACCCACCACAGCACTACTCCCAGGGACACCGCATTGTGGTGACACTAGCCTGCATGATAATCCCACTGTGATGACAAAGGTAGATGTCGTTCACACAGTGAACCACAGCCATGTGTCCAGAGCAACTAACTACCATCACACCTACACAAGCACAAATCAATCAGCACGGCCTGTCAGCCAAGGCCAATATGGAGGTAGGGGTCTAGCCGTGCAACAACTCACATTTGCACACACTCAACACCACACACCTTGATCTCCACCAATGTGCAGCTGTGAAGCTCACATGGACTGGTGACATTGCACATGCACCCATGACAATCCCTGGGGGGGGGTGGGAACTAAGGTGTGAAACCCATCACACATGGCCAGTCAACAAGACTCGTGAATGTCTGACACACTGCACAGTACGCCGTACATGGGCATGACGTGAAATCCACCCCAATCAATGGGATCCCGGCCACAGTCACACACCAATGAAGAAGCCAAGGTGACACACAAAGAACACACATAGACAACTTCCAACATTGCAGCTCTGACCCTGAGGAGTGGCAGCAGTCACACACACAACATGTCACAATCACTGAAAGCTACCACAAACTGTAAATTACATGACCTGTGTAACCCACAAGTGCCAAGGGGAATCCTGACTGTGTCCCATCTGCGTTTGCCCACATCCCCAGCCCTGACAACAAAGACAACTAGGGATGACAACCTCATGAACATTAGTTTGCCATGCACCCACATCCCGGAGAAACCAGGTCCAAGATGCTGGATGAACACAGGACAACTCAGCAAGCATCACAAACAGGAACATCCCTAGGGACACAGCTTGTGTAGGAAAAGGGAAGGGAACACACACAGACATGCTCACACAACACACAACACGGGCCCAGCCAATGTCACGGGATTACACACTGCCATGAGGGCACTCCACTCCTGTGGAAGGTCCGCTGTGCCAAACCTTGTCTGTGCACGACTCAAACATGTCAGCAGAACACTCAGTCAGTGAGTCAACAACTACAACACACTGAAGGCTCTGCTCACATCAGCCTGGGTACGGGTGTGTCACGTCAGTCATCTGCATACACCCTAAACACGTGTCAAGCAAGTTGCACTGTATACACAGATGAGTCCTTCAACATTGATGTGCTAAACTGCATGTCCAGTGAAGATGGGCACACAGTCAGGGAAATAGAAACATTGAACAGTGGTAAGCACACCAGATGTGCATCAGTGTAAGCCAAAGATGGTAATTTACAAATGCAAAACGTACATCCATGTGTCAAATGCTGAACATTACACCCTCAGACTGCAGCAAAGGATGCTATAGATCCATACTACATTAGGACACATATCCCATGGACCACATGGAGTCCATCACAGCAACACTTCATTTTCCTGATCTGAACACTATTACAACTGCAAATGCATGATGATACTCATCTACATCATGTACATCCAAAGAAAAACCACAATTAAACAAAAAGAGGCTTTATTCAGCAAATGTTAAATTAAAATTTTAAGTCCAAAAGAAACTAAGGCGAATGGCCAGTCCAAATACACAGTCCCAACAGGGTGATACGTGACAACTTGTCACCCATTGCTTGCCTGCACTGCTACGGACAGGGGACATCCCCCTCGGAGGGGCATACAAGGGGCAGGCCAGGCACCGCAGGGAGAGGATCAGGGGAAGCCAGAAGGAGGCAGTCAAGGGGTGGTGGGTGCAGGAGTGTCACCGGCAACTGCAGTGGAGGTGTCTGACTCAGTGGGGGCCGGCACCACTGTAGGGCACAACTCAGATGCTGCAACCACTCCAGTGGGCCGGTCAGATGGAGTGGACTGGGTCCCCACTGCAGTGCCCGAGTCAGACGGGGTGGTTGTGGACTCCACTGCAGTGCACAACTCCAAGGGAGTGGAAGGGGGGGCAGATGAGGTGGGCAGGACAGAGGGGGGGACCCGGTCTCCACACCAGTGGCACAAACAGGCAGAGCGTCTGGTTTGGGGGTGGAAGAGCAAGTGGTAGGGGGGAGGGCCTAAGCAGTTTGGGGATGCGGTATCGGTGTGTGTGGGAACCTGGAGCAGGGTGTGGCGGGGAACCTGTGCAGTGGTGGCCTGGGGGATGGAGGAGAGAGACTGTGTGGTGGAGCTGCGTGGTGGGGTCTTGCCCTTCCTGGTCCGGGGAACTTACGAATGGGGTCCTCTGTCTGCCTGTGCCTGGGGGAGGGTGTCCGGGTGTGAGGGGCACTCCCCTATGTGTGTGGTGGTTGCCTCTTCCGCCTGGACTTCGTGTCAGGTGTATCTGTGGGGAAGAGGCCAAGCTCACAGAGGAAGAGCTTCTGGGAGGGGAGGGTTTGCAGGTGAGGCAAGGGAAGGGCTTTTGGAGGGAGAGGCATCTGAGGACTGCGCAGTGCTCGTGGATGCGTGTGTGTGTGTCTGGGCCCCAGCCCCTGTGAGTGAAGTATCAGTCCCCTGACTGTGCGTGCGTGTGCGTCTGGATTTTGGTGTGTGTGTCTGTGTGCTGCTTGTGTCTGTGCTGGTGCGTGCCGGTGCCGGTGTGTGTGTGTTTGGGACAGGTAGGGTGCTGGGTATTGTGGATGGGGCAGAGGTAGGAGGGGCGAGGGACTGTTACAGGAGGGACACTGCTGCCGTCAGTGAGGAGGCCATGGACTGATTGGTCCGATGTAGGGCAGACATGCCAAATGACATGCCCTCCATGAAAAACCTGTGTGTGCATGGAGGACACTCAGAATTGATGTTTGCCCTACATGGATCTGTTTCAGCAAGTCCACAGACTCCACACTCAGGGCAGCAAGGGGGACAGAGGCAGGGGGTGCGGTGCCTGGCATGAAGGAGACACTCTCCCCTACACAGGAACCTCCACGGACATGTGGGATGGGAGCAGATGGGAGGGTGGAGATGGTGGTGGTGGCGGGGACAGACTTGCTTGACGTTGCCTCTGGTCTGCTGACACCCGCCTCCACAAGGGAGTCCTCACTGGAGATGCTGTTTTCCCCAGCCGAGGTGGTCGTAGCTGAGGTATCCTCAGTGTGGCTCCCCTCACCCTCCGTGCCACTGGGTCCCTCGGTCTCCCATGCATCCAGTCTGGCTCTGCCGCTCCTCTTGGTCCGTGGAGCTGTCTCCTCCTGTGGCCGTGGATGTATCTGCAAACAATCAGGATAAACAGAGCAACATTAGTCACCTGTACTGACCACACACACCACAGTAAGTACAGCAAATCACAGAGCAAGCCCTGCCATCATTTGCTAGACATTGCAATTCGTGCTGACACTGATTTGAAGAAGCCCATTGTCTGCCTGACAGTCAGTCATGCCACACATATCCTACCTGTCCATGCACCCATCTGTCTGCTGCCTGTTGTATGCGACTAATCATATGTGCACACATGCACCACATACACAGTTGTTGGACATCCAAGAGTATATATGGAAATGTGTCACTCCAAACACATGCCATCTCCTGCCACTGACTCAGTACATGTGTCAGGAAAAGTGATGGGCAAAGTCTCTGTTGATATGCGGGTTTTGCTTCCATCACCAGACACAATGATGTCCTCATGTCCTGATAGACAATGCAACAATGGTGTGCATGCAGGACATATCACACCACTGCTGGATCACCCTTTGCAATTGGAATGTCATGGCACAGGCCTGTCTGGCAAGTCAGTCATAACTGTCTCCTGTCACAGGGGCAGTGCATACACACAACACCAGTCTGCACTGTGTCACAATCAGGGGAGTTTTAGAAATGTAAGCCCTGTAGCTGACAGGTGCACATGTGCACCCCTGGCCACCCACATCATGAGGACTGAGATGATCCCACGTCAATCAAATGAGACATTTGAGTGACTGCAAACACAAATCCATACACATGAGCACTTCACCGTCTGATGAGAATGAACCAAAGCTGCCGGCACCTCAATGTTTCATATAACATTGTGCACAGTCAAGGGATCAGAGACCTATGCATTGACCTATGTGCAGATCCTATAGTCACAACTCAGATGGCTGGCCACTCCAAATTGTTAAACACTCCAGGAGTCCAAATAGCAAGGCCACACCACGGTGACACAGAGGCACACACCTGAGTGCACTCTTCACAATGCCCAATATGTATGCTGACACACGGGAGTGGGAGAACAGAGTGCCTTCGATGTACGGAGTAGGCATTACAGTCCTGGTCCATGTGCAACATGGTATTACCCTGAACACTAGGCAGGTGGCTATGCATGTGTCACACACATGATGTACATACTTCTGAGACCCCTACATTGGTCTCTGCAGCAGCATGGGTGTGTGGCACGTACCCCAGACATGTGGTGAGTCAGAGCAGCAATTGGAACATATATTAAAGCCATACCCAGAGTACATGTCAGATCACAGGCAATGTGAGCAATTGTACCACCCATGCAGCCCACCATAAAGTTCCTGTAACTGATGCTGTCCCCAACTTGAATCACAGGTCACTGCAAGTACACAGTACCCAAGTGACCTAAGTCACAGACTGTAAGGGCCACACCTGTGTATCAGATGAGGAGGGGGCATGACACAAGTGAGGGACATGAGTCCAGGACGACATGACAGTTGTACTGTGGAAGTGGAACCAGGCTAAAGGAGTGCATAGAGCATGTCAGTCATAGTACACAGTTGAGGCTAGCACTTACCCCCTCCTTGCTGCTGTCTGGCCTTCAGCTGCCCATCCAGGTCAGGGAAGACCACCGCCAGGATCGGGAGCATGTGGGGGTCAGGGTCCGGTGTCCGCCCCTCCTGCGAGGAGGCAACAGCTTCAGCTGGACCCTTGCGATCCTCCGGGTCCAGCCCCGAAGGTCCTGCCACCTCTTCTGGCAGTTGCGGATCCTGCGCCTGTAGACCCCCACAGATCGTACTGCCCGGACGATGGTCAGCCAGATCTCCTGCCTCTGGTGGGCATCAACCTGTGAGGATGACAAAGTGAAAAGGCCATTACTACACATGCAACATTTCCGTGCATCACACAGTTGGATATACATGTCTCAATCACAGGGGCATATGATCTACACAGGTAGTGCAACTATGGCTATGAACAGTTTGCCAGCAGTTACTAAATGGTATCATTACCTGGGAAGTAAAACCTTGTTGGAATGCACTGTTACTGCACTATACCTGTTCAGTGCATGTGACTACACACTTTGTGGGGTGACAACTACTCAGTGAGCATGCTAGCCACTGGTGTACACACTGTACGTCTTGCTAGTCAGACAACATGCACAATTAGTAAGGCAGTGGACATCACACTCACCTGCTCCCCTGGTTTCCCATACAGCTTGCTGTACTGTGGAAGGAGGCTGTCCAGCAGGGCCTGGTTCTCCTCAGTGCTGAAGGCTGGGGCTCTATCCACAGTACGTGCCATTGCAGTAGCCAGAGGATGCAGAGACAGCAGCAGTGGTAGTGGCAGATGTCGTCCTGGAGCATGTAGTGCAGGCAAGTGAGCTCTCAGGGGAACAGCCAGCATTATATGTGTGCTGCAGAGGCAGATACTGTCCCATGTGTCCAAAGTGATAGGTCCAAGTCGTTTGCATCTTCTGAATCTGGCCAATCCATGGAATTGCACCACTTATACACGCCCACAGCATCCTTCAAAAGTTCAACTTCATGACACCCATTAATTTGCAACATTGTTGTGGGTGGCCAACTGAATTCACTGCATCCGACTCGTTAAAGGTTCGAAAACGCGTCCGTTACCATTTCAGGCCATAGCCAATGCATGCGCACCGATCGGTCCATTGCTGTACAACGCGTATTTCGAAAAACAACACGTATCCGTTCACATCATATGCAATGTCCAATGCGTGCGCACCGATCGGTCCATTGCTGTACAACGTGTATCCGCTCACATCATATGCAATGTCCAATGCGTGCGCACCGATCGGTCCATTGCTGTACAACGCGTATCCGCTCACATCATATGCAATGTCCAATGCGTGCGCACCGATCGGTCCATTGCTGTACAACGCGTATCCGCTCACATCATATGCAATGTCCAATGCGTGCGCACCGATCGGTCCATTGCTGTACGACGCGTCTCATCTCACATCATATGCAATGTCCAATGCGTGCGCACCGATCGGTCCATTGCTGTACAACGCGTCTCCGCTCACATCATATGCAATGGCCAATGCGTGCACACGGATCGGTCCATTGCTGTACGACGCGTCCCTGTACAAGTCACTCGCATATGTCACCATGCTTGTCACTGGTGAACGTATGCCAGCCACATTTACTTGCCAGGGACTCAGGGGCACACCTACAACACCACAGCCTGTCCACACTGTATCCTAAGGCATGTAAGGCTGCATTACCTTTTCTGTGTATGGGGGTCCACATGTGGTTTTTGGGTGGCACTTGGGGGCAGCCACTCACAGGCTGTGCACGTGTTCATGGGGACAGAATCCTTTGTGTGTTGTGCACATGACCACTGTGATGTGCAACTGTTAATTTCAGAGCATGTGGCATGGTCACATTTCCAGGTTGTGTATGTGTATGTGTATGTCATGTCACATACCCCCTGAGTCCCATGTGGGAAGGTATGTACGTCACAGGGTGACCCATTGCCACAATAGTGATGGCCCTCCACAGTCTGTGTGCATGTTGTGTTTCCGATGTCTCTGATTCCATGTGCACAATGGGAGACAGTCTCCACATCCACGTTGTTTGTGCATGGACTTTGATGTTGTGCGTGTGTGTGTCACAGACGTCCATGTCTGTCCTGCAGAGGCAACAGGGGCCCCTACCTGTGGGAGTCATGGTTGTTTTGCTGACGTGTACATGATACGCCATGTCATGCCAGTGTCCATGTGGCAATACAGGGTCCCTGGGAATCTACCTGTCAATGAGCTGTGATGCCTGTGGCACATCTGTCCTGACATGTCACTGTGGTGTGTGTTTGGAACGTGACAGCAGTAAATGGGTACTGTGACACAGCCTAATGATTTCCCATAGCACAACCTGGAACTTGTTGTCAACACATGTTGAACTGTGATGTTAGATGTTGGCCATGTAGGTGCCATATATGTCAATACATAACGGCACACACATCAGGTACTTGTGTCTCGTAATGATGTATCATGTGATATTGAGTATGGTCAATGGCACATTTGTGGGGTGACTGACAATCTTTCTTTCTTCACCTATGCACTGCAGGGCACCAGCTGTCCATAGACCATTCCCTGACCTTGCAACGATGGTGGAACGTGACTGCATCCGACGGTACCGCTTCAACAGGGCGCTGATTGAGGAATTGGCGGTGCGGTTGGCCCCACATTTGCAACCTGGCCGGCCATACCCTACAGCGCTGACCCCCAAGGTGAAGGTGATGGCAGCCCTACACTTCTTTGCCACCGGTACCTTTCAACACACTGTGGCGTCTGCTGGTGGGATGTCACAGACCATGTTCAGCCGTGTGCTACGCGATGTTTTGGAGGCAATGTTGAGATACCTGAACCAGTACATCTATTTCCCTAAACGTCAACAACTCACTGACGTCAAGAGTGACTTCTATGCCCTGGGGAGGATGCCACATGTCATTGGCTCCATTGATGGGACACATGTGGCTTTGGTACCACCACAGGCACATGAGCAGGCATACAGGAACAGGAAACATTATCATTCGATCAATGCTCTGGTGGTATGTCTTGCAGATATGAGTATCTCACATGTGTGTGCCCGTTTCCCCGGTTCGGCACACAATGCCTACGTGATGAGGAGTAGTCGCATCCCGAGGATGATGTCACAGATGCAGAACCAGCGTGCCTGGCTTGTCGGTGTGTACTGACTTTGTACCATTGTGTGTGTTCTGCTATGTTGTATTCCGCCCTCTTTTCCAACTCAGCTAATGTGCAATTGTCTGTCTGTAGGTGACTCCGGATACCCCAACATGCCGTGGTTGCTGACACCCCTCAGGAACCCTGTGACACCAGCCCAGATGCGCTACAATGAGGCACATGGTCGGACCAGGAGAGTGATCGAGCGGACATTTGGTCTCCTGAAGAGCCGCTTCCGCTGCCTAGACAAGACAGGAGGGGCCCTCCCATATGCCCCAGCAAAGGTGTGCAAGATTGTCATCGTCTGCTGCATGCTACACAACCTGGCAGTGCGGAAGGAGTTGCCTCTCATCCTGGATGACGATGACCAATATCCGCCACCTGTGGAGGATCCTGGCCTGGGCCACGATGCCAGTGATGATTATGATGATGAGGGTGATGTCCGCACACAGCTCATCACCAACTTCTTCAGCTGAATGTGAGTATCCAGAGAGTTGTCATGTCAATGATGTGAGTTTGCATGATATGTGTGGGTGGTGCTCTGGTGCTGTTTGAGTGTGGCCATGTGCTACTTGACTGGATGCGTGCAGCGATGTGTCCTTACAGGTAGTCTGTACTCCCCAACAGTGTTGACATGCTAACTTGGTTTTGTGTAGGTATCTTGTGACATGTATTGGGCATGAGTATTGCAGTTCTGTCCTGGTCTTCAGTGCTTTTGACTGTGTGTCATGTCTGTTCTTCAAAGGGTGCTTACAGAGTTGTTTGGTCAACTTGGATCCCCCGACACCATGATTCAGCTTTCAGGGTGGCAGCAGTTGTTTCCCTACAGGTGATGTGCCACACACCCCTGGACTTTATTTCTTCTACACTTTTTGACTGTGTGGCCACTGCCACGTGGGATTACCTTGCATTTGTAGTGGAAACAACATGTTACAAATGTGTAATAAACCTGTGCTTCACTTTGGGATGTGCGTTGTCTGTGGTCACACATCTGACTGACATTTGCTTACTGCACCTGTGGGCTAGTTAACACAGACTCTGAATAGGTGTGGTGTCTGTGCATTCCACTGTATTTCCTGGCAACATCAGTGTAGGCGATGAGTCAGATGGCCCTGGTGTCTGTGTTGTGTAGCCCTAGTGGTGTGTCTCCCTCATATGTGTCACGTCGCCATGACTCACATGACGGTGTTGAACTTGCTGTGGCAGTTAGCTTGCACAGTGTCATTTAGCAGATCATCATCTCCATGACAAAAACAACGTTGGAATCACAACAGAGGCAAGTATGGTGTATTAGTGAGTTTATTTACATACATGTGTGAGGATAATGCACAGGATGGTGGGTGCTGTACATTGGTATTGGAATCCAAAGTTCCCAGATGAGTTGGAAGTGTTGGTAGCAGAAATGTCCTGAGTAAAGTCCACAGTCATCTGATACATTAGTCCAACTTAAACTCCCCATGTCATGTGGGAGAGTTGTGTTGCATTCGACAGGGTGAACAGTTTGCACACAAAGGAGAATTTCCAGAACAGGTGTTGGGTTCCTGGGGGATGTACATGGCCATCGGCCTCTCAGTTGTCCTTCCTCGGACGACCCCTCTTCTTTCTGGGGGACCCTCACGTGCAGGCCGCTGCGGTGCAGAGGACTCTCCACCAGAGTCATCCTCCCTCCCTGTGGCAGTTGCAGTTGTTGCGGCACCAGATGTTGTGGGCACACAGGGAGGTGTGGACATGTTGGTGCTAATCTGGCGGAGGCATGTCAATATGTCCCTCTGCACCGCTGTCAGTTCTTCCAATGTGTCCCACTTGGACTCCATGCCAGACATGTGTGTCTCCACACGGGACATGTGTGTCTCCACACGGGACATGTGGGAGTCCAAGAGGGCATGATGGGCAGCCTGCTGCTGTTGAATGTCCTTGAGGATCCCCACTACCTGGCTGACCTCTCCGGTGCTATTCTGGTACGCATCAGCAATGCGTGCCAGTTGTGGGTCATCATGCAGTCCAGACCCCTCTGCAAACAGCGACCTCTGCCTACCACCCCTCCCACCACCCCTGGCCACACGTGCGGGAGCTGCCGTGGCATGCACAGGTGTCCCTCGGCCCCCTTGGGGGTTGGTACTGGGGTTGTTGTCCGTTGCTTCACGGTGGGCTGTGGTCCCTGTGCTGTTGTCATTCAGTGTCCTTGGTCTGTCCGTGTCGGCGGGGGTGGTCTGTGTGTTGGCAGATGTTGGAGGAATGGGTGCAGGGGGTGCAGATGGTGGTCCTGCTGGTGCTGCAAGATGACTCACACCGGAGGTGCCAGGTTGGTCTTCGCCATCCGATGAGGGCAGAGGCAGTTCCACACCAGAGAGCTCAGGGTCCCCCGGAGCCTGGGACAGGGACTCCTCCTCATCTGCTGCTGTTTCCCCATCATCACCTGTTTTTGGAAGAGACACACAATGTATGTTATGTTTCTGCAGGCATCAATGGTTCAAACACATGACAGTTGTGACTGTACCTCTGGATGCGGCCCTGTACATTGCATTGTCCTAAGTAGTCACAGTCAGAGGTTGATATTGGTGTGGCTCATTGTCCTGCCAACCTGATGCATTTCAATGTGGATGCTGAGGTGTGTGCATGACCAGCATTGGTGGTATTTGGTTGACATCCGGACCTCCTTCTCCCCCCAGCCCAGTTATCCCACCATGAAGCATGCCACCCTTGCAGTGGGTGCAGGTTGACTCTCAGGATGTCAGTCAGTGGTGTCCTGCTGTTGGTTGGTGCCCAGTTCCCAGCAGGGCCTGGTACTCCCCACAACAGAGCACCATTGTCAAACATCTTTGAAGTGGCTTTTCACTCCCTGTGAGGTGTGCATGCTTCAGTGTGAGCTTGCTGGGCCATGTGGGTGGGGGATGTTGAGCTGTGACTACCACTCCCATCATGCTATTGCCTACACCCCCCTTCCCAGCATGCACATACTTCCTTCCTTTTGAGTGGACTTCACTGTGTGTGAGTGTGACAGCAATGGCAAGATGGCTGACAGTGTGGTCCTGTTGTTTGTTGGTGCACAGTTCCCAGCAGGGCCTTGTGCTCCCCACAGCTGAGGCCAGTGTCAGACATCTTTGAAGTGGCTTTTCACTCCCTGTGAGGTGTGCATGCTTCAGTGTGAGCTTGCTGGGCCATGTGGGTGGGGGATGTTGAGCTGTGACTACCACTCCTATCATGCTATTGCCTCCACCCCCCTTCCCAGCATGCCCATACTTCCTTCCTTTTGACTGTGCTTCCCTGTGGGTTAGTGTGCCTGTGCTGACAGGATGGCTGACAGTGTTGTCCTGGCGTTTGTTTGGCTACAAGTCCCAAAAGTGTCCCTATGCTTCACACAGCATAACCCAGTGTGGTAGTTCTTTGTGGGATATTTAATTAGAGTGTGAGGCAATGCATTCTCCCAGGTGAGTTGTGTGGAGTTTGTGTTAAGGGGATGTGTGAGAAAAGCTGCTGGTAACTATGGTCAGAGCTGCCAGTCCTCCTTCCCACCCAGCCAGATATCCCACCATGGAACGTGCTTCCATTGCAGGGAGTGCAAGTTGGCTTTCAGGATGTCAGTCAGTGGTGTCCTGCTGTTGGTTGCTGCACAGTTCCCAGCAGGGCCTTGTGCTCCCCACAACAGGGCACCATTGTCAGACATCTTCGATGTGGCTTTTCACTCCCTGTGAGGTGTGCATGCTTCAGTGTGAGCTTGCTGGGCCATGTGGGTGGGGGATGTTGAGCTGTGACTACCACTCCCATCATGCTATT
The DNA here is from genome assembly GCA_963921515.1 of Calotriton arnoldi. Lineage (NCBI taxonomy): Eukaryota > Metazoa > Chordata > Amphibia > Caudata > Salamandridae > Calotriton > Calotriton arnoldi. The sequence goes on along the minus strand of CAWUFW010012168.1, from coordinate 503,945 downwards.
GCCTACACCCCCCTTCCCAGCATGCACATACTTCCTTCCTTTTGAGTGGACTTCACTGTGTGTGTGTGTGACAGCAATGGCAAGATGGCTGACAGTGTGGTCCTGTTGTTTGTTGGTGCACAGTTCCCAGCAGGGCCTTGTGCTCCCCACAGCTGAGGCCAGTGTCAGACATCTTTGAAGTGGCTTTTCACTCCCTGTGAGGTGTGCATGCTTCAATGTGAGCTTGCTGGGCCATGTGGGTGGGGGATGTTGAGCTGTGACTACCACTCCCATCATGCTATTGCCTACACCCCCCTTCCCAGCATGCCCATACTTCCTTCCTTTTGACTCTGCTTCCCTGTGGGTTAGTGTGCCTGTGCTGACAGGATGGCTGACAGTGTTGTCCTGGCGTTTGTTTGGCTACAAGTCCCAAAAGTGTCCCTAAGCTTCACACAGCATAACCCAGTGTGGTAGTTCTTTGTGGGATATTTAATTAGAGTGTGAGGCAATGCATTCTCCCAGGTGAGTTGTGTGGAGTTTGTGTTAAGGGGGTGTGTGAGAAAAGCTGCTGGCAACTATGGTCAGAGCTGTCAGTCCTCCTTCCCACCCAGCCAGATATCCCACCATGGAACGTGCTTCTATTGCAGGGAGTGCAAGTTGGCTGTCAGGATGTCAGTCAGTGGTGTCCTGCTGTTGGTTGGTGCACAGTTCTCAGCAGGGCCTTGTGCTCCCCACAACAGAGCACCATTGTCAGACATCTTTGAAGTGGCTTTTCACTCCCTGTGAGGTGTGCATGCTTCAGTGTGAGCTTGCTGGGCCATGTGGGTGGGGGATGTTGAGCTGTGACTACCACTCCCATCATGCTATTGCCTACACCCCCCTTCCCAGCATGCCCCTACTTACTTCCTTTTGACTCTGCTTCCCTGTGGGTTAGTGTGCCTGTGCTGACAGGATGGCTGACAGTGTTGTCCTGGCGTTTGTTTGGCTACAAGTCCCAAAAGTGTCCCTATGCTTCACACAGCATAACCCAGTGTGGTAGTTCTTTGTGGGATATTTAATTAGAGTGTGAGGCAATGCATTCTCCCAGGTGAGTTGTGTGGAGTTTGTGTTAAGGGGATGTGTGAGAAAAGCTGCTGGTAACTATGGTCAGAGCTGTCAGTCCTCCTTCCCACCCAGCCAGATATCCCACCATGGAACGTGCTTCCATTGCAGGGAGTGCAAGTTGGCTTTCAGGATGTCAGTCAGTGGTGTCCTGCTGTTGGTTGGTGCACAGTTCCCAGCAGGGCCTTGTGCTCCCCACAACAGGGCACCATTGTCAGACATCTTTGAAGTGGCTTTTCACTCCCTGTGAGGTGTGCATGCTTCAGTGTGAGCTTGCTGGGCCATGTGGGTGGGGGATGTTGAGCTGTGACTACCACTCCCATCATGCTATTGCCTACACCCCCCTTCCCAGCATGCCCATACTTCCTTCCTTTTGACTCTGCTTCCCTGTGGGTTAGTGTGCCTGTGCTGACAGGATGGCTGACAGTGTTGTCCTGGCGTTTGTTTGGCTACAAGTCCCAAAGTGTCCCTATGCTTCACACAGCATAACCCAGTGTGGTAGTTCTTTGTGGGATATTTAATTAGAGTGTGAGGCAATGCATTCTCCCAGGTGAGTTGTGTGGAGTTTGTGTTAAGGGGGTGTGTGAGAAAAGCTGCTGGTAACTATGGTCAGAGCTGTCAGTCCTCCTTCCCACCCAGCCAGATATCCCACCATGGAACGTGCTTCCATTGCAGGGAGTGCAAGTTGGCTTTCAGGATGTCAGTCAGTGGTGTCCTGCTGTTGGTTGGTGCACAGTTCCCAGCAGGGCCTTGTGCTCCCCACAGCAGTACCCAGTGTCAGCCATCTTGTCAGTTCTTTTCCACTCCCTGTGATGTGAGCATGGTTCAGAGTGGTGTTGATGTGCAAATTGTGAGGGTGACCAATATCTGTGACTACAACTCCCATCATGCTATTGCCTACACTCACTTCACCAGCATACACAGAATTCCTTCCTTTCAGTGAGCTGCCCTGTGAGGTGGTGTTCTAGTGGTGGCAAAATATCTGACTGTGTTTGTTGGTTATATTTGTGCCACTGCCTTGCTCTATTTGTTGTTAGGTTTGTACATGTCATGACACAGTTACATGTCACTATGAGATGGCATGTATTGTGTTTATCTGACTAACATACACATCTTGGGATGATTATCTTTTGGTTGCTGTGGATTTGCTAAGGGTGCATGGTTTGACTATCCCCTTGACAGTGAGGTGTGTGTATTGTCACACAATATTGTGTATATTGGTTGTGTACTCACCAGGCTCTGGGATGTTTGATAGTCCATATACGCTCACTGGTGGTAGGATGGCCCGCACCTTCTCCTCCCAGGGCCTGAGGTATAGAGGTTTGGCAGGAGGGCCACTGCGGGTGCGCTGACTCACGGCGTAATCCTTCTTGAGTAGGTCCTTGACCCTCCTGCGCACATCATACCACCTGTTCTGGATGTCTTCATTTGTGCGCAAACATGGTGATTGTGCGTTCACCCTGTCAACGATCCTCTCCCACATCTTGGTTTTCTGCGACATGGGGGTCTGTTGGACCAATGTACCAAACAACTGTGGCTCTACCCTGAGGATCTCATCTACCAGGACTTCCAATTCACTATCTAGGAACTTTGGATTCTTCTTTGGGGGCATGGTGATGGGTGGTGGTGGGGATTGATGTGTGTGAGTGTGCAAGTGAGGGTGGGTGAGTGTAGGTTTTGCTGGGTGTATGTGAGGGTGCTATTTGTGAGGTGCTAATGGTGTGTGGCTTGTGTGATGGATGAGTTGTGAGTGTGTCTGTGGTTGCTGTCTGATGGTGTTCTGTGCTGGCAGGTCAGTTGAATTTGCAAAGGATCATGGTAGGGTGTGTCCTTGTTCCATGTTTTTCCCCCCCTGTATTTATTGACTTTGTCATTGCTTGTTTGGCCCTTCTTTTGTATTTTTTCCTTTGAGTTTTTTAGGCATGTAGGAGACGTTCTACTGACCGAGTAGGACGCTGCAGTTGGCTCGTGCGGGCTTCTCCGAGTCTTTCAAGCTGTGTTCCTGCTGGGTTTCATGTGCGGCGTACGCGTCGGTCGCGGAGTATTGGGTTGCTTCGGCTGGGTTTTGTATGCGTGTCGGTCGTACGGCTTGGGCTCCGTGCGACTCGGTCTGGTTTTCCACGCATTGCATCGTACTGCGCAGGTCGGAGTTCGCGGGTACATTTCTGTTGGGTTCATTCCTGGTGCGTGTCGGTCGCTTCGATTCACATAGTTTCCCGGCCGGATAGCTTGTTTCCGTGCGGTTCAGTCGTTCAGCTTGTGTTCCGTACGAGTCGGTCGTGATTCACATGCATTTCATCGTACTACGCGGGTCGGGCAGCGCCGGTACTTGTCGGTCGGACAACATTCCCGTACCGAGTCGGTCGGTATGTTTTCCGGCCCGAATCGGAATCAGCCCCCTAGTTATCTGAGACAGAGATCTGAAAGTAGAGGCTAGTCTTTCCATACAGTCTACTATGTACACTGATCATCTGAGAGAGGGGTCTGACAGGAGAAGGCAGTACCTCCCCACACACTACTATTCATAATTGTAATTCAAGAGAGAGCTTTGAAAGGAGATTGTAGTCTCTCCTCACTCCCTAGTATGCACAAGTATTATCCAAGAGAGGGTTCACAGTGGAGAGGCTAGTCCCTTCCTTATACTACTATTGTCCTACAATTGTATTGCGATCCCGTGAGAGACTCGCAAGAGTAGCGTGCAAGCTTCAGGGATTGAAGCTTGCTGCATGGGGTTTGTTCAATGTTGTGAGCATCTCATGAGATTCGCATGGAAAATTACTGGGCCTGCCATGAGGTGGTTTACGATCCCGAAAGAGTCTCGGGAGACCGTATGGTGACAAGTAAAAAAAGGTCCATGGCCTTACACCCATACACCCAGTCAAGGTCCGCATTTTAGAACACATGCGGGCCATTACAAAAAAAGACGAAACGTATCCAGTTGCCAGACACTTCGCAGCCATGCACAATAGCAACAGGGATCTGGTGGAATATTTTGGTCTGGACTCTGTGGCCGCCAATTCAAGAGGTGAAAATTGAATCCAGAAACTGCGGAGATTGGAGTCTCGATATATAATCGATCTCCAAACCAAATTCCCAAAGGGCATGAACAGCGGGAGGAATTGGCAGTGCATGTGTGAATGATGGTCACCAAAAAAAGCCGATATATGGCTTAATGATGTTTGAAGTGCACAAAGTGTTTGAATGATGTAAATGTAAATAATATGTCATACGATCATGACTCTTGGAAAGCAATATATCTGACAATTAAGCCGATATACGGCGAGATTTGGGTTAACTATTGCCAAAAGTTGTGTTATAAAACCAATGATTAAGCCGATATACGGCAAGATTTGGGTAAACAATTGTTAAATGTTGTGCAAGAAAACCGATAAACGGTAATATGACTTATACAATGTTGGCAATACAAAGTATAATGGTATTTGTAGATCAGATATTGGAAACGATGAAAAGGCTAAACTGGCACCTAAAAAAGAAAAAGCGAAATGGACAATGGGAGTCCGTTGTCTATGACTATGTTAATGTCCTTTTAAAATCGGCTGCGGCGTGAACGGCAGTAACACCGATGAAGGCGCTACGCCGAAACGCGTTTGTTTTGTTGCTTACAGCAATAAAGTTTTTGCAAATGATTCCCCGAGAGTGCTGGCTTCTGTTTTGACAAACGGAGAAACGGAGGAGCTTTGATATATATATATATATATATATACATCGTCTCTTAGCTTTCTTTTTAAAAAAACCAATGCCGGGCCCAATTCCTTTTCAGCGTGCATTTAATTTATTTCAAACAGCGAAAAACGCCCGGTAAGTTATAGTTAGCTCAGGTAACTAGAACTGCTGAATTTCACGGGTTTTGTATGAGTGAAATCTGAGCTTAACTGTGACATCACTGTAACCTTTGTTTTTTACTGTGAATTTCTAAGGTTTTTTAATTCTATTTCCTAAGTATGATGTCCCTATAACCTGTTTTTAGTGAATTTCTGCTGTTTTTAAATGTTGTTTCCTAACTATAACGTCACTGTAACCTTTGTTTTTTTAAGTGAATGTCTAAGTTTTTTTTATTGTATTTCTTAACTGTAACCAGTAACCTTTGACAGTGAGTGTGTGAGTGAGTGCATGGATGTTTCAGCAGGTCTGTGAGTGGGTGTGAGAGTATCTAAGTGGGTCCTTCAGTAGGTGTGTGAGTATCTGAGTGGGTCTGTGAGCGGGTCTGTGAGCCTGAGTGGGTCTGTGAGTGAGTGCATGAGTGTCTGAGTGGGTCTGTAAGTGGGTATGTGAGTCTCTGAGTAGATCTGTGAGTGAGTGCATGACTGTCTAAGTGGGTCTGTGAATGAGTGTATGAGTCTGAGTCGGTCTATGAGTGGGTGCATGAGTATCTAAGATGGTCTGTGAGTGGGTGAGTGAATGTCTTAGTAGGTCTGTGAGTGAGTGCATGAGTTTCTGAGTGATTTTTGAGCGGGTGTATGAGTGTCTCAGTGGGTCTATGAGTGGGAGTCTCTGAGTTGGTCTGTGAGGGAGTGCGTGAATTTCTGAGTGGGTCTGTGTGTAGGTGTGAGCCTGAGTCAGTCTGTGAGTGGGTGCGTGAGTCTCAGAGTGGATCTGTGGGTGGGTGCGTGAGTGTCTAAGTGGGTCTGCGAGTGGGTGTGTGAGTATGAGTTGGCCTGTGAGTGGGTGCATGAGTCTCAGAGTGAATCTGTTAGTGGGTGCATGGGTGTCTAAGTGGGTCTGTGAGTAAGTGTTTGAGTTTCTGAGTGGGTCTGTGAGTGGGTGCATACATTTCTGAGTGGGTTTGTGATTGGGTGTATGAGTTTCTTAGTAGGTCTGTGAATGTGTGTGTGAGTCTCTGAGTAGGTCTGTGAGTGGGTGCATGAGTCTCTGAGTGGATTTGTGAGTAGGAGCGTGAGTGTCTGAATGGCTCTGTGAGTGGCTGCATGATTCTATCAGTGGGTATGTGAGTGCATGTATCAGTCTCTGAGTGGGTATGTGAGTGGGTGCTTGAGTGCCTGAGTGGGTCTGTGAGTGAGTGCATGAGTCTCTGAGAGGGTCTGTGAGTCGGTGTGAGTCTCTGAGTAGGTCTTTGAGTGGGTGCATGAGTGTCTGTGGGTCTGGAGTGGGTGCGTAAGTCTCTGACTAGGTCTGTGAGTGTGTGAGTGAATGTCTGTGTGGGTCTGTGACTGGATTTATGAGTCTGCTAGTTTTTCTGCTCTCTGTTTTGCTTTTCCTGCTCATTCTCTGCCCACTGTTTTGCCTTTTTTGCTTGTTTTTCTGCACTCTGTTTTGACAGTTCTATTCGTTTTTCTGCTCTCTGTTTTGCCTTTTCTGCTGATTTTTCTGCTCTCTGTTTTGTCTTTTTTGTTTTTTCCTGCTCACTTCTCTTTTTCACAGGGGAGGTTGGCCTTACAGCCCCCCGTGGCTGATTTGGCCTCAGGAACCCCATCCCCTGGGGCCCAGGCCCAGCCTTCATTAAATTGGGAAGGGGGCTGCATGGCCACCTCTCCGTGCTGATTTTAGGCCCTGGGGACCCCATCCCCCAGGGCCCAGCCAAAATGTGATGAGGAGGGGGGCCACTCTCCCTGGGGTGCTGTTGGCTCTGGGGACCCCATTCTTCTGGTCCTGGCCACAAATGGGGGAGGGGGCCACGCAGTCCCCTTCCCTGGGCCAATTTTGGCCTGATTATCCCATCCCCTGGGGCCCAGCCATGTTTCCTGGTTGCCCTAGAGCTCACCCAGGACACAAGTGTGCAGCATGGGGACAGTGGGTAAGTGTCAAGGCTCCTGCGGTCCCAGCTGGCTCCCCACCTCCTGCGGGAACCAGCATTGCTATTGCACACAGGGAGCTGCTGCTAATGCTCTTTTTGTGCAAGAGCAAAGGTTTCATCTCTTTCCCTGACCGCATGACTGCGAGCAGGGAAAGAGATGAAACCTCTGCTGCCAGCGGGTAGGGGCACTTTGACAGCTACTGCCTGCTGGAACTAGAGTGGAGCTGGTGGTCCACGCGGCTCGAGGGGATCCGCGTGGCACCCCATCAATGTTTCTTTTGCCCAAGGGAGGTGGTGGTCCCCAGGGCTTATAAAGCCTCAGGAGTGGGGCCCAGTGAGCCCCTTCCTTTTTAAAAAAAAAAAAAAGTCCCAGGTAGCTGGTGGTCCCTGGGGCTCAATCAGCCTTAGGAGTGGGGCCCTTGCCCCCTACTGCTTTAAAAAAAATCCCCCAGGATGTGGCCCACCCCAGGTCTCTATTCAAAAAGTGCGGGAGCCCACGCTTGTTTTCTTTTACATTTTTGTCGAATATTCGCGGCTCCGTTGTTTCCATGGTGACATTTAAAAAAAAAATAATAATTTTGACCTGAGACCCAATGATCAGAGATAAGGGGTGAAAAACTGGAGGTGTTGTGAAAATAAAGTAAAACAGGTATATAATGGACAGCAGAAAGGCATGCTGTCCCCCTGGATTTATAGATGAGGTGTCTAAGGGATAATTACTGTGAAGATAATAAACGTATACTGTTTTTTAACTAATTTTTATGATCTTGCAGCACTCTTGCGTGATTGTGAATAGTAGATGAGTTCTCAATACACTCTGTTAGTATGGATGCATATTGTAGTCCTTGTTTTCAAGAGGAAGTATGTAGGAGATAAGTACTGTGATTAAAACTTTTGTTTTTAAATGTTATGATCTTGCAAGACTCTTGCCAGATCATGAAAAGTAGGAAGGAGTAGGTGATGTTCAATACACTCTGTTATGCACGCTTGTTACTGTATGAAGGAGTCTTACCGGAGATGGTGTTTATCGGACTCCACTATTTGTGCTCATTGGTTTGAGAAGAGTTGTGAGTAGAATTAAGGCTCATCCAAACAGCCTACTATGCACACCCATCATCCAAGATAGAGGTCTGAAAGGAGAGCCCAGTCCCTACCCACACCCTAATATGCACATCTATCATTACAGAGAGAAGTCTCAGCAGCAAGGCCAGTCCCTCCACACACCCTACTACATACACCCATCATCTGAGAGAAAGGTCTCAAAAAAGATGGCTGTGTCTCCCCACACCCTACTATGCACACCCGTCATCTGACAGAGAGGTCTGAAAGGAGAGGCCAGCTCCTCTCCACACCTTTCTACCCACACCCATCATTACAGAGAGATGTCTCACTAGACAGGCCAGCCCCTCCACACACCCTACTACGCACACCCATCATCTGAGAGACAGGTCTGAAAGGAGAACCCAGTCCCTTCCCAGACCCTACTATGCACACCTATCATTACAGACAGAGGCCTCAGCAGAGAGGCCAGTCCCTCTTCACACCCTACTATGCAGATACATCATTGCGAGAGTAATGACACCCCAAAAAAAGATTGCTGATGACATTTCTTGATATCAGAGTTACAATAACTGAGCAAATAAACAATTTCTATTGAATACATAGCTGTTTAATACTCACACTCATTTTACAAACATTTTGCAAACTGTGAACCATATCCTGTTTTGTTACAATAAAAAAGCAATATTTTACTTAAATAATGTCAGAAAAACAACGTATATTATAAAGTCATTCTATCATACAAACACTCACAAAAATAATGTATTTACTTAAAAAGAATTCTAGAAATTCACTAAAAATAACAAAGGTTAGAGTAACGTTATAGTTAGGTGAATTTGACACTGTTAACATTAACATTTTGAGCTAAACAAAACACAGAATTTCACCAGTTATAGTTAGCAGCATTAACTATAATTTGCACCCCGCCATGCACTGCTTACGACCTCCCATATGACATCATTCATGACATGCTCTATGACATAATTTATGACACCACTGATGACATCTCAAATAACATCATTGATGAAATCACTGATGACTTCATCCAATGAGCATGCTCATTTGTTTTATTGTTTAGATTATGGCAGAATGTATGTATGTAGTAGCAAACCGTGTAGGCGCCTATAAGAAAATAATGTACCATTTCAGCAAGGCTGTTTTTGTTCCAAGAATCTATTATCCCAAACAGAACTGAATTCCTATGTTTATCACACAAAAGGTGATGGAAGAAATGCTTGCAACAAGTCCAAGCACTGGCAATCTCTCAATGTATCATTCCAACCTATCGTTCTTTTGCCCACCATGCACTCTCAGTTGAACCCAGCTATATGCAAATCAGTCCTGACTCTGCTCCAAAAGGAACAATTTAGCCTTAACTGCCAGGCCAGGTCCTCCCAGAACTGGAACACAAGCAGCCCAAGACTGGTTGGAGCTCGTCAGTCGGGTGTAGCTCGATGCAGTGGCACAGGGAGCACGGGACCCATGGCTGGGCATGCCCTTGACACTTAAGGCAGTATATAAAACACAAAAGGTGATGGGAGGAATACTTGCAGCAAGTCCAACCACTGGCAATTGCTTGGGGTAGAATTCCAATGCATTATTATTTTGCCCACATTGAGGTGGCAAAGCGTGCAAAATGATAATGGGTTGTTATACGGCCCTATGTAATTACAAGTGGCTGAGATGAATTCAAGCATCTTATCCATAACCGTTTTGTATCCATCAAGAGTTCTATGACACAGCATTAATAATAAAAATATTGGGATACAAAAATATTGTTTCAAAAAATATAGAGAACCGCACTTTAAATACCATCAATGAAAAAAATACCATAATATCAACTGCAACAATATGGAGGTAATAAATATAGGAAAATATTGGAAATAACAAAACTAGAAGTGAACAATATAAATTCCACTTCAAAGCTAATTAAACACTACCTTTCCAACAATAACAAAAATATTGCTAACAAAAATGTCTTTAAATATATAAAAAATATATAAATGTAAAAAATATTATAACTAATGAATAAAGAAGATAAATACACGTTTAAATAAATGGAAAAAACAATTTAGACTTCAACATATAATGTAAAAAAAACATTTACCCAAATAAATTTGAAAGAAAAACAGCAAATAGAAGTCCCTTTTAATTATAAAAGACTATGGGGTCGATTCCGATCTCGGTCGGAGACGCACCCAACGCCATTCGGTCGGGAAAAAAGCCATGCGAATGCCTGTTTCCCGACCGATCCGCACATTAATCCGAACGAACAAGTACGATGCGCACAACAGCACAGATTCCGACCCAGTCGTACTCACCCAATCCAGGTCCTGATCCCCGACCGAGCCGGATCCGTATAAGCAGATTCAAGTCGCCCGGAAGCCAAAAAGCAGCCCCGTCCGGCTGGACAAGTACGATGCGCTTCCCGTACGCGCCGAACCCGTCGCTACGCACGGCACGTCAAAGCATCCGGGAGAGGCGCACATAAGCTCCGATTCGCGCCAGAACACGATCCACGGCTACGAGACGAACACGCGACGAGGACGAGGACGAGGCGAAGCAACGACAAAGACGAACGAGACGAACCAACAATGAATCCCATCGTTCCGATCCTACCAATATTCTACATCTACCACCGGAACAGGCACGGACGCGTACGGCGCAGAAGGTAGGTCAGACACCAACCACAAACACAAACTACACGTACCCGACATATCACACACACACAGAGGGATGCAGAAATTACTTACTCCAGAAACAGCAGCACCATAGGGGCGGGATGCCCATCACCAATGCCACATATACACATAGGGGCCCGGATGCCTGTCACTACTACCACCTCTACCCATGGGGGTGCCAGGTGCCTACCACTACTACCACCTCTACCCATGGGGGGCTGGATGCCTGTCACTACTACCACCCTTACCCAGGGGGTGCCAGGTGCCTACCACTACTGCCACCTCTACCCAGGGGGTGCCAGATGCCCACCACTACTACCACCTCTACCCAGGGGGTGCCAGGTGCCTACCACTACTACCACCCATACCCAGGGGGTGCCAGGTGCCTACCACTACTACCACCTCTACCCATGGGGGTGCCAGGTGCCTACCACTACTACCACCTCTACCCATGGGGGGCTGGATGCCTGTCACTACTACCACCCTTACCCAGGGGGTGCCAGGTGCCTACCACTACTACCACCTCTACCCATGGGGGTGCCAGGTGCCTACCACTACTACCACCTCTACCCATGGGGGGCTGGATGCCTGTCACTACTACCACCCTTACCCAGGGGGTGCCAGGTGCCTACCACTACTGCCACCTCTACCCAGGGGGTGCCAGATGCCCACCACTACTACCACCTCTACCCAGGGGGTGCCAGGTGCCTACCACTACTACCACCCTTACCCAGGGGGTGCCAGGTGCCTACCACTACTACCACCCATACCCAGGGGGTGCCAGGTGCCTACCACTACTGCCACCTCCACCCAGGGGTGCCAGATGCCCACCACTACTACCACCTCTACCCATGGGGGCTGGATGCCTGTCACTACTGCCACCTCTACCCAGGGGTGTCAGGTGCCTACCACTACTACCACCCATACCCAGGGGGTGCCAGGTGCCTACCACTACTACCATCCATACCCAGGGGGTGCCAGGTGCCTACCACTACTACCACCTCTACCCATGGGGGTGCCAGGTGCCTACCACTACTACCACCTCTACCCATGGGGGTGCCAGGTGCCTACCACCTCTACCCATGGGGGGCTGGATGCCTGTCACTACTGCCACCTCTACCCAGGGGGGGCTGGATGCCTGTACTACCACCCTTACCCAGGGGGTGCCAGGTGCCTACCACTACTACCACCTCTACCCATGGGGGTGCCAGGTGCCTACCACTACTACCACCTCTACCCATGGGGGGCTGGATGCCTGTCACTACTACCACCTCTACCCATGGGGGCTGGATGCCTACCACCACCAACACCCCCACTCACAGGATGGCAAATACATGCCACAAGAAGCACACACCAGCAGAAAGAATGCAACACAAAGACATCCCCCCAACACCATGACAAGCGTGTGTAGACTGTGTCAAATGCCTACAACACTGAACAGGACTGTGGACATACAATGTGACCCCCTATCACAAGTGCCACACATAAATGTGTGTGGCACCCACAATGCAAGCAGGCCATGACCATTGTTGCAATGGGGTCCAAACCCCCATCATCACAGTGCCCAAAATGTAAGTGTGGGGCCCATAGCTGAAGCACATATTGAACATTGTGGCAATGGGGTCCAAACCCCCATCATCACAGTGACCAAAATGTGAGTGTGGGGTCCATAGCTGAAGCACATATTGAACATTGTGGCAATGGGGTCCAAACCCCCATCATCACAGTGACCAAAATGTGAGTGTGGGGTCCATAGCTGAAGCACATATTGAACATTGTGGCAATGGGGTCCAAACCCCTATCATCACAGTGACCAAAATGTGAGTGTGGGGTCCATAGCTGAAGCACATATTGAACATTGTGGCAATGGGGTCCAAACCCCCATTATCACAGTGACCAAAATGTATGTGTTGACAAAGAAAAAGCTGCAACTGCCAAACTGCATGGATGATTCCTGGTCACAGAACAACAAACACATCAGTGGCAAAGTAGTGCTTGTGTCCCATAGCAACATAGAATGGGGGAGGCAAACAGTGCAGTGCAAACAAGACATACCTTTGGCCATGTGCAGACAAACATCACCCATGGGGGCTGACACTGTCAACATTCATCAATGACACAATGACAGAAGTGACCATCAGAATGCAGACCCACATATTTGCACCAATGGGCACACAAATTCAGATACCCAGTGGAGACTGTAGAAGGGAGGTGAACAGATACCATACCATTGCAGCAATGGGACACACACACAATGATCATTGTGCTGACTGATGACCTAGGAGTCCCAGGGACAGCAGGGCAAACACACCAAACAACATACAGCCACTGGCACACCTAAGATATGCCAATGCAGTGGTGCCGATGCACATACACAAACAGGCAGACCCACACTGCACATCAAACACAACAGGTGAGGGGGGGTACCAGTGTCCCCAGGCAACCACACAACACATGAGGAGGCCTGAATACCAATTACACAGATGTGCATACAGTGCCACACAAAGGTAACTCATGGATCCAAATCCCCTATGTGGGCAATCAGGCATTGTCAGATGAGAGGGAGCAGAAATCACACATGTCACACAAGCATGTAGGAACAGCAACTGACACAGCAAGACACACAGACACCACACCCAGGGCCCCCACAATGTGGTGACCCTGGGCTGCATTTCAATCCCACTGTGATGACAAAGCTAGATGTCGTTCACACTGTGAACCACAGTCATGTGTCCTGAGCAACAAACTACCATCACACCTACACAAGCACAAATCAATCAGCACGGCCTGTCAGCCAAGGCCAACATGGAGGCAGGGGTCTAGCCAGGCAACAACTCTCATCTGCACACACTCAACACCACACACCTCGACCTCCAACAATGTGCAGCAGTGAAGCTCACATGCACTGGTGACATTGCACATGCACCCATGACAATCCCAGGTGGGGTGGTGGGAACCAAGGTGCAGAAACACATCACACATGGCCACTCAACCAGACTCCTGAATGTCTGACACACTGCACACTACGCTGTACATGGACATGACGGCAATACCACACCAACCAATGGGATCCCAGGCACAGTCACACACCTATGAAGAAGCCAAAGTCACCCACAAAGAACACACATAGACAACTACCAACATTGCAGCCCTGAGGAGTGCCAGCAGTCACACACACAACATGTCACAACCAATGAAAGCTAACACAAACCAGAAATCACATGACAGGTGTAAACAACAAGTGCAAAGGGGAATCCTGACTGTGACACATCAGCGTCTGCCCACAAACTCAGCCCTGACAGCAAACACACCTATGGGTGACACCCTGATGACCAGTAATGTGCCATGCACCCACATCACAGAGAACCCAGGGAGAAGACTTTGGGGGAACATAGGTCAACTCAGCAAGCATCACAAACAGGAACATCACTAGGGATCCCAGCATGCACAGCAACATGGAAGTGAACACACACACACATGCTCATACAACACACACCTTGGGCGCACGAGATGTCACAGGAGTACACACTGCCATGAGGGGACTCCACTCCTGTGTGAGGAAAGCTGTGCCATATGTCGCATCAGTAGGGCTCCATCATGTCAGCAGAACACTTGGTCACACAGTCAACAATTAGCACCAAATGAAGGCTCCCGTCACATCAGCCTGGTCATGGGAATGTCAACGAAATCAACAGCACAGATCCAACACACATGTATAGCAAGTTGCACTGACAACACAGATGAGTCCTTCTCCATTGATGCCCAAACCTGCATGTCCAGTGGAGATGGCCACACGGTCAGGGAACTAGACTAATTGAACAATGGCAAACACAACAGATGTGCATGGGTGGAACCCACAGATGTGACATTGCTAATGTAAGTAGGAAATCCCATTGCCAAATATTGAAAACATGACACCCTCAGATGCTGCTAAGGATGACATGGATACACCACAGTATAGGACACTGTCCCCCTGGAACACATGGGTTCCTGCACAGTAACACTTCATTTTCATGAGTCCAAATATCACCATCACTGCAGCAAGGGCATGGTTAGCGTCATCAACATCATGTACATCAGAAGTAAAAGCACTAGAGAACAGAAAGTTGCTTTATTCAGCATGTGGGTTCAAAACTTGGAAGAACTGTAAGGTATCAACAAAGGCCAATGGCCAGTCCATCAAGGAAGTCTATACAGGGTGACAGTGGCAGATGTCACCCTACGCATGCCTGCACTGATCACAACCGGGGACAATCCCCTAGGAGGGGCATACGGGGGGCAGGCCAGGCACCGCAGTGACAGGATCAGGGCTCACCAGGAGGAGGCAGGGAAGGGGTGGTGGGTGCTGGAGAGCCACTGACAACTGCAGTGGAGGTGTCTGACATGGTGTGTGCTGGCACAACTGGGGGCATGACTCAGATGTTGTGGGTGCCGGCACAACTGCAGTGGACCCTGCAGATGGAGTGGACAGGTCCGCCACTGCAGCGCCCAAGTCAGACAGGGTGATAGTGGACTCCACTGCAGTGCCCACCTCCAGGGGAGGAGAATGGGGATCAGGTAAGGTGGGCATGACAGAGGGGAGGACACCCTCACCACATCAGTGGTACAGACAAGCGCAGCGGGGGTGTGGGGCCGGAAGAGCAAGTGGCAGGGGAGAAGGCCTGACCCTTCTGGGGATGGTGTATCTGTGAGTGGGGGAACCTGGGGCAGGGTGTGGTGGGGGCACCTGTGGAGTGGGGGCCTGAGGGATGGAGGAAGGAGACTTGGTGCCTGAGCTGCAGGGCGGCGGTGGGGTCTTGCTCTTCCGGGACCAGGGGGACTTGCGGGTGGGGGCCTCAGTTGGTCTGCGCCTGGGGGATGGTGTCCGGGGGCCAGGGGCACTCCGCTCCGTGTGGGTGGGCTTCCTCTTCCCCTGAATGCTGGATCAGCTGGATCGGAGGGGAAGAGGCCAAGGTCACAGAGGAAGAGCCGCTGTGTCTTTGGGGTTGCAGGTGAGGCAAGGGAGGGGTCTTTGGAGGGAGAGGCAACTGAGGACTGCGCAGTGCTTGTGGATGCGTGTGTTTGTGCCTGTGCCCCATCCACTGTGAGTGTGGTTGCAGTCCCCTGACGGTGCGTGCGTGTGCGTCTTGTTTGTGGCGTGTGTGTCTGTGTGCTGCATGTGTCTGTGCTGGTGTGTGCCTGTGCCAGTGTGTGTGTGCTTGGGACGGGTAAGGTGCTGGGGAGTGTGGATGGGGCAGAGGCAGGAGGGGTGATGGACTGTCGGAGGAGGGACACTGCTGCCGTCAGGGAGGAGTCCATGGACCTATTGCCCCTCTGTAGGTCAGACATGCCCGATGAGATGCCCTCCATGAATCACACCAGCTGAGTCAACAGACTGGTGTGTGCATGGAGGACACTCAGCATCGCTGTCTGTCCTACATGGAGCTGGTGGAGGAGGTACACAGACTCCTCACTCAGGGCAGCAGGGGACACAGGGGCAGGGGGTGCGGTGCCTGGCCCGAAGGAGACACGCTCCCGAACATGGGAGCCTCCACGGACCTCGGGAATGGGAGCCGACGGGAGGGCGGTGGTGGTGGTGGTGGTGGCGGGGACAGCAACACTAGCTGGGGTGTGGTGGCTGCTGACACCCGCCTCCATAAGGGAGTCATCGTCCGAGTTGCTCTGGTCCTCAGCTGAGGTGGATGGTGCTGAGGACTCCTCGGTGTGGCTCCCCTCGCCCTCCGTGCCACTGGGTCCCTCCGACCACTTCTCGGCTGCTGACCCAGTCTGGCTCTGCGGCTCCTCCTGGTCCGTGGAGCTGTCCCCTCCTGTGGCCGTGGATGTATCTGCAATCAATAGGGAAACAGACAGACATCAGTCACCTGCACCGAACGCACACACCACAGTAAGTACAGCACATTACAGAGCAAGCCCTGGCATCCTTAGTTGAACATTGCTAAAACTGCACAAACAGAACAGGAGAAGTCAATTGTCAGTCTGATGGTCAACCATGGCACTCACATCCCACCTGGCCTTGCACCCATCTGTCTGGTGTCTGTTGGATGGCAATTCCCCAGTGTGGACACATGCACCACCTACACAGTATTTGGACAGTGCAGAGAACCCGGTGAAGCATGTGGACATGCACACATCACAACTCTTGCCACTGAGTCAGTGCAGGTGTCCGGATGAAAGGGATGCCCAGAGTCAAATAGGAAATGCATGTGATGCATACCAGCGACAGACACCATGATGCACCCATGTCCTGATAGCTATTGCCACAATGGTTTGCATGTAGCACATGTCACTCCCCTGCAGGATCACTAATAGGAAGTCACATGCCATGGCACAGCCATGCCTGCTAAGTCATACATCACTGTCTCCAGTCACATGGGCAGGGCAGCCAGACAACAACACTCTGCACTGTGTCACAATAGTAGATCATGGGGAATGCAAGTCCTGGAGCTGAACAAGTGCACATGTACATCCCCCACACACCACATCATCTGTACCCTCATCTGTCCAGGTCATACCCATTGGACATATGGGAGACCTGTAACACTACCCTCTGCACCTGAGCACATCACAATCTGCTGTGAATGGGAAACAGCTGCCTGAACCTCATATTCGCATACCCCAGTCTGTACGGTCAGGTGATCAAACACCTATGTGTCACACAAGTATCATCTCCTATGGTCACATCTCCGGTGGCATGCGGAGCCCCAACTGAGGAACACCCCAGCAGACCTGACAACGAAGCCACAGCACACTGACACAGAGGCAGACACCTGAGGGGACAAATCACTGAGCAAAACGTGTCAGCTGATACACGGCAGTGGGAGTACAGAGTGTATTGTATGGCCTGGAGTAGGCATGACTGTCCTGTCCCACATGAATGAGGGATGAGCCCTGGACAGTAGGCAGCTGGCTAAGTATGTGTGACACACGTTATATATACACTCCTGGGGCACAAACATTGTTCCCACACGCAGCATGGGTGTGTGCCAGATACCCCGGGCACATGTGGTGGATCAGCTCAGCAATTGGGCCACATATCAAAGTGACACGCAGAACACATGTCAGAACACAGGCAATGTGTAAGCAATGGACCCACCCATGATGCCCACCACAGAGTCAGGGAAACAGATGCTGTCCCCCACCTTGAGTCAAGCAAACTGCAAGGACACAGTACCCAAGTGACACAATACCCTGACTGTAAGGGCCACACCTGGGTATCAGATGAGGAGTGGGCAGTGCACAATAGAGGGACATGGGTCCTGGACCACAAGACTGATGTACTGTGGAAGTTTAACCAGGCCAGAGGAGGGCACATAGCATGGCAGACATAGTTCACAATGCAGACATGGACTCACCCCCTCCTTGCTGCTCTCTGGCCTTCAGCTGCCCATCCAGATCAGGGAAGACCACCGCCAGGATCCTCAGCATGTGGGGGGTCAGGGTCCGGTGTCCGCCCCTCCTGCGAGGAGGCGACAGCTTCAGCTGGACCCGTGCGATCTTCCGGGTCCAGCCCCAAAGGTCCTGCCACCTCTTCTGGCAGTTGCGGATGCGGCGCTTGTAGACCCCCACGGATCTCACTGCCCGGATGATGGTCAGCCATATCTTCTGCTTCTGGTGGGCATCAACCTGTGAGGATGACAAAGTGAGAATGCCATAACTACATGTGCAACATAACCGTGCATTACACAGTTGGATATACATGTCTCAATCACAGGGGCATATGATGTACACAGGCAGTGCAACGATGGCCATGGACAGTATGCCAGCAGTTACTACATGGTATCATTGCCTGGGCAGTAAAACCTTGTTTAAATGCACTGTCACTGCACTATACCTGTCCAGTGCATGTAACTACACACTATGGGGGGTGACAACTACTCAGTGAGCCTGCTAGCCAGTGGCGTGCAGACTGTTAGCCTTGCTAGTCAGACAACATGCACATTTAGAAAGGCAGTGGACAGAACACTCACCTGCTCCCCTGCTTTCCCATACAGCTTGCTGTACTGTGGAAGGAGGCCATCCAGCAGGGCCTGGTTCTCCTCAGTGCTGAAGGCTGGGGCTCTCTCCACAGTACGTGCCATTGCAGGGTCCAGAGGGTGCAGAAACAGCAGCAGTGTAGTGGCAGATGTCGTCCTGGAGCATGTAGTGCAGGCAAGTGAGCTCTCAGGGGAACAGCCAGCATTATATGTGTGCTGCAGAGGCAGATACTGTCCCATGTGTCCAAAGTGATAGGTCCAAGTCGTTTGCATCATCTGAATCTGGCCAATCCATGGAATTGCACCACTTACACACGCCCCCAGCATCCTTCAAATGTTCAACTTCATGACACCCATGAAATTGCAACATTGTTGTGGGTGACCAACTGAATTTACAGCATCAGACTTGTTCAAATTTTGAAAACGCGTCCGTTGCCAGGCCAGGCCATAGCCAATGGGGGCGCACCGATCGGACCATTGCTGTTCAATGCGTACATAGGATACAACGCGTACCCGCACACATTGAATGCAATGGGCCGGCCGGGAACACCGATCGGACCATTGCTGTTCAACGCGTACATAGGATACAATGCGTACCCGCACACATTGAATGCAATGGGCCGGCCGGGAACACCGATCGGACCATTGCTGTTCAACGCGTACATAGGATACAACGCGTACCCGCACACATTGAATGCAATGAGCCGGCCGGGAACACCGATCGGACCAAAGCTGTTCAACGCGTACATAGGATACAACGCGTACCAGCGCACATTGAATGCAATGGCCAATGTGTGCGCACTGATCGGTCCATTGCTGTCCAACGCGTATTGCGGGTACAACACGTGCCAGCGTACATTGAATGCAATGGCCAATGTGTGCGCACTGATCGGTCCATTGCTGTCCAACGCATCCCTGTACAAGTCACTGGCATATGTCACCATGCCTGTCACAGGTGAACATATGCCAGCCACATATACTTCCCAGGGAGTGAGGGGCACACCTACAACACCACAGCCTGTCCAAACTGTATCCTAGGGCATGTAAGGCTGCATTACCTATTCCGTGTATGGGGGTGAACATGTTGTTCTGTGGGTGTCACTTGGGGGCAGCCACCCCCAGGCTGTGCACGTGTTTATGGGGACAGAATCCTTGGTGTTTCGTGTACATGACCACTGTGATGTGCAACTGTTCATATCTGAGCATGTGGCATGGTCACAGTTCATGGTGGTGTATGTGTATGTCATGTCACATACCCCCTGAGTCCCATGTGGGACATTATGTTCAACCAAGGGTGACCCATTGGCACAATGGTGATGGTCCTCCACAGTCTGTGTGCATGTTGTGTTTACAATGTCTCTGATTTCATGTGCACAATGGGAGGCAGTCTCCACATCCACGTTGTTTGTGCATGGACTTTGATGTTGTGCGTGTGTGTGTCACAGACGTCCATGTCTGTCCTGCCGAGGCAACAGGGACCACTACCTGTGGGGGTCATGGTTGTTTTGCTGTGGTGTATACATGATACACCATGTCATGCCAGTGTCCATGTGGCAATACAGGGTCCCTGGGAATCTACCTGTCGTTGAGCTGTGATGCCTGGGGCACATCAGTCCTCACATGTCACTGTGGGGTGTGTTTGTTATTTGGCAGCAGGAGATGGGAACTGGGACATGGACTCATGGTATCCAATGGCACGACCTGGGACTTATTGATGCCACTTGTTGAACTGTGATGTTAGATGTTGGCCATGTATGTGCCATACATATCCGTACGGAACTGCACACATCATGTACTTGTGCCTCATTATGATGTATCATGTGATGTTGAGTGTGTTCAATGCCACATATGTGGGGTGACTGACAATTTTGCTTTCTTCACCTATGCACTGCAGGGCACCAGCTGTCCATAGACCATTCCCTGACCTGGCAACGATGGTGGAACGTGACAGCATCCGACGGTACCGCTTCACCAGGCAGCTGATTGAGGATTTGGCAGTGCGCTTGGCACCACATTTGCAACCTGGCCGTCCGTACTCTACAGCGCTGACCCCCAAGGTGAAGGTGATGGCAGCCCTACACTTCTTTGCCACCGGTACCTTTCAACACACTCTGGCGACTGCTGGTGGGATGTCACAGACCATGTTCAGCCGTGTGCTCCGGGATGTTTTGGAGGCTATGTTGATATACCTGAACCAGTACATCTATTTCCCTAGACTCCAACGACTCACTGGCGTGAAGAGTGACTTCTATGCCCTGGGGAGGATGCCGCATGTCATTGGCTCCATTGATGGGACACATGTGGCTTTGGTACCACCACAGGCCCAAGAGCAGGCCTACCGTAACCGCAAACACTACCACTCGGTCAATGCACTGGTGGTCTGTGTGTGCCCGTTTCCCTGGTTCTGCACACGATGCCTACGTGATGAGGAGTAGTCGCATCCCGAGGATGATGGCACAGATGCGGAACCAGCGTGCCTGGCTCGTTGGTGTGTACTGACTTTGTACCATTGTGTGTGTTCTGCTATGTAGTGTTCCACCCTCTTTTCCAACTCTGCTAATGTGCAATTGTCTGTGTGTAGGTGACTTCGGACACCCCAACATGCCGTGGTTGCTGACGCCCCTCAGGAACCCTGTGACACCAGCCCAGATGCGCTACAATGAGGCACATGGTCGGACCAGGAGAGTGATTGAGGGGACATTTGGTCTCCTGAAGAGCCGCTTCCGCTGCCTCGACAAGACAGGAGGGTCCCTCCCATATGCCCCAGCAAAGGTGTGCAAGATTATCATCGTCTGCTGCATGCTCCACAACCTGGCAGTGCGGAAGGAGTTGCCTCTCATCCTGGATGACAATGACCAATGTCCGCCACCTGTGGAGGATCCTGGCCTGGACCACGATGCCATTGATGATGATGGTGATGTCCGCACACAGCTCATCACCAACTTCTTCAGCTGAATGTGAGTATCCAGAGATGGCATGTCAATGATGTGAGTTTGCATGATATGTGTTGGTGGTGCTCTGGTGCTGTTTGAGTGTGTCCATGGGCTACATGTCTGTATGCGTGTAGCGATGTGTCCTTGCAGGTAGTCTGTACTCCCCAACAGTGTTGACATGCTAACTTGGTTCTGGGTGGGTATCTTGTAACATGTATTGTGCATGAGTATTGCAGTTCTGTCCTGTTCTTCAGTGCTTTTGACTGTGTGTCATTTCTGTCCTTCACAGGGTACTTTCAGAGTCGTTTGGTCAACTGTGATCCCCAACACCGTGATTCGACTTCCCGGGTGGTAGCTGTTGTGTCCCTACAGGTGATGTGCACCACACCCATGGACTTCCTTCCTTTTACACTTGTTCACTGTGTGCCCGCTGCCAGGTGGGATTACCTTGCATCTGTGGTGGTTACAACATGTTGCAAATGTGTAATAAACCTGTGCTTCACTTTGTGATGTGCGTTGTCTGTGGTCACACATCTGACTGACATTTGCTTACTGCACCAGTGGGCTAGTTAACACAGCCTGTGAATAGGTGTTGGGTCTGTGCAATGCAACGTATTTCCTGGCAACATCAGTATAGGCGATGAGTCAGATGGCCATGGTGTGTATGTGTTGTGTAGCCCTGGTGGTGTGCCTCCCCCATATGTGTGACGTCGCCATGACTCACATGCCGGTGTTGTACTTGCTGTAGCAGTTAGCATGCACAGTGTCATTTCCCCGATCATCATCGCAACTTCTGAGACAACATAGGAATCACAACAGAGGCAAGTATGGTGTATAAGTGAGTTTATTGACATACATGTGTGAGTATAGTGCACAGGTTGTTGGGTGCTGTACATTGTGATTGTGATCCAAAGTTCCTAGATAATTTGGAAGTCCTGGTAGCAGAAATGTCCAGAGTAAAGTCCACAGTAATCAGAGACATTGGTCCAACTTGAGCTCCCCATGTCATGTGGGAGAGTTGTGTTGCAGTCAACAGGGTGAACAGTTTGTGCACAAAGGTGATTATCCAGAACAGGTTTTGGCTTCCTGGGGGTTGCACATGGCCATCGGCCTCTCACTTGCCCCTCCTCGGACGGCCCCTCTTCTTTGGGGGGAGACCCTCAAGTGCAGGCTGCTGGGGTGCAGGGGACTCTCCGCCAGAGTCATCCGCCCTCCCTGTGGCAGTTGCAGTTGTTTCAGCACCAGATGTTGTGGGCACACAGGGAGGTGTTGACTGGTTGCTGCTCATCTGGCGGAGGCATTGTAATATGTCCCTATGCACCGCCGTCATCTCTTGCAGTGTGTCCCACTTGGACTCCACGCGGGACATGTGTGAGTCCAAGTGGGCATGATGGGCAGCCTGCTGCTGTTTAATGTCCCTGAGGAGCCCCACTACCTGGCTGAACTCGCAGGTGCTGGACTGGTACGCATCGGCTATGCGTGCCAGTTGTGGGTCATCATGCAGTCCAGACCCCTCTGTGAGCAGCGACCTATGTCTCCCACCCCTCCCACCACCCCTGGCGACACGTGCAGTACCTGAGGTGGCAGGCACAGGTGACCCTGGGCCACCTTGTGGGTTGGTGGTGGTGTCCATGGCCCCACGTTGGTCCAGGGTCCCTGTGCTGGTGGTGGTGCTGCTCCTTGGTCTGTCCATGTCAGCAGGGGTGGTATGTGTGTGGCAAGTCGTTGGAGGGGTGTGTGCAGGGGGTGCAGCTGGTGGTCCTGCTGGTGCTGCATGATGACTTGCTCCGGAGGTGCCAGGTAAGTCTTCTTCATCCGAGGAGGGCAGAGGCTGTTCCACACCAGTGAGCTCCATATCCTCTTGAGCCTGGGACGAGGACTGCTCAGCATCTGCTGCTGTGTCCCCATCATCACCTGTTTTTGGGAGACACACACAATGTATGTTATGTTTCTGCAGGCATCAATGGTTGACACACCTGACAGTTGTGACTGTGCCTCTGGATGCGGGCCTGTACATTGCATTGTCCTAAGTTGTCACAGTCAGGGGTTGATATTGGTGTAGCACATTGTCCTGCATCATTTGGGCATTTCTATGTGAATGTTGGGGTGTGTACATGGTCTGCATTGGTTGTATTTGGTTGTCATCCGCTCCTCCTTCCCACCCAGCCAGATATTCCACCATGGAAGGTGCTTCCATTGCAGGGAGTGCAAGTTGTCTTTCAGGATGTCAGTCAGTGGTGTCCTGCTGTTGGTTGTTGCACAGTTGCCAGCAGGGCCTTGTGCTCCCCACAGCAGTGCCCAGTGTCAGCCATCTTGTCAGTTGTTTTCCACTCCCTGTGATGTGCGTATGGTTCAGGGTGGTGTTGATGGGACAGTTGTGGGGGTGACCAATATCTGTGGCTACCACTCCCATCATGCTATTGCCTCCACCCCACTTCCCAGCATGCCCATACTTACTTGCTTTTGGGTGGACTTCAGTGTGTGTGAGTGTGAGAGCAATGGCAAGATGGCTGACAGTGGTGTCCTGCTGTTGGTTGTTGCACAGTTGCCAGCAGGACCTTGTGCTCCCCACAGCAGTAGCCAGTGTCAGCCATCTTGTGAGTCCTTTTCCACTCCCTGTGATGTGAGCATGGTTGAGAGTGGTGTTGATGGGCCAATTGTGAGGTTGAGCAATATCTGTGCCTACAACTCCCATCATGCTATTGCCTCCACCCCCTTCCCAGCATGCCCATACTTCCTTCCTTTTGACTCTGCTTCCCTGTGGGGTGGGCTGCCTGTGCTGACAGGATGGCTGGGAGTGTTGTCCGGGCAGTTGTTTGGCTAAATGTCCCAGGAGTGTCCCTGTGCTTTACACAGCATGACCCAGGGTGGTGGTTATTTGTGGGACCTTGAGTTAGGATGTGAGGCATTGCATTCCGCCAGGTGGGTTCTGTGGAGAATGTGTTGAGGGGGTGTGTGAGGGGAGGTGCTTGTGACTATGGTCAGTGCTGTGAGTCCTCCTTCCCACCCAGCCAGATATCCCACCATGGAAGGTGCTTCCATTGCAGGGAGTGCAAGTTGTCTTTCAGGATGTCAGTCAGTGGTGTCCTGCTGTTGGTTGGTGCACAGTTGCCAGCAGGGCCTTGTGCTCCCCACAGCAGTAGCCAGTGTCAGCCATCTTGTGAGTCCTTTTCCACTCCCTGTGATGTGAGCATGGTTGAGAGTGGTGTTGATGGGCAAATTGTGAGGGTGAGCAATATCTGTGCCTACAACTCCCATCATGCTATTGGCTACACTGACTTGCCCAGCATACACATATTTCCTTTCTTTCAGTGGGCTTCACTGTGTGGTGGTGTTGTAGTGGTGGCTACTTGTCTGGATGTGTTTGTCAGTTATATTTGTGCCACTGCCTAGCTGTAGTTGTAGTTGTGTTTGTACATGTGATGACACAGTTAAATGTCACTTTGTGATGGCATGTGTTGTGTTTCTCTGAGTGACATAGACATTTTGGGATGATTCTGTTCTGGTTGCTGTGTATTTGCTAAGAGTGCATGGTTTGACTCTCCCCTTGACAGTGATGTGTGTGTGTAGTCGCAGAATATTGTGTACATTTGTTGTGTACTCACCAGGCTCTGGGATGTTTTCTAGTCCATAGACGCTCACTGGTGGTATGATGGCCCGCACCTTCTCCTCCCAGGGCCTGAGGTATAGTGGCTTGGCAGGAGGGCCACTGCCGGTGTGTTGGCTCAAGATGTAGTCCTTCTTCAACAGCTCCTTGACCCTCCTGCGCACGTCATACCACCTGTTCTGGATGTCTGTCTTTGTGCGCAAACATGGTGATTGTGCGTTCACCCTGTCGACGATCCTCTCCCACATCTTTGTTTTCTGTGACATGGGTGTCTGTTGGACCAGTGTACCAAAGAGCTGTGGCTCTACCCTGAGGATCTCATCTACCAGGACTTCCAATTCACTATCTAGGAACTTGTGATTCTTCTTTGGGGGCATGGTGATGGGTGGTGATGGTGAGTGATGTGTGTGTTGGTGTGCAGGTGAAGGTGTGTGAGTGTGTGTTTTGCTAGGTGTATGTGAGGTTTCTATTTGTTGTGGTGCTGATGGTGTGTGGCTTGTGTGATGGATGAGCTGTGGGTGTGTGGTTGCTGTCTGTTGAGTGCTGGCAGGTAATTTGAATTTGCAAAGGATCATGGTAGGGATTTGTGTCCTTTATATGGGTGGAGTTGTGGGTGTGTCTTTGTTCCCTGCCCCTCCCCCCAGTATTTATTGGCTTTGTAATTGCTTGTTTGGCCTTTTTTTGTGTATTTTCCCTTTGTACTTTTCGTGCATGTAGGACACGTTCTTGTGACCGAGTCGGACCCTGCAGTTGTCTCGTACGGGCTTGTCCGTTTCGTTCACGCTGTGTTTGTGCTGTTTTCTATGCTGCGTACGCGTCGGTCGCGGTGTTTTGGGTTGCTTCGGCTCGCAGTTTTGTATGCGTGTCGGTCGTACGGCTTGTCCTCCGTGCGACTCGGTCGTGTTTTCCACGCCTTGCATCGTACTTGGCGGGTGGGAGTCCGCGGGTACGTCTCGTTCGGTATTGTTCCGGGTGCGAGTCGGTCGGTTCGAATCGCGTGTTTTTCCGGCCGGATTGCTGTTTTCCGCGCGGCTCGGTCGTTCGGCTTGTGTTCCGTACGAGTCGGTCGGGTTTTGCTCGCTTCTCATCGTACTTGGCGGGTCGGGCTGCACCGGTACGTGTCAGTCGGAATGTATTCCGGCTCCGAGTCGGTCGGTACGTTTTCCGGCCGGAATCGGAATCGGCCCCTATATATATACAAAGAAAATGTGCAAGAAGCTGCTGCACATGAAGCCATCTGAGCAGGAAAGTGTCACTTTGCCTAACCAAACTTCAACAGAGAAGGTCGGCAGCAAATGGAACAGCAAAAGCCCAACAAATTTAAAGTAAGTAATAAAAAATGATGCAAGTTAAAACTAAACTAATAAACTTAATGAAAATAATTATAAAATTAAGCAGCACTGCTAATTATTTTTTAAATTATACCTCCAAAATACAGATAATGGGCCTGATTCACAGAACTAACTTACGTCAAAATCCTAAACTTACAACAATTTTGGTATTCACAGAATGAACTTACACATTTGGGTATTCACAGAATGAACTTACACATTTGGGTATTCACAGAATGAACTTACAACAATTTTGGTATTCACAGAATGAACTTACACATTTGGGTATTCACAGAATGAACTTACAACAATTTTGGTATTCACAGAATTAACTTACACATTTGGGTATTCACAGAATGAACTTACAACAATTTTGGTATTCACAGAATTAACTTACTCATTTTGGTATTCACAGAAGGCACTTACTCATCAATGAGTAAGTGCCTTCTGTGAATACCAAAATGTGTAAGTTACACAAAATGTGTAAGTTACACAAAATGAGTAAGTTACACAAAATGTGTAAGTTACACAAAATGTGTAAGTTACACAAAATGTGTAAGTGTCTTCTGTGAATACCAAAATGAGTAAGTTTATTCTGTGAATACCAAAATGAGTAAGTTCATTCTGTGAATACCAAAATGGTAGTAAGTTTAGGATTTTGTCGTAAGTTAGTTCTGTGAATCGGGCCCATGATGACTAAATAATACCACAGCAAGTGACCAAAACAATTTTAAAAAAAGAAAAGCGAAAGAAAATTCCAACTACAACAGAAAACTGTGCATTTAATAAAACAAATATATAGTGATAATGCTAATAAACAATTAAAATAAAGACAAACTATTTTTTTAAAGTAGAAGCCATAAAAATATAATAAAATATGACAGCACACTCAAGCAAAAAAGTTAATATACATTCCTTCTTCTGCAGTAATATTTAAAAAAGGATGATAAAAAAACTTAAAGAAACAGAAAGACCAACACACAAAATGAAAACAAGAAAAGACAAAATGTAATTATATAATAGCGAATGTGTTTAAAAATGTAATAGCACACATATTATAAATTAATATTAATTATATTATATGGCATACTTTCAATATTACTATAACTCATGTCAGTGCGCAAACCTGTCTTAAATGATCATGCTAAAAAACACATCAATAGCTTGGACCGGGAGCTGTGTAGTCCCGATACGGAGTTTGGGGCTCACCGATTGGGCCCGTCACTCAAAACCTTTAAGGTCAAGTTGTATAATCAGGACTGTAAAATTCCCAATAAGAATAACATACACAGGTTACAGTTTTGAAAATGTATATAGAGAATTGATAGGCAAAATACATCAATAAATTTAGCAGGTAAGCGTCCAATTCATAAGTACAAGGAACTCAGTAAATCCAGCATATATCTGCCTTCTAAAGGTGGGACGTAGGGGTGTTCCAAGCTACAGAGAAAGACATTTCCTTTTATAGGACTTTAGACAAAGACTTTAATACATTTCTAGTCAAGTAGGCACCAATGAGGGACAATCAAGCGGAAACATTTCATTATAGAATACATTCACGGATTCTCTCAGAGTAGTGTTGCATTGGATTTAGCCATTCTCACAGTTTATTCAAGCATGCTAGTTG
Organism: Calotriton arnoldi; assembly: GCA_963921515.1. Classification (NCBI taxonomy): domain Eukaryota; kingdom Metazoa; phylum Chordata; class Amphibia; order Caudata; family Salamandridae; genus Calotriton; species Calotriton arnoldi. The sequence goes on along the minus strand of CAWUFW010012168.1, from coordinate 475,881 downwards.
ATACACTGCACATCAATAGCCTGGGATATTTGGAACGTCCTTGATTAGGCACAGTGCTGGGAGAAGGGTCTGGGAACGCTCGTTATTTATTAGTGTAAAACTTGCAATTCTTTATTTAGAACAAGAAACAGCAGTACAAGTCATCACATGGTATATTATGAAAGTGATTCTGGCTCTTACACCCAACTGCCTGCAGGCCCTGATCAATTACTTTACAGACTACATGGAGAGAAAGGGGATGATGTTAAACATTGCCAAATTTATACCTTGAGCTGTGGATGATCCAGGGCTAAATAAAGTCCCTTTAATATCAAGGGAAAGAAACTGCAAGCACCAATGGTTTCAGCTATTTGGGGATTCTGATATCCTCCAACTTAGGGGCCGATTCCGATCTCGGCCGGTAGGGCTCCGAATCAGATTCGGCATAACCGGATCCGATTCGGAGCCCTATTTCCCGACCGAGTCGTACGCGTGTCCGGACGAGCGAGTATGATGCGAAATCGCCGACCGACTCGTTCGGGCGTCCCAACCGCTCCGACCGATTCGTTCCCGGGTCGAACCGCACCGACCGACTCGCTCGGACACGACTCGCACCGCGCAATGGAGACGTTCCCTGGCCGGGTAAGTACGATGCGCACCGCGAGCAGTCCGACCGACACGCGCCGCCCGGCTCGAAAGAGCAGTCGGAGACGTACTTCGGGGGTCCGTGTCGGACCCCCCTGTACGTGTAGCCACGCGAGTCGCACACAGGGGGGACCCATGGGTCCCCCTACCTGTGCGTGTACGGCGCGAGTCGCTTCGCCGCGTACCCGCTGTAGGGGCGCCTTTGTTCGCCTCGCACCCATTGAGTCAATGGGAGCCCGCGTGCACGCGTTGTACGACCGGCTCCCATTGACTTCAATGGGAGTCTGACCGACTCGAGTCCGATAGCATACGGACGCATCGTACTCGTTCGGTCGGGCTGCACGGGTCCGATTCGGTTGGAAATCTCTCCGGGTCCGGCTCGGTCGGAGAGATTTCCGGCCCGAATTGGAATCGGCCCCATAGACTGGAATTGTCACAAAGAGGCCTGCACCTCTAACGTGATCAGGAGCAGTGAAGGTCTGGTTAGGTTTGCCTCTAATTTAGGTACCAACCTATAGCGGAGATGCTAATTCTTTACAATGCCAAAATCATCTCCGCCACGTCCTATGGCACAGAGATCTGGGGAATCAGCTATAACAGGCTCCTGCAAGCCCAAGAAAATAGGTTTTATAAGAGATTGCTAGCGGTACCACATTCAACAGCAGATTTCAACGTTCACAGTGAACTGGGCACGGATTATCTCTCAGATAATTTAGAAAGCAAACCACTCTAATTATGGCGCTCCATGTGGTGCAAACCAGAGACCCATTTTGCTAGAGTTATTATTATGAACTGTATGGGCCTAGATCAGGCTAATAAAATCCCATGGCTACGCAAAATAAATCAGTCTTTATTGGACGTGTCTGACAAGTACAAGGTCTCAGTGAAACGTTACTTGGGTTTAAATGATGGGTCCGGTTGTAAGCTGTAATTTACACTAACTCACAACAATTATCACTGGTACCTTTTAACTAGGGGTGGGCGGAATTTGCGTAATCGCGCTACGCAAAGCTCCGCGAAACGGTAAAAAATCTCCGCGAGCACGCAAAAGTTCCGCGAACACGCGGAATTGCTCGTTCCGCCCGTTCGCGATGCTTTTTTCCTGTTCGCGAACGCTGTTTGCGTGCTCGGGGAGAAATATCTCGCGAACACGCATTTTGAAAGCGCGAACAAGCAAAAAACTCCGCGAAGTCGCGGATCGCGGAATTTTGGCAATTTCGCGTTCTCCGCGGAACGCGAAATTACCCAAATTCCGCAAATTCCGCGAGCGGAACGGAATTTACCGCCCAGGCCTACTTTTAACACATTTCTGCCTCCTCATTTTTCACTGTAAAATAGCATCCTCAAGAAAAGCAGCGTTGAGAACCATTACTCAGAAATTCCCTGGGATAACTGTTCGGTTCAATCTACCCAGCTCGTTGCACTTTTTTGTAGGCTTTATATATCTCCTAGGAAGTTCTATCTTAAACCCCTTTTTTATAAGAAAGAATCATACATCATCACCAGGCTTTCAAGGATTTGTATGATTTGAGCAATTAGAGCCCCACTCTTTTCAACATCTACATGACCCCACTCGCAGCCATCGTCAGGAACCATGGACTCAACATCATCTCGCATGCCACAGACACCCAGCTGATCCTCTCACTCACGAGCCCACAGTCGCCAGGAACAACTTTCACAATGGTATGAAGGCTGTCACCACCTGGATGAAGGCGAGCTGCCTCAAGCTGAACTCAGAGAAGACCGAAGTCCTCATCCTGGGCTCCACCTGGGACAACTGCAGATCATGGATCCCCCCCACAGACCACGCACAAAACCTTGGCATCATCCTGGACTCCTCGTTCACCATGAACCGCCAGATCAACACCATCTCATCATATTGCTTCCACATGCTACACCTGCTCCAAAAGATCTTCAAGTGGATCCCTACTGAGTCCAGAAAGACGGTCACCCACGCACTCATCAGCAGCAGACTCGACTACGGCAACGCACTCTACACCGGAATCACCCAGAAACTCCTCAAGAAACTGCAGAACATTCAGAATGCCTCTGCTAGACTCATCCTTAATATCCCACTCTGCAGCCACATCACAGGCCAACTGAGAGACTTCCATTGGCTCCCAGTCAACAAAAGAATCAACCTCAAGCTCCTCACACACACCTACAAAGCCCTACACAACACAGGATCTGCGTACCTCAACTACCGCCTTGCATTCCACGGACCTACCAGAGACCTTCTCTCCGCCCAACAGGCCCTGGCCACCGTCCCACATATTTGTAAGACCACGGCAGGAGGAAGATCCTTCTCCTACCTCACTGCAAGGACCTAGAACACCCTGCCTCTACCCATCAGGCAATCATCGTCACTCAATTCAGGAAGGACCTCAAGACCTGGCTCTTCGACTGAACCACAGTGCCTTTTGACGGATCAGCATTCTCCCCCCCAGCAGCTTGAGACCCTTACGGGTGAGTAGTCACGCTTTACAAGTCACCTGATTGATTGATAGATTGAATATCTGATTCAGGGTCGCTTTTTTTCTTTCCACTGTACTCCATCTTAGAGACTCATTAAGTGACACATGAAATGTACTGAACTAGCCCATGAGCCATACAGCAACAACATCTCAACAACCTCTCAACAAATTACAAATGTAACAAAATGCTGCAGCCAGGCTTTTTTCTGGTACACCCAAACTTAAGTCAGTTACAATCAATATTCAGAAACTTCATTGCCTCCCTATGAGGCACCGCATCAAATTTAAGGCCCTTTGTACAGCCTTTAAGGCACTTCTTAATACATGCCCCTGCTACCTTAGGGCAGCATTTAAATAGTATGAACCCAACAGAACACTTCATTTTATGGGAGCTAAAACCCTTGTGTTTCCCAAATTTAAGAAAACTAACTGGGGTGGCAGAAGTTTCATCACCTGCACGGCCAAGGTAAGGAATGCACTACCTTTTTTTATGAGATCTTCCCCCAATCTACTTGCTTCTCCCATGTCCTGCAAGGTGTCATAGAGATCACTTTGCATCTCTTCAACATTTACTTCAATTCTCTTTCTTTTCATTTCTCTTGCTGCTGACAGCTTCCTGTACCCACAGTCCATATGACTGCTTAATGAAATTCTTTCGCAAAAGTTTAAGAAAATAAGCACACATGCTATGCCGAGTAGTGTGACCAAGAGAGAAGTTAACATCACAAAAAGGAAAGCCTCTGTTAACCTATAGGGGGTATACCTCTGGCAAAGAGAGTACAAGTAATAAAAGAATGCACTAAATATTATTACAATGCATACCACAGTAGAGATACAACATAATATTAGGAATGAGAGTAACTCCATGATTTGCTGCTGTGCAAATACGCAAAGTTACAGCAAAATTACAAGAGTACAAAGATTCATGCGAGGAGGGTAACTGGATTTATCACTATTTTCTTTGCACAAAAATAATCCTTGTGTCCCAAAATGGACCTGAGGATGCATTTTGCACCAAGAAAATAGCGCTAAATGCAACAGAACACAGATGGCATTAGTCAGCTGCCACTTGCTCTCTTTTCCTGTGCTCTTGCGCTAGGCATTTTTGCCCCAAATGATAAAAAATTAAGTGAGTGGGCATAATTGTGTAATTTTCAGTAATTTTGCATCACAAGAGTAATGCAAAATTACTGAAATTACTCTGAGTGCTCTGGCAAAATTAAAATCTCGCCGAGAGCTATAAATTATGATATAGTAGAAGGTGTCAGAGATCACAACCATCCCACAAAATATAACTGAAATACAAGTAGGAAATGTCCTACAGGACATAAGAGAGGCAAACACTAGTTCATAAACACCTGCAGGAACAATATTAACAAACAATATTCCCTAAGGTCGTTATGTAGCCACGGGCAATTGCTAGCAATATTAAACCTAAAACAAAATTGATCACATGATCCAAGAGAGTAGGAAGGAATGCACCTGAGCCCCAAAACATTTGAGGAAAAATAAATTCCAGAAAATATTAGACTAATGCTTAGGACCTTATTAGGACTTTGGCGGTCTTGGAGCAGGGCCACCACACCACTGCCCCACTCCAAGACTGCCAAAGCCATAAGAAACCTCCCGCAAACCTATGACATTTTTTGTCTCTGTGTGTGGTTCTTTGGGGGTCCCACTGTGGTGCCTATGAAAAAAGCACTGAAATGGGAGCGTCAAAGGCAGTTCCTGCAGGGCATGGACTCTCATGTCCATGCCCTGCAGGAAATGGGGGTACATACATACATGGTGTGCATCCCCTGGTGCAGAGGAAACAGGGGGCCCTGTAGGGCCCACTTTGTTTCCTGACCACCACACTTTTCATGGGAACTGTGGCATTGAGGAAACTCCTAATATGCTTGGCAGTGCCGCAGCGGCACCACCAGCATATTAAGGGCCTCAAACTGCTTCAAGATCGCCGTGCATTGCGGATTCCTGGCGGCAGCAGCGATCTCATGGTGATCCAACCGCCCTACTTGTAATAGGGCAGTCGGACCTCCGGTGTGGCGGTAGCCACACAGCCAACATGGGTTTGGTGGTCCATTGGACAGCCAAACTCATAATAAGGCCCTTAGTAACCAAGAATTCCTAAAATGTGACAACACAAACAATTAATGGAGAATCATTGTTTTTACAACAAATTATGACCTAATAACTTTAACAGAAAGTCAAAACTGGGTGATGGCCGAAACATTTACATTTGGTCCCCCACTATTGTAACATATTTATAAATTACATGGCCAATACTACAACACAAACATTTCTTTAATATATGCCTTATCCCTAAATAAACAGAGCACTAAATATAATTCATTTTTTAGAATAGTAAACCAAAAAACAAAAATCTTGCAATCTCCTAAAAATTATTATTGACTTTGAAGAAGCCATAATCAGCACCATCCTAAAGCTATAGCCATACACAAAGCCATGCAAGTTTGCTACTACCATTTTAATCAATCTATTTGGAGACTCCTGCAAAAGTCAACACTAAGGGGCCGATTCCGATTCGTGTCGGTAATTTCTCCGACCGAGCCGGCCTCGGAGAGATTTCCGACCGAATCGGACCCGTGCAGTCCGACCGAACGAGTCCGATGCATTCGTATGCCACCGGACACGAGTCGGTCGGACTCCCATTGAACTCAATGGGAGCCGGTCGTACAACGCGTACGCGGGCTCCCATTGCCTCAATGGGTGCGAGGCGGACAAGGGCGCCCCCTACAGCGAGTATGCCACGAAGCGCTTCGCGGCGTACACGCACAGGTAGGGGGGACCCATGGGTCCCCCTGTGTGCGCCTCGCACGGATACGCGTACAGGGGGTCCGACACGGACCCCCAAAGTACGGCTCCGACAGCGAGTTCGAGTCGGACGGCGCGAGTCGGTCGGAGCGGTCGAGGTGCGCATCGTACTTACCCGGCCGGAAAACGTCTCCATTGCGCGGTGCGAATCGGGTCCGAGCGAGTCGGTCGGAGCAGTGCGATCCGGGAACCAGTCGGTCGGAGCGGTCGGGTCGCCCGGACGAGTCGGTCGGCGAATACGCATCGTACTCGCTCGCCCGGACGCGCGTACGACTCGGTCGGAAAATAGGGCTCCGGATCGGATCCGGTAAAACCGAATCCGATTCGGAGCACTACCGGCCGAGATCGGAATCGGCCCCTAAGGGCATGATTTAGATCTTGGCGGAATCAGTCCCGCAATCACTTTTCCGTCGGATTCTCCATCTACCTAGTAGGCGGTCTGCCCGCCATATTTAGATGCTGGCGGTTCGATAGACAAAAGACCGTAGGAGTACCGCCGTCTCTGCCAGTTTTTTTCAACTGCATTAATGGTGCCATAGGTGGCTGTTGAAGGGAGTGCAGCACATTTGTCCATTAAACCAATCTTGATGTACCTTCCCGCCGACGTAACTGTGTCGGGGAAACCTCCACACCTGAGTTGGTGTATTGGGATGGAAATAAGGCCGAAACTTACCTTCTTTCTGTTTCACACTTCCTTTTCCATCATCGAGCTGATCGTCCAAGTCCTGCCTTTGCCACTGCTACTTAACAATGAAGCAAATCAACCCCGTTGTCTCCAGAATCAAAGGTAAGTTTCAATTTTTACTTGTTACCTTTTGGTTTGTCTGTTTACATTTGTTCTGGACTCATGCATTTTGCAATCTCTCTCACAAGCAATAACATACCAATGTGTAATACTTATCTGTGTAATGTTGTCATTTAAGACATTTAAAGAAACACATCTGTATAATTTTATTATATTTTTACATTTGGTGCAAGCTGCCTTCATGAAAGTGGACACTTACACAAAAATGGACATCCATCAAAAAATCAAAAACTGACCATAAAGGTGTGTTAACTTAATTTTCATAAACTATAAAATCATAAAGATATACATTACACACTATTGGGATAATTGAAATGTAACATAATGTAGAAATTGCACTAGACAAGGTGAAACATTTGTTTCAAAAAACTGTAAAATAAATGTTAGTTCCAAACTTTAATCAATTAATATATTTATCAATTTAACATTTCCTGTATTTTATTAAATGGTATTTGTGTCATTATTATTTTAAGGTGCAATGCATATGTGTTTATTTTTTATCACTTTTCAAGTACAAATGAACACCTGTGTATTAACACTTTAAAACAAATCCATTTGTTGATGTAAGTGTCCGTCATCATGATAAATGCTTGCACCAAAATTAAAATGTCCATCACATACTTTTTTTTACTAGTGTATGGACTTTACAAATTAGACATTTAAAAAAACTGTTGTTTTTCTTGTCATAATTGTAAGTTAAAATACGTAAATCACATTTTCATTGTTAACAGTTCTAGGAATCACAGAATTGTAAATGAAAAATAATATCTGGACAAAGTTGGTAAACATAATATATTTTTTATTAAGAAATTAGATACTTCTCTCAAATCAATATATTTTGTTTGGAAACAGAAAGCAGTAAAAAAAAGTGATTGTCACCAATACATGATGTGGGAGTGTTGCCCCGAACCTGCTTCCTGAACAGACTGTAAAAGTGGAACCTCCTTAGTAAGGGACATCTAGTGGGCACAGACCAGGCTCCTCAAGGATCTTTCTTGGGTGTGGTGGGTTTAGGTTTGACAGGGGTTAGGGACAGGTAAGACATACATTCAGGAGGAGTATGCGTAGGAGGGTTGGGAGAGTATTGGGTTTGGGAGGTTGAGGGAGCTGCGGTGGGTGATGTGCCGGTGTCTGTTGGTTTTGCAGTCACTTGTGGGTCTGGTGTATGTTGTGTATGTTTGGGTGTGTGTGTCATGGCAGGTGTATGTTGTGGTGAATGTGTGTGTTTAGTGGGTTTTGTTTTGCATGTAGGTGTACTTGTTTGTGAGGGTGTTAGTTTGGATGAGTGTGTTGCTGAGGTGGTTGGTATGGTTTAGGTGCATGTGGGTGTATGTGTTGCAGTTGCATGTGGGTCTGGTGTATGTTTGGATGTGTGTGGTTTTTCAGGTATTTTGTATTTGGGTGAGTGTGTACATGTGTGTTTGGCTAGTGTTTTGTTTTATGTAGATGTGCGTTTGGATGACTGTGCTGCTTAGGTGGTTTGTGTGGTTGTGGTGCTTGCAGATGTGAATGCAATGGTGATTGTGGCTGTGGTGGTGGTTGTGGTGCTTGTAGCTGGGCTGGTGGTGGTTGTGGTGGTGGTTGTGGATGTAGTGCTGGTTGCGGTGCTTGTGTGTGTGCTGGTGGTGGGGGTTGGGGTGGTGGTTGTGCTGCTTGTGGGTGTGGTGGTGGTTGTGGTGGGTGAAGTCTCAATAATGTCTTAATGTTGTTTGGGTGTTTGCTTGTGTTTCTTTGTGTGTTTGTGGTTATGTGTGTGTGAGTGTGCTGCTTCTGGCAGTTGGAGTGGGTGCCTGCATAGAAGTGACTGTGCTTGGGATAGGGCTGAGACTTAGCTTTTGGGATGAGGAAGGTGCCTGAGTTGTGGCACAAGGTTGGGCAGGTTGGGAGGCTGTGGTCAGTGAGAAGGCTATCTTCGCAAGTGATCTCTGTATGCCAGATATTGAACTGTGAATAGCATCCAGAAATGCAACCATCTGCTGCATGTAGCAACTAAGGCCCTGGATGCCATTCACTATTGCAATCTGGCCTACTGAGATGCTGCACAAGAGGTCAAAATCCTCATCACTCAGGGCTGCCAAGGGACAGGAGCAGGGGGTGAGGTGCCTGTTACGAAGGATCCCAGCCCTTTTGGGGGGTCGCTTGGGCCAACTGGGGAGGGAACAGAAGAGAGGGTGGAGATGGGTCTCTGGGTGGTGGACAAGGATGCAGGTGGTACAGTTCCTGTAGGGTCCACCACTAGGGACTGGTTGCTTGCAGAGGCCTCGGAAGATGTTGGCGATCTGACCCCCTCACTTCCGTGCCACTGTGTCGATCAGTTTCCATGGTCTCACCACCCGAAACACAGTGGTCAGCTGTTTTCCCACCAATGTCCCCTCCTCCTGAAGTTGCTGAAAAGATATGTACAATAGTTTTATCATATCTGTGTAAATGGAACTCATCGTGAAGTTTTTTCACAAAACATTTCCCAAATTTTCATATTTCACCTGCTTCGAGGCTCTCAAACTTTGGTTCATTTTCATCATTATCTCATGCATGTAGGGAACATCTTCGGAAATCATTTGGTCGCAGTTTTGTAATTTCCCAAAATTGCTCGATATTATTTATGATCTTGTTCTACCATTTTAAATTCTCTCCATGAACTGATTAACACCTCTGAATGGTCTGATTTGTTGTTTAGAATAGTAAACTTATGTCACCAAAAATAATATAAAGCAAAAATACCTTTGTACAGTGTGTGTCCAAGGCAAAAAAGCTGAATTATTTTCATTCATAAAAATTAAAATAGGAATCAATGTGTGTTAACAATTACTGCAATCTTGTGCCAATATGTGTATAAACTGAAAGCTTGTTTCCTTTGTTTGGGCATTTCACAAAAGAAACACTTGCTTCAAGTAACTTAAATATATTTCAAATGTTAAAAATATTATATGGATGCAGTACTGAAGTTGCTTATCAATGTATCACATCCTTATGCTGTTGAAGAAATTAAGAAATATTTTTTGGGAGATTTACAAATGACTTCTACAGCATAAGTAAATACATAGGACCTGACACATTTCTTTTCCACTTTAGTACAGAGCAAAAATATGTTTACATTTGACTTTCAAAATGTATGGTACTTCCAATTGGTTTTAGCATTGTGAAAAGTTTAAAAAAATATGCTGGATTTCACTGTAGTCAAACATTGGTACAACATCACAGTAAATATTTCATACTTTGATTCATATATAATTTGTGAATCAAAAATTAAAATGCAAATCACAATGTGCAACAGATTAAACCTTGATGCATTTCTACAATTTCGTAATGAGTCATGAGTTGTGCCAGATTTTGAGTTTTTCAGATGGGATACTCCAACACATATGCGATGGAACATTTCTTCTGCAAAAGTCCCTTTAAGTATCCTATTTATGTTCATAATTAACTATCATCTGGACATAACAAAGAACATTTAAAAAATGTTTTTGGGTATGTGTTACTCCGTCACCAATGTGTGCATATTTCTGTCTTTTTTGTCAAAAATTGTATGCCTATCAAAATCTTTTTTCACAAAACTGAAAGGCTTACATGCACATTTGTGAAGGAGTAAGACATCAATCAAATCTGTCACTTTTAGCATAAATTAAATAGCATTTGTGATTCTAAACTTATTTCTGATATGTTTAAAATAAAAAAGGAGCCATTTAATCTGATATTTCTGGTCTTTTTGACTCACGTGCCCACTATTATTTGTTTATAATACCAACTCACCAATGTGATGTTTGGAACATCCACTGTATCATACGTGCATTTTATGCTATATCACCTGTAATAGGGCTAACGTAACAGAATTCATAATAGTGAAGGAGCATCACACCTGACACAATTATAATTTGTGGCCTGTTTGGTACAACTGTCCCTTATAACATTAAAGAAACTCATGTATATCTATTGTTTAGGCAGGCATGTGTCTGCTCAAAACAGTCCTTTGGTAGTGATCAGAAATCTGGTGGGATCTTTTTCCACAAAATATTATACATAACACATCATCATACACCTTGTGCAAAGTGTACACCGTCAAGAACTCTTCTTGTGTGTTGGGCATGTGCTGACCTTAATGTTGATGCCATAATTATTTGCTGTAACAAAAAAATAGTTATTCAACATGTTAAACCCAAACAAGAACTTCCCCCTTTGATGCGGCTGTTGGGCTCTCAACTGCCCACCAAGCTCGGGATAGGCCACGGCAGTTATGCAGGCCATTAGGGGAGTCAGGGTGCACTGCATGTGCTTCCCACATTGGGAGGACTGTCTAAGCTAGACTTCATATGACTTGGCTTGGCAGTTCGGGCTGGACTGTTCCCATAAGGCACAGGGTCAAGACTGATTTGCATATAGCTGGGTCTGAACTGAGGTGGCGAAGTGAGCTAAAGAACGATGATGTATTCAACCTAGATCTGTGACTGGGGGTGAGTGTCTGAAAAGTTTCAGCACTCTGTCCATTGTCTACTTGTGTTTGCTTTTTTAGGCAAGCGTCATAGGTCCTCCCACCTCTTCCTGCAGTGGAGGCGGCACCGCTTGTAGACCCCCAGGGTGTGCACCTTCCTCGCGATGGCCTTTCAGATGCTCTCCTTTTGATGAGCGTTGACCTGTATGGATACAAAAAAGAAAGAAAAAAATGTTTTGTGACTTTTTGTTTGTATTGATGGAATAATATTTTGAGAAATCAGTCACTAGCAGTTGTTAAAAAAGTTACAACAGCCTTTCATTTTTTCTTATTTTTATAAAATAAAACAAATTGTAGTAACCTGTTGAGTACTCTTATCTCTTGTCATATCCTCATTTTATTAATCCAGGCCAGTTTCATCATCTAGGCCCGGGCTCTCCAACATTTTCTGTAGTGAGAGCTACTTCTGATCAATGAAAATCATTTTGAGCTACTGAAGGCTAAACAACTTACGCATTGTTACCTGACACCCCCATGCCCAGCTCCATTGACTTTAAGCTTAATGTCCATAGAGCCAAATACTATGGTTTGAACAAAATACTATGACTAAGGGCACTATGAAAGGGCTGCCATATGTGTCAGTAAGAGCGCGGTCTTTGGGAATGCATGAACATGTGTGCGTATGAATGGGATATATGTGTCCGGGTGACTGAGAGCCTGTGTTGTATGTACTTGCAGCACAGGACATACCTTTTTGCCTTATGTGGCACCGTTGCATGTGTGACACAAACATACATTTCTTTATGGAAGAAATTTAAAGTGCAGAAAAATAATTTGCACAGAAGTTCTTAATATGGAACATTTGTCTGCACTTTAAATTTCTCTCATTTAAAAAAAGATGGTATTTTTCCATTATACTTATAGCACAGTGGCTACTGGCCACTGGGAGTAAGGGGCCTGCTGTTTGTAAATGTGAGACTTTGAAATGGGAGAAAATGAAGAATTAACTTAATCATTAAGATAACTTTCCATTTCAATTTTCTTTCATTTAAAAGCATTCAGAAACATAATTTTGTTCACAGCTCCAATATTGAGTTCACAAGGACTTTTACTTAAGAGTTAAATACATCAGTGATTCAGTTGTTCACCTCTGTGATCCAGCTCCAGTCTCGGGCATAAATCTGACTGAGTACTGCTCATCATCAGGCCCTGTTACCTGCAGCCTCATGATAATAATGTAAAATGAACACAGCCTTCCCTTAACTTTGAAAAAAAATATGACTTTTTGCTTATTTAAATATGAAGTCAAGGCTGTGAGCTACTATGAAGGTGTGTGGAAGGGATATGTGACGTTACAACACATGCCATTACATCGCATGCCGTTGCAACGCCAAAAACTTTACCCCGACTTTCTGTCGGGGTGCGCTGGAAGTTGGAATAGATTCATTTTCTATTCCAACTCCAGTGTGTGCAACAGTTGGGAAGGTGTTGGAGTTAAATCCAACACCTTCTACCCACTGCTGCACACCTATTTCGTTGCAACGGCATGTGATGTAACTGCATGCGTTGTAACGGTTGCATTGTAAAGGCTGCTTCCCATGTGGAAGCTACTGGTAGCTTGCGATCAAGTGGTTGGAGACACTTGATCTAGGCTGAGTGATTTGTGGGATAATCCAAATAGCAAAAAAACAAATGTAATTGGTATGGTAAATGTATATGTATATATATATATATATATATATATATATATATATATATATATAATATATATATATATATATATATATATATATATATATATATAGCTCAAGAGTACCCAACGTACAAGGAGCACTCGAACAGCATCCACAAGCATCAAGCCTTTAATGGTATGCGCACATCCAGCACCCCGATTCCATGAGCAGCTCAACCGCCGGTAATGCCTGACACGTTTCTGGAGTATCTCAACTCCTCCTCAGAGCCTTCGGCAGTTCGAAAAAGCGCGGGGCACCACCCCGTTATTAGAATACTAAATAGTACGCCCTGGATGGGTAGTCTGGGATTTGTAGTGTCCATAATAATTCCACAGATGGTTAGCGCTATTGATTACTGCTGGCAAAAGTAGCAAGCCCTCAATGGGCCTCGGAATGCTAGTGCACGCTAAATCCTTAGTTGCTGTTCCACTCTTATGGCTTGGTAAATACCAAACCACGTGGCCCCCTTCAATCTCGGGGTGGTGCTCCTCCGCGGCAGGGTAGCCGCGTTTAATAAAAAGCTCCAAGAGTGCCCAACGTGCAAGGAGCACTCGAACAGCAGCCACAAGCATCAAGCTTTTAATGGTATGCGCACATCCAGCACCCCAATTCCATGAGCAGCTCGACCGCCGTTAATGCCTGACGCGTTTCTGGAGTATCTCAACTCCTCCTCAGAGGCTTCGGCAGTTCGAAAAAGCACGGGACACCACCCCGTTATTAGAATACTAAATAGTATGCCTGGATAGGCCATCTGGGATTTGTAGTGTCCATAATAATTCCACAGATGGTTAGCGCTATTGATTACTGCTGGCAAAAGTAGCAAGCCCTCAATGGGCCTCGGAATGCTAGTGCACACTAAATCCTTAGTTGCTGTTCCACTCTTATGGCTCGGTAAATACCAAACCACGTGGCCCCCTTCAATCTTGGGGTGGTGCTCCTCCGCGGCAGGGTAGCCGCGTTTAATAAAAAGCTCCAAGAGTACCCAACGTACAAGGAGCACTCGAACAGCAGCCACAAGCATCATGCCTTTAATGGTATGTGCACATCCAGCACCCCGATTCCATGAGCAGCTCGACCGCCGTTAATGCCTGAAGCGTTTCTGGAGTATCTCAACTCCTCCTCAGAGGCTTCGGCAGTTCGAAAAAGCGCGGGACACCACCCCGTTATTAGAATACTAAATAGTATGCCCTGGATGGGCAGTCTGGGATTTGTAGTGTCCATAATAATTCCACAGATGTTTAGCGCTATTGATTACTGCTGGCAAAAGTAGCAAGCCCTGAATGGGCCTCGGAATGCTAGTGCACGCTAAATCCTTAGTTGCTGTTCCACTCTTATGGCTCGGTAAATACCAAACCACGTGGCCCCCTTCAATCTCGGGGTGGTGCTCCTCCGCGGCAGGGTAGCCGCGTTTAATAAAAAGCTCCAAGAGTACCCAACGTACAAGGAGCACTCGAACAGCAGCCACAAGCATCAAGCCTTTAATGGTATGTGCACATCCAGCACCCCGATTCCATGAGCAGCTCGACCGCCGTTAATGCCTGACGCGTTTCTGGAGTATCTCAACTCCTCCTCAGGGCGTCATGCCGAGGCCCATTGAGGGATTTTAATTTTTAGCTGCAGTAACATTGGCGCATTTTATTGACTACAAGTCCCAGTATGCACAGGCTCAATGGAGCAGCCCATCAGAGGGCCTGTGATGATGATTATAGGGACAGAGGTCACACAGCGCATTTATTTCACATCCTACAGCCTTTGAGAAAGGGATACCGAAACGCGTCAGGCATTGGAGGATGTGTGAGCTGCAATATTAATCGACTTGCCGAGACTCATTCATACCAATAAAGGCTTTCAGCTGATGCTGGCTTTGGAGTGCTTTCTCACCCCTTTGGGCACTTTTTGGAGCAGTGTATATATATATATATATATATATATATATATATATATATATATATATATATATATATATATATATATATATATATATATATATATATATATATATATATATGTGTGTGTGTGTGTGTTAAATTCACACTGAACATATCTACATTAACATAATGTTGATTTTGTAGATTTCACATCGAATTTTTGAATATATATATTCAATCATCAAACAGTACAATATTTCAAATTAATGAATAAGCTCAAGACCAACTCGGATGTGGTAATAAATAAATCAGACAAGGGAGGCAATATTGTCCTGTGGGGAAAAGATCAATACAAAGCTGAAGCATACCGTCATTTAAACGATCATGAATGTTACCAGAAAATTAGCCCTGGAGAGGTCAGGAAAATCTACAAAAACTACAGGGATGAACTCATGATGTGGAAAAGGGAAGCTCTAATCAGCAAAGATGAATTTACATTTTTGAATAATGATTTTCCTGTTTTACCCACAATGTACTTTATACCTAAAGTTCACAAAGGTATTAATCCAGTGCCCGGCAGACCGATAATTTCAGCCAGAAAAAGTATTTTTGAGTGTACATCAAAATATATTGACTATTATCTACAGGAGTTTGTTACTAGTTTACCTACGTATATAAAAGACAGCAATGACTTTTTATATAAACTCAGTAAGCAAAAATGGTCTAAAGAATACATTTTCCTCACATTGGATATTACTGCCCTATATACGAGCATTAGGCATGAAGATGGGATGAAAGCAGTGGAGTTCTATTTAAACAAAAGATCTATAGAATTTTATTCACACAATAGAATGTTGCTTTCCATGATAAGATGGTGTTTGTATAACAATATGTTTACCTTTGATGGAATTACCTTTCAACAATTACAGGGAGTAGCTATGGGGGCATGCTTCTCCCCAGTTACGCGATGTCTTCATGTGGGCTGGTGGGAGGAGCATGTCCTACAAAGAACATCATGATTCTTGGTGCAAACACATTATACAATGGTGGCGCTTTATAGACGACATTTTCATAATATGGCATGGCACACAAAATGAAGCGGAAGACTTTGTTGGCAAAATTTATGTCAACTCTATGAATTTACAATTCACAGCCAACATTGATCTTAGTACCGCCAATTTCTTGGATATTAAAGTATACATCATCCAAAATGAAATTCAAACTTGTCTATATCGTAAGCCCACCGCTGGCAATACACTACTGCATGCTAAGAGCTTTCACCCTCCACACACTATTTCTAGCCTCCCTTATGGTGAATATTTACGTATTCGTAGAGCATGTAGTTCTGAAAGTGACTTGATATTCCATCAAAATGCAGCCACACATAGGTTCATAGAGAGAGGCTATAGTCCCAGAAAACTTGAAATAGCGAAAAGAAAAGCCAATAGTAAAGACCGACTAACTTTGTTGAAAGGACAAGATTGTACGACCAGTGCCGTACCCCAAAATGAAATAGACAACAGCAAACAAAATATGACAACAAGCAGGCTTATTACCACCTATAGCAAACAGGCCCAAGAAATTAAATCTATTATTACCAATCAATGGCCTATAGTCTTAACAGATACAATTTTGAAACAAGTATTACCTGAGAGGCCCAGTTTTACTTTCCGTAGAGCATATTCCATGCACAATGACTTAGTGAAAACCAGTCCTGAATTAGATAACAAGAGCAGCTGGTTATCTCCCAAAAAAGGGTTCTATAAATGTAACTCTTGCCGTGCGTGCAAATTTGGCATAAATACTGCATCATACACGTCGGCATTTTCTACAGAGAGTATAGAACTTAGAGGTCATTTTACATGTAGAACGGAATACGCGGTGTACGTGCTCCAATGCAAATGTGGATTACGCTATATTGGTAGTACTAAACTACAATTATATGCCCGTATATTACAACATCTGCGGGCCATAGTCAACTCCGATCCAACTTACCCAGTGGCAAGACATTTTAAGTCAGAACATGCAAATAATTTGAATTGTCTTCAATACTTTGTCATTGACACGGTACCCATTAATAAAAGAGGGGCAATCGCGAAAACGATTACGTCAATTGGAATCGAGATATATCATTGAACTTGATACTAAGTACCCCCAGGGTTTAAATACAGGAGAGGATATGCATAATTATTTGTAAAGTTATGATCAGGACCTGGTTACATTGGTGGACCCTCAATTGATATTGTCAAACAGAATTTTTAGTGGGTCAGTTGAGAGTAGTACTTTCTCCCCTAGTGTCCCACTATGAGATATACTTATATTTTTTCCAAGCTGTGTTCATTTTGTTTTTAGTAGCTTTTATGTCCTATAGTTGTTTTTAAGGGGGCTCCCTAAGGTTTGCGCTAAAAGGCTTTAGTCAGGATAAAATCATCTTTTTAAACATTACAGCATTCTTGCACCGGCCGCTTTTTAGTAGCATAGTTTTTATATATTTTTTACATACACTTTTAGACACGATTAAGTATGCACTTTAGCACATATTTTGCACATATGCACGGCACTTTGGAGCTAATTGATTGAGATTTAGCAGAGCAATCTAACCATTTGTGGTCAGTATATTTGCACTTGCAATATTTGCACATGCAGTATTTGCACCGGTAAATATATTTATGAAATTTTATTTATGTATTTATTCTATTTATGTGGTCTTTATATAATCAAATCTTGTTGGTTACATACAATATGAGCAATTTGGAAGAAAAATAAGGCCGAAAGCATTTATGCTATGTATATATTTTTGTTTCATTCTTTGGTAATTAATGTACTATTAAGAATGAATGTTTGACCAGTATATTTGTTGCACTTTCAGTATTTGCACTGGCATCTTCCATTATTAACCAATGTACCATCAAAACATGAATTAGATTTTAAATTCAATTATTATGATTGTTATTTAAAACAATGTACATTATGCAATTGGTTTTCAATTTCAATATATTGCCTAAGTATAAGAAAACTACAAAGTAAAGTATTTTCTTTAGCTCCATTGTAGTGCTGCTAAATGTGTCAGGTGATGGGTGCTTTTCACCCAATAAATTCACAGTTAGAACGTAACGTGACCATGTGATCAAGGGCCAGGAGGCCCGAAACACGTCATGAACTTTGCACCTATCTGAAATACGCAATAAAAGTTTGATACTGGCACCAGCAAAGAAGTTGTCCGTTCCCGTTTTTGTGCGTGCATTGCACATTGGAGTGTAACTGGATATATATATATATATATATATATATATATATATATATATATATATATATATATATATATATATATATATATATATATATATATATGTGTGTGTGTGTGTTAAATTCACACTGAACATGTAATGTGTTTTCTACATTAACATAATGTTGATTTTGTAGATTTCACATCGAATTTTTGAATATATATATATATTTATATAAAACTTTGTTGCTTCCGCTCTTACTGCCGCTCACTTTGACACGCGAGAGCGGACTCATACCAATATTCATGCAGCCAAAGAAGACGTCGAGCACTCAGGGTCAGTTAATTATTTAATATTTTATTTCACGAGTAACCCATAGTGCGAAATGAGCTGACAGACGCGTATCGGTCCCCTGGCCTTCGTCAGTGTCAGTTAGTGTTCATGAGCGACCCCCTTATGAATCCATATCCTACTGGTCAGCAGCACAATTCACAGGATATTAAAAAAGGGCTTGCCTGTCCTCGTATCAAATCAAGTATATCTCGCCGCCATTTTGGAAAGGTTACTATACAGTTATAGATTCAAGAACTTGTTTTGCAATTTAAATTTTTTTTTTTAAATTCCTCAGAAACAACCAGCTAGTATAGACACACTAATTCAGCCCATTGTAACCTATTCAATAAATCAACAATTGATTTTACAAGCAATTTGTATAAAATTATTGGGAAGGTTAAACATTGCGCTTATAGAGAAATTTTGCAAAAGTAAAGAGTCGTCTGCGAACAACATGATTGGCACTTTTCCTCCAGTAAAGAGTTGTCTGCAAACAATAGGAGTGGCACTTTTCCTCCTTATTTATTGTTTGTTTTAATCTGTTTTAGGTTCCTTCACTATGTCATCTTCATTTGGGCATTTCGCAGTTGTGACATTTGCAGTTTATACTGCTGTTGCGTTGTACAAAGGGAACATGGGTAGATCCTGTGAAAGACACACACACTTTGATTATGCTGATCTTGGGAAAAGACAACTTGCACTGTGATTGAATTGTATTTGTAAAGATTGTGTTAGACTTGTTTTCTGTTGATTGTTGCCACCAAGGCAATATGTGCTGCTTAACTTGTTCTGACCACATATGGTAGCCCACCCATAACATACAAATCTTGGACAAAATCCACAATTTGTGCTCGCCATTGATGTGTCTCATCATTGAAGGATAAACTTCTTGTAGCACACCTCTTAAAGTTGTTTGTGACATTCCACAAGATACTGCAACAGTGTACTGGAAAGATCCTGCAGCCACCAAAGGGAGTACTGCCATTATGTTCGCTATTGATGATATTGATGCGTGTTTCCTATTGTGTGGCAGAAGATATGGCTGCAGGTGATGACATCCATCAACAAAAGTTTGGCTATTTAATCAGAATTTTTGGATTATCTCTCGTTCTTCCATGATGGCAAGGACTGGAACTGTCAAAGAAAATATTGCATGATAAATTTGGAATATGCCTGGGCTATAATGTATTAGGAGAATATGAGTAACATTTCTTTATTCAAATTAAAACATATTCTAGTTTGTGATTTGTGGTTTTAGTTAATTTTTGTCATTTTTTCAACAATGTTAAGCACATTACATTCAAATGAGTTTAAAGTTAAAAAGAAAATTACTATATTGATTGTACCTTTCAGTGGTATTAAATTAAATTACACAACCAGTTTAAATTACACACAAAACTACTTAAATAAAACAGGTAAAAAGATGCCCTGAAATGAATAAAAAACGTAGAAAGTATACATGACATATACCAAATATTCAACACAACACAGTACAGAGGAGAATTGTGAAAGAACTCATTCCAAGGCCTAGAAGGCTAACAATTGCACAACTTAGAAGGGAATATTACATTAGGCATCATATACACATTGCAGAGTTAAGTTTTTTAACAAATGGCACTTATAATCAGCATACAAAATTACATACCTTAACATTTGAAAGTAAACAACTTTGATTTGTGATACAAATACCATCAATTCAAAGAAATAACAAGGATAGGACAACATACAACATTAAACATCTGACCATTTCAAAACATAGCATGAATAGAGATTGATAAATACATAACACTTTAACATATGTGAAAATTATGATAGAAAAGAGAAAAAGAGCATAATGACATTGCACTATTATTTTCAAAAACCTAAAGCAAGGCATCATGGTAGCTGTAGTCATTTCAATTAAACATTAACAACACTTGCAAAATTGTAAGTTAAACATACCTAGTGTAACTATGCAGCAAAAATAGAACAGACATGTATAATATAGAACACATATTTGAAATATGTTATTTGGTGTAAAAACACTTACAAGCACCATGACATCATAGTGAAATGTAATGGAGATTGAAAGCTGTAATCTTAACTACAAGAAAATGCATTCAAACAAACAAGACAAAGAAATTGATAGAAATATATATAGGTTTCTATGTTTCCAAAAGGTGCAAAACACATTAGGAACAGCTAAATTAAAAGCTAAAATGACATTTAGGTTTAGTGACACATTGAAAAGTATAATTTACCAGTCTCCACTCCATCAGGGATTCCTGTCAAGCCTTCAGGATGTGGGATCTGGAAGACGTTTTCCTCCCAGGGAAAAGGTTGTAAGGGGTGAGGACCTGGGAGAACGACCCCTAGTCATCTGGGTCTCCAGGTGACACTTGGAGGCCAGTGAACAAACTCTCCCCTGCAAGTCGTTCGCCCTCTTCCTAATTTCCTTCTGTGTGCAGCTTGTTTGCTACAGCATTCACTGTGTCAACTATTCGGGTACACATTTGCCTTTTCTGGGCTATAGTTGTATTTTGGACTTGGCCTCCAAACAATTGTGGCTCTACTCTAACAATTTCATCCAACATGACTGACAATTCTCCCTCTGTAAAACAGGGATTTCTCCTCCCTGCCATTATCCAAAAAGACAATGAAATACATTTTATGACCCACAAGAAAATAAATGAAAGAGGAAAAAAGTGAAGAAATAGAGAAAGCAAAAAAAAAACCTGACTTCACTGACAAACGTTCTGCTTGCCAATGTTGTACTGCAGTGGAATGGAAAAGGATCATGGTCTGAAATGGAGTGTGTTTTATATGGTGGTATGCAGGTGAAAACAATTCGGCAAAACACATCAGGTGTGTGATGCTAGCATTCATCCAAAAGCCACAGGAATAGTACAAGGTTGAACGCCACCCAAGACAGTATCCCTCGGTCAGCAATCCGCTGCTAGAACAACTGCAGCCCAACTATGAAATCTAAATCTGCTTGGCGCAATCCCACCACCCTGATGGTGGTGGAGTACTGTCAGCCAGTAGACAAGTCTGCCGTGTTGGCAGCTGTGAGCCGTTTATGGGCCGGTAAACACCCTGTCGACGCAGACTGTGATTCAGAGAGCACACATCCAAATACGGTGGGCAGCATTCCATCCGCTGGACTGAGTACCTGTAAACTCTGCCGTGGAGCGACGACGAGAGTCCCGCCAAGATCTAAATCTGGCCATAAGAATTTATTATGCCACAAACGCAGAGTCTGTTTTTGAAATTAATATTTTTATAGCTTTGGTCATGTGCCTATCACTGAAGTAAAAAAGGACTGTGCCTTGCATACTGAATCATCCATTTATCAAAATGTTTTGAAGACACAAACACCAACCCAGGTTTCAAATACCATGGTGGAACCTAAATGATCACAATATCACAAGAAGACAAATCAAGCAATATTGTTGAAGTGGACCACAATTCCTTCCCAGGAAGGAAGAAGCCACTCACACTCTACTAATTCCTTGAGATATTAAAAAAGAACAAAGCTACCAAGAGCTAAGAATAACCCAGAATAAACCAATCCCTAACTCAATTAAAACCAAAGATATCTAAACATACAATACAAATGCAAGAAATAGTAGCTACCCAGGTGCTATTATTCCCAAACAATCAAGGACTACACTACCTTGAAACAATAGCCAGAATACTACTCTAAACAAATCTCATCATACCGTGAAATAATAAGCAAGAATAAGCAAAACAATGAAAACATGAATTACCAAAAGCATTTTTATAAATTAAAAATATTGAATACATTTAGAAAAGTAACAGCAAATGTAAAGTACTATAATTTATTAAATAAACGAAAAAAAATCATTTGAATATACTCAATATTATAAAATGTAACATAATACAACAAAGCAAACTAAAAGCACATACTCCAAAATATGGCACATTAATGCAATTAATGGGCAGTTCAATAAAGCATATCAATTAACACATAATAATTAAAACTCAACATAAATAAAGTCAGAACATTGTAATCCCACCCATCATTTAAATATTTAAAAAAAAAATATTTAATATTTAGTAGCATGAATACTTTATCCACATTAGAATATTCAGAAGAAAAACATAAATCCACAAAAAGATACAATTGGATACATAAAATATATTCCCCAATAATGCAAACATGAATTATAAAAATCAATCAGGAGAGCCAACTAATAAAACTATATCAAATCCATTGACACACTGCAAAATTCAAACAAAGTTTAATAAAATTGAATAAATGCTCCAGGAAACACAAAAAATAAGATTAAAATAAACAGTTGGTAAAGAAATCTCAGCTTATTTATCTTGAAAAGAAAAATACACCCACAGTCCAAAAATAAGGTGTTCACAATGAGAAAAATTCCTGAAAAAAAGAATACACAAACCCACTCCCAAAACAAACAAAACCTACACAAAAACATGAAACATAACTAACAACTATTTTAAAAAATAGTACATATATATGTCAATGTCAATATTATTGTTTCAGTTAATAAAAACCATAACAAGTTATGTCCATACAGTTAAAAAATATGTATTAGTATACTAATTTGCTCAAATTAAAACCATGATTACATATTACATTAAAATTGTTGCTTAGCAACAGTATGGATCCGTTACAGAAAGAAAACGGAAGATAAATATAATATTTATATACTACTTTGGCTCAAGTGCATAGGCTAGAACAGGAACAAAGACAAAGAGCATGATGTCGTACAGACAGCTGTTACGTGCAAAAGGGTTAACATGTTTGCAAGAGACCATAGGACTGCTAGATCTAGAAAACACAAATCTTTTGCAATGCCGGTCCAATTATCTCAAATGTATTAAGAACCCCTTAAGCTAAAGTTCGTAAGTGGCAGAAGCACCGAAGACAAAGTGCTTCATATAGTGCAGAGGGGAGTTTCGCACGAGGCTAGAACCCTAGCGTTAGGCAGCTTCATCCACGAGGTCGGGATTATTCCTTCTTTTCTAGTTTGCACGAAGTTCATGTCCAACCTAACATGTTCCTCTGCACCCTGGAGGTGCACCGTGCCATATATACATTGGATGAGTTTCTAGCTAGTACTATATCTAATCACAATCCCACATTATTACATCTTAAATGGGCACATACACACCCGGCTATCACTACTTGGCGATTAAAGCCTGAATCCCTGGAGGACCAGGCCTTCCAGGAAATGATACGAGACAAATTGACCCAATATTTTGACGATAACAACCACACAGCATCCTCTCCCCAGGTGGAGTGGGATACCTTTAAAGCAGTCCTCCGGGGCCATTGTATAGCAGAGTCCAAAGGAGCACTTGAGAGAGCTTGAAAGACGTTGGCCAGGACACCCAGAGTTGCAGCCCTAGGAGGCTAAAGAGGCTGTGGCGACCCAGACAGAAAGGCTCAGGTGCTTTGACTTCCGGCAATACACTGATAGGACACATGCCAAGCGAGAAAAGACAGGCTTCCTGCTGACGTGGCTGGCTAAGCCTGCCAAAAAATAATCTCCCATAGTGGAGAATGAGGCAGGTGGAGACACCACACTTTACTGACCGGAAAATATTAATGCCCACTTCACCTAATGTTATTCGTCTCTGTACCAAAGTAGCATATCCCATGGCAGAATAGCGATGCAGACCTACCTCAATGCCCTACCACTCCTGTGCCTTGAGGAAGCTGAAGCAGAGGAATTGGGAGGGAACATAACTCCATAGGAGATAAAAAGTGTAATCAAGAACATGGCGCGGAACAAGACACCTGGAACAGATGGGTTCCCAGCAGAGTTTTACGCTATCTATTCCGCAGAACTCACGCCCAGGCTGGTGACCCTCTATGCCGCAGCCAGGGATTTGGCCTATCTGCCGGTTTACACCTGTGAAGCCCTAATAGTCCTTATTCTGAAACAGGGGAAGCCGACATACGATCTTACAGCCCATTGACTGCTTTCAATGTTAAACATTGACTATAAAATCCTTAGTGGCATATTAGTGGCTAGGTTGCTGCCTTTTATGACCAATTTAATACACCCAGACCAGGCAGGCTTTATCCCTGGGCGGAACACAGCCCGCATTGTTAGAAGACTCCTGGCTATACTGGAAGCCAAGGGCTATGACAGAGAGAGCACAGCAGTCTTTGCTATCGATATAGAGAGCAAAAGAAACAAATGTTGGACGGAATACTGGACACTGCAAATATTCACCCCCAGTCACAAAGATCTGGGTTTAATCCATCGTTCTTTTGCTCACCACGCCACCCCAGTTTGGACCCACCCATATGCAAATTAGTCTTGACCCTACTCCTCATGGGAACAGTCCAGCCCGAACTGCCAAGCCAGGTGCTCCCTGGACCAGAAACAAACATCCTGGGACCGGTTTCGGGGCATCACCCCTCATCAGCCAGGCTACCTTGAATCCAGTGGCGCAGTGTGCACGGGACACGTCTGGGCATACCCTTCCCACTTAGGGCAACAAACGCAAAAGTAATAAATGATGATGGCACTACTTATATGATTTGCTGCTGCATATGGGGCTGGGCAGGAAGTTTGTGGCCTGGACATAATTGCTGTATACAAAGCAAACTGCCAGAGTCCAAGACAATATCAGAGAGATATCCAATAGGCCGCAGAACAATACAAGGCTGTCCCCTCTCCCCGCTGCCCCTTGTGGGGGCAATGGAAACTTTGCCCAGCTGTGCGAGAGAGGGCCGCACATATCAGGTACTATCCATCCGGACACACCATCATCACATCACGCTGTATGCGAATGAGCTATTGCTCTTTCTCCACAACACTGCAGAGGACCTAGAAGTTGCCTTTTCCATGCTGGACTTTTTTGGGCTCCTATCTGGGTTATGAGTAAATTGGCAAAAGTCTAAGCATTTTCCCGTACTACCCAGCAGTAATGCACCTGAGGGACTGGACTGCCGGCAGTGGGAGTTCCGCTGCCTGGTATACCTGGGGTCAAGTTCTATCATGTTCGCCAAGATCTCCAGGAGGGTAACATGGGACAGGCCATCTGCTCCCTTCATTTGTACATGGATTTCTGGAATACGCTGCCTCTACTGGTGGCAGGTCGAATAGCTTTGCTGAAGATGGTGGCACTGCCTCACCTCCTCTACTTTTTTAACATCCTTCCAATCTGGACTCCAGGGACACTGTTTAAGGACCTTGAATCTTTAGTAATTACTTTCCTTTGGGTAGCAAGCTGCAGACGTGTGGTATTAGCCACAATGCAGCACTCCTCAACAGATGGAGGGCTGGTGGCCCCCGACTTTGAGGTGTATTTTATTGCAGCACAAATACAATGGAGGGTGCAGTGGATGGCGAGCAGACGGGATCCCACTCAAACCCAAACCCATTTGCACCGAGCCTCACTGCCCTCAGTAGGGTGTTCCTCAAGGTGCAGCGCTCGGCTGCTGATGACATGTAAGACTTCAGAGTGATTACTAAGTGCTGGAACCAATGCTTGCAAAACCTGAGCACAAACGTGCATATTCATCTGATCTTCCCCTCACCATGCTGAGGGAACTGCCACATGGCGAGAGCTGGAGGGGACTTGATGACTGGGTAGAGACTGGGGCATCGGCGGTAGGAGTTCTGTTCAGAGATTCTGAACTGGTTCCGTTTGAGGTACTCCTCAAGAATTTGACCTGCTGAGAGGTAATTTTCAACTGTACAGAGCACTAGTGGCGGCTCTGAGGAGGCATTGGGGTACTGGCCCTGCCAAACCAAGTGCACTGTCGCTATATGGCTCTATCAGCGGGCGCCATAAAGGTAGTCTCGTGCTTATACGTGCCTATCTGGGAGGATCTCAGGTGCATGCTGGAGCGTTTATGACTGAAATGGGAGGTGGATCTGGGAACTTCCATAGAGGCTAAAGACTAGACCAATATCCTGGAAAGAACCCTGAAAATATCTAGAAACACTTGTTTCAAGCTCATAAACTGCTATGTTCTTCACAGATCGCACCTAACCCCAGTCCGAATAATGCAGTATTTTCAACTGGCTGAGGCAGCCTGTCCGAGATGTGGGGAGCAAGATGCACCATTTCTCCATATGTTCTGGTCCTGTCTCGCACTTGGCAATTTCTGGGAGGGAGTCATATCGGCTGTTGTGACGTTTATGGAGAAGGAGATCCCTACCTCCCCAAGTCACTGCCTATTGGGGTGGTTCCCTCACACTTCTAAAAACAAGATCACTGGCAAGTTTCAGAATATAGGGGCCGATTTCGATGTTGGGCAGAATTGCTTCTGCCCAACACCGTCCCGGTCCTGGGACCGACTGACCTCAGGTTGGCGGTTCTGACCGCCTCATTAGGATGTGACCGAACACTGTTCGGTCGATTTCTTGCATTTCCCTATGGGAGCATGCATTACGGCCGTAAACCAGCCGTAATACATGCTCCCATAGGGAAATGGAACCTCAAGGTGCCTGCCACGGGGTGCAGCCCCCAACCAGAGGCCACACATCCAAGTGGGCCCTGCTGGGGGCCCCCAAACACACTTTCCACATGGTTTCCATATCGGACAGGCCAGCATGGAAACCATGCCTCGTAATGCCAAGGGAGGAAAGGCCCGCCCTTTGGGATTACGAGCCGGCTTTGACTGGCAGATGGGCTCCATGAGCCGGTCATAAGCCAGCTGAATTGACCGGCCGTTCTACTTTCTGACCGCCAGCATCATAATTCAGTGGTCGGAAAGTGAACAGAGTTGTCCATTACGATGCAGCCAGGAAGGCTCCGACCATTGATCAGAGCCTTTATGGGCCGCAACGTAATTGGCCCCTAAGTGTTTATACTGGCTAAATGGGAAACTGCAAGAAATTGGAAGTCACTGGGAGGCCCGCGGTTGGCCTGGTGGTGAAGGAAGATGGAGAAACAGGCAAGCTGAGAGGGGAGGTTACTACAGAGAGAAGCCAAAATGGGTGGTGTGCAAAATAGATGAGACTCGATCATGGGACACCCTAGTAGATAGCTTTATATCCCCTGACTCTGACACACCTTTACCGGCGGGAACACCGACATAATTTTGTCAATATAAGTCGTCATGCGGAGGTACACCCTGTAGACAACCCCGCAGACATCGAGCAGACTCCTATGGTGAACAACCATGTCCCTCCCCCTCTCTCTGCCACCCCAGGATAGCACATTTAAACAGCACACCTACTACGAACACATGTATTCCTAGGTATTGACTCATGGGAGAGGAAGGGTGGGGAACGTTTGCTGTTGCGAGAAAATATTAATGTAACTGCACGAATAGACCATGAGCTAAGGGCTCAATATCTTACTGCAATGTACTATATATTGTGTAAAACTTCAATTTAAAAAAAAAAAGAAGAACTACTGTGCTGGAATTCCCCTGCCGAAAGAAGAAGGCAGACTACAAAATATATCAACTGGTAAAAAAAAGAAGTTAGAAAAATGTAAATTAAAAAATGCTTTCTCTGAATTTTTTTTTTAATAAGATGTGATAAAGTGTCAATAATATTATATCAACGTTTGTGAAAATATTACTATCAATATAGTGTTCTCCTTTTTGGTAATCAGGTGAATTAATCAATATATTAAAATACTGATAAATGGATTTATCTTAATTTATTTTAAGTATTTATAAACATATAGGAAAAATGCTGTTAGTGAAAATGTTTTGAAAATGTATATAAAACAATTAGAAAAAAACATCACTAATACAATGTAAATAAAAATTGCATGACTGTGTGTGACACAAATTATACATAATTAATATTTTTTAATTATACCAAGTCAAAATATTATTTTAATTGTAATATTAACAATATAATTGGCAAATAGAAATGTTTAATAAAATGATCTCCTATATCCTTAATTAAATAAAAGTATACTTACAGAACGAAGATACAAAACTTTTTATTGTTATAACATGCATATATTACTATTATGAAAAGATGAATCTGCTTTATATTTGTCAAAATTGTAAACAAATTTTACAATGAAATGTTAAATATAATTGAAAATATTTCTAACACAAATGAAAACAACAATGTGAAGAGTATTATTCTGAGAACATCAAAAACATTATTCCACTTAAAAAGTAAGAAAAAAATTGAGGTAAGTAATGGATTCTGGGTAGGTCAAACCGACTATTCCTACTCTAAACTTAGCCATATTTGGAGAAGTATTAGACTCTGAGGAGTTCAAATTTACTATTCCCACTCTCCACTTACCCACACTGAGAAAGTGGTAGACTCTCAGGAGGCCACATTTACCCACTCCAAACTGGACCACAGTGGGGATAGTGTAGGAGTTGGTCACACATGAAGCAAAATTCTCACTCCAGACGTAGCCACATAGGTGAACATATTGGGCTTTGAGGGGTGAGGGGGGGACAAATATATTATTAACACTCCAACCACAGCCACATTGGAGAAAGTGTTGGATTTTGGTGGGGCAGATTGACTATCAACACTCCATCCTTGCCACATTGGGAAAAGAGTGGGATTCTGAGGGGGGCAAATTTACATTGCCCACACTGACTATAGCCACATTTGGAAAAGTAGAACATACAGGGGATCAAACTTACTATTTCCACTCCACTCCAAACTTAGCTATAGTGTGGAAAGTGTGGGGCTCTTACGGGGTTAGATTTATGGCTCCCACTGCCAAGCCACACTTGGAAAATGTCAAACTTTCCCACTCCAAACTTACCCAAAATGGGAAAAGTGATGAACTCTGTGTGTGATTTATTATTCTCACTACACACAAAGGCCTGATTACGAGTTTGGCGGTCTGAGGACCATCAGACTCTTGGGGGCACGACGGTGGTGGTCCAGCCACTGCCGCACAGATGGTCCGCCCACCCTATTAGGACCGCAATTGCACCACCGCAAATGTCAGGGAACAGCATTTCCTGGCGGTCCTGCGGTGGTCTGAGGGCTGCAATATGCTTGGTGGTGCCCTAAGGCACCGCCAAGTATATTACAACTTTCCTCACCACCAGCGGTGTCATGGAGATTCTTCCTCCATGCAACTGCTGGCTGTGAGGAAAGAAAGGGGGCTCCACAGAGCCCCCTATTGCCCCTGTGCATGGGGGTGCATGCAGGGAGGCACTTGTTGTGCCCCCTTGTAGATTTACACCCCCAGTTCCTGCACGGGAAGGAATGCATGACATAGTGCATTCCTTCCCGTGCAGGAATGTGCGCTGGCGGTCCCGCAGTGTTGCTGTTTAAGGCTCACAATGGGCCTTTAAACAGCATCACTGCGGGACCACCATAAGGCCCGCCCGCCAGACCACAAAATTACTTGTAATCTGGCGGGCAACGATGAGTTTTGGCTGTCATGGAGTGGGGCGGTGGTGTGCCGCCCACTCCAGGACCATCAAAACTCATAACCAAGCCCATAGTCACATTGTAATTATTCAAATATGGGGTTGAAAGTGACTGTCACCAGTCCCTATTTAGCCACATTAAATAAAATATAACCAATATAAAAATAATATATTTAAAAAAATAACTGTATATGAATATATAATATTAAGTGATATAATTTGAAATATAAATAATTATTCATTCAGACGTTTTTAAGCATAAAAAATAACTACTTAACTAAATTTTCAAACTTTGAGAATAGTTTAATTTGTTTTAAATAGTTATTAATAATGTATTTATTCATTTATTAAAAATGTAAATATTTAAATACATTGTTAATAACTGAAAGTTCCTAAAATTAAACAATTATCAACAATTATCTGCTAGCAAATTAAAAAGAGAGATTTTCAAATTATGAATGATGAAATGTATTCAAATATTAATAAAAAATATTACCTAGCGGTGCCTGCCACATGGTGCAGGGATGTTAAGGAGGGCACCATAGGTGCCACCCAGGCCCCATTGCATAGGGCCAGGGGGGAAGGGGGTCCTGCTAGAGGCCCCCAAAGACACTTTCCCACAGCCTTTTCTTGTCAGAAAGGCCGACATGAAATGGCTGTTGGAACGTGCCATCATAATCCCAATGACGGAGCCGAGCCTGGCTCTGCCATCATTAGGGGATTATGCTGGCTTCCGATGCTCCAACGGGCTCCTTGACTGCCGTCATCCTTATACGGCGGTCGGAATGAAACCTACGATGTCGGTAGAAAGCTTCTGACCGCTGGTCGGAGGCTTTCCACTCGACATCGTAATCGGGCCGATAGTTGCTTATAGTATGGTTTTTAAATTATTGTTATGTATTTAAGTATATATTTTAAATGTATATGTTATAAATGTTTTGTATAATTATTGTTTATATTTTTTAAAATAGTTGTTAAATATTTAGTAGTTATTAAATTCAGTTTAATACATTTTTGTGATTTTTAGTACTGCAGCAGGTTGTGGGGTTTGTAGGGGTACAGTGTTGGAAGTAAATTATTATGAATAATTAAGATTTTTTTATTGATGTTAAATATTTAATTGATCATTAATTGTGTACTAAATTTTGTTACATTACATTTTAGGTGCAGGCTGTGGGTTTTGTAGGGGTATGGGGGGAAGTAACTAAATTATATTCAATTTTAATTACTGTTAATTATTTAATTGATAAATATTTATTTTCGTTGTATAATTTTTTCATTTTAAAGTTAAGTTTCAGGTGCAGGTTGTGGGTTTTGTAGGGGTATGGGAGGTAAGTAAATTAATTTTAATTAATTTGGGAGAGGATGTAGCCTTACAGCTAGAGCGGTCGACTTCGAAGCTGGGGAACCAGGTTCAAGTCTCGGCAACAACGCTCAACATCCTGTGATTCTAGGCAAATCACTAAGGGGCCGATTCCGATCTCGGTCGGAGGCGCACCCAATACCATTCGGTCGGGAAAAAAGCCATGCGAAAGCCAGTTTCCCGACCGATCCGTACAGCACACCGAACGAGCAAGTACGATGCGCACAACAGCAAAAATTCCGGCCGAGCCGTACTCACCCAAACCAGGTCCTGTTCTCCGACCGAGGCGAATCCGGAAACGCCGAATCGAGTCGCACGGAAGGGAAAATGCAGCCCCGTCCGGCCGGACAAGTACGATGCGCTTTCCGTACGCGCCGAACCCGTCGCTACGCACGGCACGTCAAAGCATCCGGGAGAGGCGCACATAAGCTCCGAATCGCGCCACAACACGATCCACGGCTACGAGGCGAACACAGCACAGACGAGGACGACGCGAAGCGGCGAGGGACGAAGCGAGGCGACGAGGACGAAGCCAAGCGACGAGGACGACGCGAAGCAACGAGAAGGACGAACGACACGAACCAACCATGAATCCCTTCGTCCCGATCATACCAATATTCTACATCTACTACCGGAACAGGCACGGACGCGTACGGCGCAGAAGGTAAGTCAGACACCAACCACAAAACACATACAACACGTACACGACACATCACACACATACACTGGGAATCTGAATATACTTGCAACAGCAGCACCATAGGGGCGGGATGCCCATCACCAATGCCACATATGCACACAGGGGCCTGAATGCGCGCCACCACCCCAACCCAGGGGGCTGGATGCCTACCACTACTACCACCCTCAGCCAGGGGGCAGGATGCCTACCACTACTACCACCCTTAGCCAGGGGGCAGGATGCCTACCACTACTACCACCCCAGCCCAGGGGGGCTGGATGCCTACCACTACTACCACCCTCACCCAGGGGGGCAGGATGCCTACCACTACTACCACCCTTAGCCAGGGGGGCTGGATGCCTACCACTACTACCACCCCAGCCCAGGGGGGCTGGATGCCTACCACTACTACCACCCTTAGCCAGGGGGCAGGATGCCCACCACTACTACCACCCTCACCCACGGGGGGCAGGATGCCTACCACTACTACCACCCTTAGCCAGGGGGCAGGATGCCCACCACTACTACCACCCTTAGCCAGGGGGCAGGATGCCCACCACTACTACCACCCTCACCCACGGGGGGCAGGATGCCCACCACTACTACCACCCTCACCCAGGGGGAGCAGGATGCCTACCACTACTACCACCCTCACCCAGGGGGGCTGGATGCCTACCACTACTACCACCCCCACTCATAGGATGGACAATGCATGACACAACAAGCACACCACAACCTAGGGAATGCAAGATTAAGACATCCCCCCACCACCATGACAAGCGTGTGTAGGCTGTGTCAAATGCCTACAACACCGAACATGACTTTCAACATACAATGTGACCCCCTAGCACATGTGCCACACATATATGTGTGTGGCACCCACAATGCAAGCAGCCCATGACCATTGTGGCAATGGGGCCTAAACCCCCATCATCACAGTGACCAAAAGGTAAGTGTGGGGTCCATAGCTGAAGCACATTTTGACCATTGTGGCAATGGGGTCTAAACCCCCATCATCACAGTGACCAAAAGGCAAGTGTGGGGTCCATAGCTGAAGCACATTTTGACCATTGTGGCAATGGGGTCTACACCCTCATCATCACAGTGACCAAAAGGTAATTGTTGACAAAGAAAGAGCTGCAACTGCCAAACTGCATGGATCATTCCTGCTCACAGAACCAAAAACTCATCTGTGGCAAAGTAGTGTATGTGTCCCATTGCAACATAAATTGGGGAGCCAAATACTGCAGTGCAAATGAAACATTCCTTTGGCCATGTGCAGACAAACAACACCCATGGGGGCTGAGACCGTCAACAGTCATCAATGACACAATGACAGAAGTGACCATCAGAATGCAGAACCACATATTTGCACCAATGGGCACACAAATGCAGATACCCTGTGGAGACAGCAGATGTGAGGTGAACAGATACCATACCATGGCAGCAATGGGACACACAAACCATGATCACTGTGCTGACCGATGACCTAGGAGTCCCAGGGACAGCAGGGGAAACACACCAAACAACATACAGCCAATGGCACACCCAAGATATGCCAATGCAGTGGTGCAGATGCACAAACACAAACAGGCAGACCAACACTGTCATCATACACAGCAGGTGAGGGTGGGGGTGCCAGTGTCCCCAGGCAACCACACAACACATGAGGAGAGCTGAATACCAATCATACAGATGTGCATACACTGCCACACTAAGGTAACTCATGGATCCAAATCCCCTATGTGGGCAAGCAGGCATTGTCAGGTGAGAGGGAGCACAAAACACACATGTCACACAGGCACGTAGGAACAACAACTGACACAGCAAGTCACAGACACACCACAGCACCACCCCCAGGGCCCCCACAATGTGGTGACCCTGGGCTGAATAAAAATACCACTGTGATGACAAAGCTAAATGTCGTTCACACTATGAACCACAGTCAGGTGTCCTGAGCAACAAACTACCATCACACCTACACAAGCACAAATCAATCAGCATGGCCAGTAAGCCAAGGCCAACATGGAGGCAGGGGCCTAGCCGGGCAACAACTCTCATCTGCACACACTCAACACCACACCCCTCGACCTCCAACAATGTGCAGCAGTGAAGTACACATGCACTGGTGACATTGCACATGCACCCATGACTATTCCAGGGTGGTGGGTGGGAACCAAGGTGTAGAAACACATCACACATGGACACTCAACAAGACTCCTGAATGTCTGACACACTGCACACTACGCTGTACATGGACATGACGGCAATACCACACCGACCAATGGGATCCCAGCCACAGTCACACACCAATGAAGAAGCCAAGGTCACCCACAAAGAACACACATAGACAACTTCCAACATTGCAGCTCTGACCCTGAGGAGTGGCAGCAGTCACACACACAACATGTCACAATCACTGAAAGATAACACAAACTGGAAATCACATGACAGGGGCAAACAACAAGTGCCAAGGGGAAACCTGACTGTGACCCATCTGCGTCTGCACACAAACTCAGCCCTGACAGCAAACACACCTATGGGTGACACCCTGATGACCAGTAATGTGCCATGCACCCACATCACAGAGAACACAGGGAGAAGACTTTGGGGGAACATAGCTCAAGTCAGCAAGCATCACAAACAGGTACAACACTAGGGATCACAGCATGCGCAGATGAATGGAAGTGAACACACAGACATGCACATACAACACACACCTTGGGTGCAGGCAATGTCACACGTGTACACACTGCCATGAGGGGACTCCACTCCTGTGTGAGGAAAGCTGTGCCATATGTTGCCTCAGTAGGGCCCCATCATGTCAGCTGAGCACTTGGTCACACAATCAACAATTAGCACCAAATGAGGGCTCCCATCACATCAGCCTGGTCATGGATGTGCCAACGGAATCATCAGCACAGATCCAACACACTTGTATAGCAATGTTGCACTGACTACACGGATGAGTCCCTCCCCATTGATGCCCAAACCTGCATGTCCACTGGAGATGGCAACACGGTCAGGGAAGTAGACAAATGCAACGATGGCAGGCACAACAGATGTGCAGGGGTGGAAGCCACAGATATGAAATTGCCAATGTAAGTAGGAAACCCATTGCCAAATACTGAACACATGACACCCTCAGATGCTGCTATTGATGACATGGATACACCACATGATAGGACACATTCCCCCTGGACCACATGGGTTCCTGCACAGTAACACTTCATAATCATGAGACCAGATATCACCATCACTGCAGCAAGGGCATGGTTAGCTGCACCAACAACATGTACATCTGAAGCATGAGCACTAGAGAAAAGAAAGTTGCTTTATTCAGCATATGTGTTGAGGCCAAACGAAGTCCTGAAAAAAGAGCAAAGGCCAATGGCCAGTCCATTGTCAAAGTTCAAACAGGGTGACACTGGCAGATGTCACCCTACGCATGCCTGCACAATACCAGGGACAATCCACTAGGAGGGGCAACCGGGGGGCAGGCCAGGCACCGCAGGGACAGGATCAGGGCTCACCAGGGGGAGTCAGGGAAGGGGTGGTGGGTGCAGGAGAGCCACTGACAACTGCAGTGGAGGTGTCTGACATGGTGTGTGCCGGCACAACTGGGGGGCATGACACAGATGTCGTGGGTGCCGGCACAACTGCAGTGGACCCTGCAGATGGGGTGGACAGGTCCGCCACTGCAGTGCCCAAGTCAGACAGGGCGGTAGTGGACTCCACTGCAGTGCCTACCTCCAGGGGAGGAGAATGGGGAACAGGCAAGGTGGGTTGGACAGAG
Organism: Calotriton arnoldi; assembly: GCA_963921515.1. Lineage (NCBI taxonomy): Eukaryota > Metazoa > Chordata > Amphibia > Caudata > Salamandridae > Calotriton > Calotriton arnoldi. Next base: position 440,401 of record CAWUFW010012168.1, on the reverse strand, counting down.
GGGGGGACACCCTCACCACATCAGTGGCACAGACAAGCGCAGCGGGGGGTGTGGTGCTGGGAGAGCAAGTGGCAGGGGAGAAGGCCGGAGCATCTTGGGGATGGTATATCTGTGGGTGGGGGAACCTGGGGCAGGGTGTGGTGGGGGCACCTGTGCAGTGGGGGCCTGAGGGATGGAGGACGGAGACCTTGTGCCTGAGCTGCAGGGTGGTGGCGGGGTCTTGCTCTTAGCACTCCGGGGGGACTTGCGGGTGGGGGCCTCAGTCCGTCTGCGCCTGGGGGAGGGTGTCCGGGGGCGAGGGGCACTCTGCTCCGTGTGGGTGGGCTTCCTCTTCCCCCGGGATGCTGGAGCAGCTTCATCGGTGGGGAAGAGGCCGAGGTCACAGAGGAAGAGCTGCTGTGACTTTGGGGTTGCAGGTGAGGCAAGGGAGGGTGCTTTGGAGGGAGAGGGAACTGAGGACTGCGCAGTGCATGTGGATGCGTGTGTGTGTTCCAGGGCCCCATCCCCTGTGAGTCTGGCTTCAGTCCCCTGAATGTGCGTGCGTGTGCGTTTTGTCATTGGCGTGTGTGTCAGTGTGCTGGATGTGTGTGTGCTGGTGTGTGCCTGTGCCAGTGTGTGTGTGCCTGGGATGGGTAAGGTGCTGGGGAGTGTGGATGGAGCAGAGGCAGGAGGGGTGAGGGACCGTTTGAGGAGGGACACTGCTGCCGTCAGGGAGGAGTCCATGGACCTATTGCCCCTCTGTAGGTCAGACATGCCCGATGAGATGCCCTCCATGAACGACACCAGCTGAGTCAACAGCGCGGTGTGCGCATGGAGGACACTCAGCATGGCTGTCTGCCCTACATGGAGCTGGCGAAGGAGGTACACAGACTCCTCACTCAGGGCAGCAGGGGACACAGGGGCAGGGGTGCGGTGCCTGGCCCAAAGGAGACACGCTCCCGGACATGGGAGCCTCCACGGACCTGGGGAATGGGAGCCGATGGGAGGGCGGTGGTGGTGCTGGTGGTGGCGGGGACAGCAACACTAGCTGGGGTGTGGTGGCTGCTGACACCCGCCTCCACAAGGGAGTCATCCTCCGAGTTGCTCTGGTCCTCAGCTGAGGTGGATGCTGCTGAGGACTCCTCGGTGTGGCTCCCCTCGCCCTCCGTGCCACTGGGTCCCTCCGACCACTCCTCGGCTGCTGACCCAGTCTGGCTCTCCGGCTCCTCCTGGTCCGTGGAGCTGTCCCCTTCCGTGGCCGTGGATGTATCTGCAAACAATGGGGAAACAGACAGACATCAGTCACCTGCACCAAACGCACACACCACTGTGAGCACAGCACATTACAGAGCAAGCCCTGGCATCATTAGTTGTACATTGCTAAAAGTGCCCTAATTGAACAGGAGAAGTCAATTGTCAGTCTGATGCCAAGCATGGCACTCACATCCCACATGGCCTTGCACCCATCTGTCTGGTGTCTGTTGGATTGCAACACCCCAGTGTTGACACATGCACCAAGTACACAGTAGTTGGACAGTGCAGAGGACACGGTGTGGACACATCACAGCTCTTGCCACTGAGTCAGTACAGGTTTACGGATGTAAGGGATGCCCAGAGTCAAATAGGAAATGCATGTGATGCATTCCAGCGACAGACACCATGATGCACCCATGTCCTGATAGCCAGCGCCACTATGGTGTGCATGTAGCACATGTCACTCCCCTGCAGGATCACCAATCAGTAGACACATGCCATGGCGGAGGCATGACTGCAAAGTCATACATCACTGTCTCAGTGATGTATGACTTTGCAGCCAGATAACAACACTCTGCACTGTGTCACAATAGTAGGTCATGGGGAATGCAAGTCCTGGAGCTGCACAAGTGCACATGTACATCCCCCCACAACACATCCTCTTAACCCTCATCTGTCCAGGTCATACCTATTGGACATATGGGAGACCTGTGACACTACCCTCTGAACCTGAGCCCCTCACACTCTGCTGTGCATGGGGAACAGCTGCCTGAACTTCACATTTACATGCCCCAGTCTGCATGGGCAGCTGATCAGACACCTATGTGTCACACAAGTATCGTCTCCTATGGTCACATCTCCAGTGGCATGCTGAGCCCCTACCAAGAAACTCCACAGCAGTCCTGGCGACTAATCCACAGCACACTGACACAGAGGCAGACACCTGAGGGTCAAATCACTGTGCACAATGTGTCCTCTGATACACGGGAGTGGGAGTACAGAGTGTATTGTATGGCCTGGAGTAGGCATGACTGTCCAGCCCCACATGAATGAGGGATGAGCCCTGGACTGTAGGCAGCTGGCTAAGTATGTGTGACACACGTCATATACATACTCCTGGGGCCCAAACATTGTTCCCACCCGCAGCATGGGTGTGTGCCAGGTACCCCAGCCACATGTGGTGGATCAGCTCAGCAATTGGACCACAGATCAAAGTAACACGCTGAATACATGTCAGAATACAGGCATTGTGTAAGCAATGGACCCACCCATGATGCCCACCACAGAGTCAGGGAAACAGATGCTGTCTCCCACCTTGAGTCAAGCAAACTGCAAGGACACAGTCCTAAGTGACAGAATTCCCTGCATGTAAGGGCCACACCTGGGTATCAGATGAGGAGTGGGCAGTGCACAATAGAGGGACATGGCTCCTGGACAACATGACTGCTGTACTGTGGCAGTTCAACCTGGCCCGAGGAGGGCACATAACATGTTAGACAGAGTACACAGTGCAGTCTTTGACTCACCCCCTCCTTGCTGCTCTCTGGCCTTCAGCTGCCCATCCAGGTCTGGAAAGACCACCGCCAGGATCCTGAGCATGTGGGGGGTCAGGGTCCGTGTTCCGCCCCTCCTGCGAGGAGGCGACAGCTTCAGCTGGACCCGTGCAATCCTCCGGGTCCAGCCCCGAAGGTCCTGCCACCTCTTTTGGCAGTTGCGGATCCGGCGCTTGTAGACCCCCACGGACCGGACAGCCCGGACGATGTCCTTCCATATCTCATGCTTCCGATGGGCAGAAGCCTGTCAGGATGACAAAGTGATAAGGCCATTACTACACATGCAACATATCCGTGCATGACACAGTTGCATATACATGTCGCAATCACAGGGGCACATGGTGTACCCAGGCAGTGCACGGCTGCCCATGGACAGTTTTCCAGAAGTCACTACATGGTATCATAGCATGGGGAGTAAAACCCTGTTCAGAAGCACTGTCACTGCACCATACCTGTCCAGTGCAAGTCACTACACACTATGGGGGGTGACAACTACTCAGTGAGCCTGCTAGCCAGTGGTGTGCTGACTCTCAGCCTTGCTAGTCAGACAAAATGCACATTCAGAAAGGCAGTGCACAGAACACTCACCTGCTCCCCTGGTGTCCCATACAGCTTGCTGTACTGTGGAAGTAGGCTGTCCAGCAGGGCCTGGTTCTCTTCAAGGCTGAAGGCTGGGGCTCTCTCCACAGTACGTGCCATTGCAGGGTCCAGAGGGGCAGAGACAGCAGCAGTGCAGTGGCAGATGTCGTCCTGGAGCATGTAGTGCAGGCAAGTGGGCTCTCAGGGGAACATGCAGCAATATATATGTGCTGGAGAGGCAGATACTGTCCCTTGTGTCCAAAGTGATAGGTCCAAGTCGTTTGCATCTTCTGAATCTGGCCAATCCATGGAATAGCAGCACCAAAACACGCCCACAGCATCCTTCAAAATTTCAACTTCATGACATACATGATTTTGCAACATTGTTGTGGGTGACCAACTGATTTTCCAGCAACCGACTCGTTCGAATATTCGAAAACGCGTCCGTTGCCAGGCAAGCCCATTGTCAATGGGTGCGCACCGATCGGTCCATTGAGGTACAACGCGCACAGGGGTACAACGCGTACCCGCACACATTGAAAGCAATGGGCCGGCCGGAGGCACCGATCGGTCCATTGCAGTACAACGCGCACAGGGGTACAACGCGTACCCGCACACATTGAATGCAATGGGCCGGCCGGAGGCACCGATCGGTCCATTGCAGTACAACGCGCACAGGGGTACAACGCGTACCCGCACACATTGAATGCAATGGGCCGGCCGGAGGCACCGATCGGTCCATTGCAGTACAACGCGCACAGGGGTACAACGCGTACCCGCACACATTGAATGCAATGGGCCGGCCGGAGGCACCGATCGGTCCATTGCAGTACAACGCGCACAGGGGTACAACGCGTACCCGCACACATTGAATGCAATGGGCCGGCCGGAGGCACCGATCGGTCCATTGCAGTACAACGCGCACAGGGGTACAACGCGTACCCGCACACATTGAATGCAATGGGCCGGCCGGAGGCACCGATCGGTCCATTGCAGTACAACGCGCACAGGGGTACAACGCGTACCCGCACACATTGAATGCAATGGGCCGGCCGGAGGCACCGATCGGTCCATTGCTGTTCAACGCATCACTGTACATGTGACTGGCATATGTCAGCATGCCTGTCTCAGATGGACATATGCCAGCCACAGATAGCTCCCAGGGAGTGAGGGGCACACCTACATCACGACAGCCTGTCCAAACCTTATCATAAGGCATGTAAGGCTGCATTTCCTATTGTGTGTATGTTGGTGTACATGTTGTCCTGTGGGTGTCACCTGTGGGCAGCCACCCCCAGGCTGTGCACGTGTTAATGGGGACAGGATCCTGGGTGTTACGTGTACGTGACCACTGTGATGTGCAACTGTTCATATCTGTGCATGTGCCATGGTCACATTTCACAGTGGTGTTTGTGTATGTCATGTCACATACCCCGTGAGTCCCATGTGGGACGGTATGTTTGAGCCAGGGTGTCCCAGTGGCACAATAGTGATGGCCCTCCACAGTCTTTGTGCATGTAGTGTTTACAATGTCTCTGATTTCATGTGCACAATGGGAGACAGTCTCCACATCCACGTTGTGTGTGCATGGACTCTGATGTTGTGCGTGTGTGTCACAGACGTCCATGGCTCTCCTGCCATGGCAAGTGTGGCCACTACCTGTGGGGGTCATGTTTGTTTTGTTGTGGTGTACACATGATACTCCAGGTGATGCCAGTGTCCATGTGGCATTACAGGGTCCCTGGGAATGTGCCTGTCGTTGAGCTGTGGTGCCTGGGGCACATCTGTCCTCACATGTCACTGGGGGGTGACTGTGACACAGCATCATGATATCCAATGGGCCAACCTGGGACAAATTGATGCCACCTGTAGGACCGTGTTGACAGATGTTGGCCATGTATGTACCATACATGTCGTTCCGGTACTGCACACTTCATGTAGTTGTGCCTCATGATGATGTATGTTGGGATCTTGAGTGTGTTCAATGCCGCATATGTGGGGTGACTGACGATCTTGCTTACTTCTCCTCTGCACTGCAGGAGCTCCTGCTGTCCATCGGCCATTCCCAGACCTGGCAACGATGGTGGAACGGGACAGCATCCGACGGTACCGCTTCACCAGGCAGCTGATTGAGGATTTTGCAGTGCAGTTGTCCCCACATTTGCAGCCTGGCCGGCCGTATCCTACAGCGCTGACCCCCAAGGTGAAGGTGATGGCAGCCCTACACTTCTTTGCCACCGGTACCTTCCAACATACTGTGGCGTCTGCTGGTGGGATGTCACAGACCATGTTCAGCCGTGTGCTCCGCGATTTCTTGGCGGCAATGTTGCTCTTCCTGAACCGGTACATCTATTTCCCTAGACTGCGACGACTCACTGACGTGAAGAGTGACTTTTATGCCCTGGGGAGGATGCCGCATGTCATTGGCTCCATTGATGGGACACATGTGGCTTTGGTACCACCACAGGCCCAGGAGCAGGCCTACAGGAACCGCAAGCACTACCACTCGGTCAATGCACTGGTGGTGTGTCTTGCAGACATGACCATCACACACGTGTGTGCCCGTTTCCCTGGTTCAGCACACGATGCCTTTGTGATGAGGAGTAGTCGCATCCCCAGGTTGATGGCACAGATGCAGAACCAGCGTGCCTGGCTTGTCGGTGTGTACTGACTTTGTGCCATTGTGTGTGATCTGATCTGTAGTATTCCGCCCACTTTTCCAAGTCAGCTGATGTGCACTTGTCTGTCCGTAGGTGACTCGGGATACCCCAACATGCCGTGGTTGCTGACACCCCTCAGGAACCCTGTGACACCTGCCCAGATGCGCTACAATGAGGCACATGGTCGGACCAGGAGAGTGATTGAGCGGACCTTTGGTCTCCTGAAGAGCCGCTTCCGCTGCCTGGACAAGACCGGAGGGTCCCTCCCATATGCCCCTGCGAAAGTGTGCAAGATTATCATCGTCTGCTGCATGCTCCACAACCTGGCAGTGCGGAAGGAGTTGCCTCTCATCCAGGATGACGATGACCAACATCCGCCACCTGTGGAGGATCCTGGCCTGGAACACGATGCCAGTGACGATGATGATGATGATGGTGATGGTGATGTCCGCACACAGCTCATCACCAACTTCTTTAGCTGAATGTGAGTATCCTGAGGTGTCATGTCAATGATGTGAGTTGGCATGATGTGTGGGTGGTGCTCTGGTGCTGTTGGAGTGTGTCCATGGGCTACTTGACTGGATGTGTGTTGCGATGTGTGGTGACAGGTGGGCTGTACTCCCCAACAGTGTTGACATGCTAACTTGGTTCTGGGTGGGTATCTTGTAACATGTATTGTGCATGAGTTTTGCTGTTCTGTCCTGTACTCCATTGCTTTTGACTGTGTGTCATTTCTGTCCTTCACAGGGTACTTTCAGATTCGTTTGGTCAACTGTGTCCACCGACAACGTGATTGCACATCCAGGCTGGTAGCTGTTGTGTCCCTACAGGTGATGTGCGCCACACCCATGGACTTCCTTCTGTCTACAGTTGTTGACTGTGTGCCCGCTACCAGGTGGGGTTACCTTGCATCTGTAGTGGTTACGGCATGTTGCTACTGTGTAATAAACCTGTGCTTCACTTAGTGATGTGCGTTGTCTGTGGTCACACATTTGACTGCCATTTGCTTACTGCACCTGTGGGCTACTTGACTACAACTGGGAATGGGTGTGGTGTCTGTGCATTGCACCGTCTTCCCTGGCAACATCAGTGTAGGCAATGAGTCAGATGGCCTAGGTGTGTATGTGTTGTGTAGCCCTGGTGGTGTGTCTCCCTCATATGTGTCACGTTGCCTGTACTCACATGCCTGTGTTGTCCTTGCTGTTGCAGTTCGCATACACAGTGTAATTTTGTTGTTCATCATCCCCATAACAGTACCCACGTTGGAATCACGACAGAGGCAAGTATGGTGTATTATTGTGTTTATTGTGATACATCTGTGATAATAGTGCATAGGATGGATTGTGCTGTACATGAATCTTGCAATCCCAAGTTCCTAGATGAATAGAAAGTCCAGGTAGACAGGATCCCCAGTATCGGGGCCACAGTTGTCTGACACATTGTTCCAACTTGTACTCCCCATGCAATGTGTGGGAGTAGTGTTGCCATCAACAGGGTGAACAGTCTGTGCACAAAGGCGAAAATCCAGAACAGGTTCAGGCTTCCTGGGAGTTGCGCTTGGCCATCAGCCTCTCACTTTCCCCTCCTCGGACGACCCCTCTTCTTGGGGGGGGGCCCTCAAGTGCAGGCTGCTGCGGTGCAGGGGACTCTCCGCCAGAGTCCTCCTCCCTCCCTGTGGCAGTTGCAGTTTGTTCGGTACCAGATGTTGTTGGCACACAGGGAGGTGTGGACTGGTTGCTGTTCATCTGGCGGAGGCATTGTAAAATGTCCCTGTGCACCGCCGTCATCTCATGTAGTACATCCCACTTGGACTCCACGCGGGTCATGTGGGAGTCCACACGTGACATGTGGGAGTCCACACGTGACATGTGTGACTCCACATGGGACATGTGGGAGTCCAAGCGGGCATGATGGGCAGCCTGCTGCTGTTTGATGTCTCTGAGGAGCCCCACTACCTGGCTGAGCTCTCCGGTGCTGGACTGGTACGCATCAGCTATGCGTACCAGTTGTGGGTCTTCATGCACACCAGCAACGTCTGCAAGCAGCGACCTCTGTCTCCCACCCCTCCCACCACCCCTGCTGACATGTGCAGTGTGTGCAGTTGCACGCACAGATAACCCTGGTCCACCTTGGGGGTTGGTGGTGGTGGTGGTGTCCATGGCCCCAGGTTGGTCCAGGGTCACTGCGCTGGTGTTGTTCCTTATTCTGTCCATGTCGGCAGGGATGGTATTCGTGGTGACAGTCGTTGGAGGGGTGGGTGCAGGGGGTGCAGCTGGTGGACCTGCTGGTGCTGCAGCTGGTGGTCCTGCTGGTGCAGCATGTTGACTTGCACCGGATGTGCCAGGTTGTTCTTCATCGTCCGAGGAGGACAGAGGCTGTACGACGCCAGTGAGCTCGGCATCCTCTTGAGCCTGGGACTGGGACTCCTCAGCGTCTGCTGCTGTGTCCCTATCATCACCTGTTTTTGGGAGACACAAACAATGTATGTCATGTTTCTGCAGGCATCAGTGGTTGACACACCTGACAGTTGTGACTGTGCCTCGGGGTGCGGGCCTGTACATTGTATTGTCCTAAGTCGTCACAGTCAGGGGTTGATATTGGTGTGGCACATTGTCCTGCATTATTTGGGCATTTCTATGTATTCTCTGGGGTGTGAACATGGTCTGCATTGATTGTGTTTGGTTGACAGCCAGACCTCCTTCCCACCCACCCACCCACCCAGTCAGTTATCCCACCATGGAACGTGCTTGCATTGCAGGGAGTGTAAGTTGTCTCTCAGGATGTCAGTCAGAGGTGTCCTGCTGTTTGTTGGTGCACAGTTGGCAGCAGGGCCTTGTGCTCCCCACAGCAGTAGCCAGTGTCAGCCATCTTGTGAGTCCTTCTCCACTCCCTGTGATGTGAGCATGGTTCAGGGTGGTGTTGATGGGACAGTTGTGGGGGGGGGCAATATGTGTGAGTGCGACTCCCATGATGCTATTGGCTACACTGACTTGGCCAGCATACACAGAATTCCTTCCTTTGAGTGGTCTTCACTGTGTGTTGGTGTTGTTGTGGTGGCTACATGTGTGGATGTGTGTGTTAGTTCTATTTGTGCCACTGCCTAGCTGTAGTTGTGGTTGTGTTTGTACATGTGTTGGCACAGTTGGATGTGACTTTTTTGATGGCATGTGTTGTGTTTATCTGACTGACATACACATTTTGGGATGATTCTGTTCTAGTTGCTGTGTAATTGCTATGAGTGCATGGTTTGACTCTCCCCTTGACAGTGATGTGTGTGTTTTGTGGCAGTTTATTGTGTACATTTGTTGTGTACTCACCAGGCTCTGGGATGTCCTCTAGTCCATATACGCTCACTGGCGGAAGGATGGCCCGCACCTTCTCCTCCCAGGGCCTGAGGTATACTGGCTTGGCAGGAGGGCCACTGCCGGTGTATTGGCTCAGGTGGTAGTCTTTCTTGAGCAGCTCCCGGACCCTCCTGCGCACGTCATACCACCTGTTCTGGATGTCGGTCTTTGTGCGCCGACATGGTGATTGGGCGTTCACCCTGTTGATGATCCTCTCCCACATCTTGGTTTTCTGCGACATGGGGGTCTGTTGGACCAGAGTGCCAAACAGCTGTGGCTCCACCCTGAGGATCTCGTCTACCAGGACTTCCAATTCACAATCTAGGAACTTGGGATTCTTCTTGGGGGGCATGGTGATGGGTGGTGATGGTGGGTGATGTGTGTGTTGGTGTGCAGGTGAGGGTGTGTGGGTGTGTGTTGTGCTGGGTGTATGTGAGGTAGGTATTTGTTGGTGTGCTGCTGGTGTGTGGCTTGTGTGAGGGATGAGCTGTGGGTGTGTGGTTGCTTTCTCTTGGGTGCTGGCAGTGGAATGGCATTTGCAAAGGCTCATGGTAGTGATTTGTGTCCTTTATATAGGTGGAGTTGTTGGTGTGTCTTTGTTCTCTGTCCCCACCCCCCCAGTATTTATTGGCTTGGTAATTGCTTGTTTGGCCTTTTTTTGGTTGATTTTTCCTTTGTGCTGTTTGTGTATGTTGGAAACGTTCTTGTGACCGAGTCGGACCCTGCATTGGTCTCGTACGGTGTTTTCCGTTTCGTTCACGCTGTGTTTGTGCAGTTTTGTATGCTGCGTACGCGTCGGTCGCGGTGTATTGTGTTGCTTCGGCTCGGTTTTGTATGCGTGTCGGTCGTACGGCTTGTCCTCCGTCCGACTCGGTCGTGTTTTTCGCGCCTTGCATCGTACTTTGCAGGTTGGAGTTGGCGGGTACGATTCGGTCGGATTTGTTCCGGGTGCGTGTCGGTCGGTTGGATTCGCGTGTTTTTCCGGCCGGATTGCTATTTTCCGAGCGGGTCGGTCGGTCGGCTTGGTTTCCTGACGTGTCGGTCGGATTTATCGCGGCTTGCATCGTACTTGGCGTGTCGGGCGCCACTGGTACGTGTCGGTCGGTATTTTTCCGGATCCGAGTCGGTCGGTGCTTTTTCCGGCCCGAATCGGAATCGACCCCTTAATCTCCCTGTGCCTAACAAAAATGAATGTGTCCATCTGTAATGAAACTGGTGCTCATGTAAAGTGCTCTGATACCCGATTTCTCGGGTCTAGTTCGTGCTATATAAAACTCTCAACAAAAAAAAATCTATATTTTTAAATTAATATTAGTTATGTAATTGAAAATTAATTATGCTAATTGTGTAATTATTTTTTTAAATGTTAAGTTTTAGGTGTGGGTTCCAAAACTTTCCCAACTGCACCATACACTAAAGTTGGAATAATACATTTTAGCCCTCTGCAATCCAACACATTTCCTACTGTTTCACTAACTGGAGTGGGAATAGTAAATTTTACCTCTCTGCAATCCAACACTTTTACTACTGTTGCACTGACTAGAGTGGGAATAGTAAATTTTACCTCTCCGCAATCCAACACTTTCCCTACTTTTGCAGTGACTGGAGTGGGAATAAAAGATTTTACCCCTCCACAATTAAACATTTTCTATATCGTTGCACTGCGTGGAGTGTGAGTAGTAAATATTAACCCTTCTGAGTTCAACATTTTTACTATTGTTGTATAAATTGGAGTGGGAATAGTATATGTATTATTTGTAGAATTTTATAGTTTAGTTTAGTTTCTTTAAAAAACATTTTTTGTGTATGTAAAAATAAAATATTTATAATTAACAATTTTTAATATTTAATATATTTTTAGTAAATTGATAGTATTTTTATGTTCTTTACTCTTTTAAATGTAAATAAATTGGTATTTTTTTGTTTTATTATCTTATTGGGTAGATATATATATATAGATATATATATCTACCCAATATTTATAGGTTTTATTAGTTTTTTATCATAAATATACACAATTATGTACCCATATGGTACACTTTTTACATGTTGCCTTTTACTGTGATATTTAATCTACCTCTAATCATGCATAGTCCAACATATTTCCTTAATCAACAAAATAGAATACTAAGATACAGATCCTCAGGCATCAATGATTACCAGATATAGATATATTTATTTTTATCCATATGGCCACCATATACTATGCTCTGCATTTGATTCAGGTATTGATATCTATTTTAGCACACACATGAGATTAATAAGGAGTTCAAGGATTTTAACACATCTATTTATACACTTTTTTAATTGCACTGGCACTTTAGGATAACATAGACTTTTTTACAATTATTTTACATACCTCTTATTAACATTAAGGTTATTTATTGCATTTAGGTAAAACGCAACAAATGTTTATACAATGACAAATTACAATATTTTATTGATGGAGTGAATTTTAAACTCGCGAAATTTATGATTTTGTAGTAAATTGTATAAAGTGAGGTATTACACCAAAATAACAACGCTAACGAGAAATTACATGTATACCTTCGGTATAACAATGTATGCTAAGTAGGAGACATTATGTAATATTACCATCACTTTTTGTCTTGGTGCTACTTCTATGTCTATGAATTTTAACCATCACGTAATTGCAATTAGTTCACGCACCTGTCACTTTAAATTCGTCCGCATTTGTTCTTTCTGTGTCATGTGATCAAGGCTCGTAGGAGCTGAAACGTTATGGCGGCACAGCAACAATAAAATAAAGCAACTGAAAGTCTGGGTCCGTGTCCGTGTTTGGAGCAGAATCCGGTGGTACACGGAGTGAAGCTATATATATATATATATATATATATATATATATATATATATATATATATATATATTATCTACTGGCGGTCGCCAGTAGATAGTTATAGTTAGGACCTATTTTCCATAGGAAATCTGCGACATTCTATTTGAAATAACTCTTGCGTCGGTTGATGAATCTTCGCGAAATTTTCAAACTTTATGGCCCGCTCCGGTCCGCTCCTACCCTGAAAGTTTCGGGGTGATTCGTCAAGCGGGGCCTAGAAAAAGGGGGTCCCAAAACGTGTTTTCCCCATTCATTTTCCCATAGGAAACTTTAGCCACGGCTACAGCCCGAACTGCTGAACGGAATTACACCAAATTTGGCAAAGAGGTAGTTCTTGGCTCAGAAAGAACCCTAAATCCGATCAGTAGTTCCTGTGAAAATCAAAAGGAAAATCACATATATATCTATGGCCGTGTCGGATTCGCGCACCCTCCCGATCACGAGCTGCATGCTAATTGGCTGTCAACACTCCAAATCAGGAAGTGTTGGCAGCCATTTTGTCCCTCTGTAGAACCGAGGGACAGAAACAAGTGCGCAAAGTGCAAAAAGGGGGCAGGGTAGAAACACCCTGACACCCTAGGTCTGCTCAGGGGGTCCCACAAGGACCCCCTGGGCAGAAAAAAGCATTAAAAAAAATTTAAAAAAAATCGGCAGGATGCGCTCAGGGTGCGCGGATCCTGCCGAAAAAAAAAAAAAAAATCGAAGCGCGGTCTCCCGCGCTTTGATGCAAATTTGCCCCCGGGTGGCCCAAGTCCCGGGGGCATGCGGAGGTGGGTTTATTGTTTATGGGGGGCCTCTAAGGCCCCCAAGCCCGGGGACCGCCACCCCCGGGGCTTTTTTAAAAAAATGATGGCGGGAGGGCTGTGCGCCCTCCCGCTGCCCCGGGGACCGCCACCCCCCGGGGCTGTTTTTTTTAAAAATAAAAAACCTTTGTGGGGGGGCTCCAGTCCCCCACACGCCCCGGGGACCGCCACCTCCCCGGGGCACTAAAGATTTAAATATGGGGGTCCGTAACCCGGGGACCATCACCTCCCCGGGGCTTTGAACAAGTTGGGAGGGGGGCCGCGCGGCCCACCTCCTGGAGCCAGTGATGGCCCTGGGGACCACCACCCCCCAGGGCCGGCTCCTGCAGTGTCCCAGGGTGCCTACCCCCGGGACACTGTAGTTTGCTATGACAGGACGGGAGAATCGCGGCTCCAGTCCTGTCATAGCAAACTTGGTTTGCATTTTGAAAGAGAGAGCAGGAAACCTGCTCTCTCTTTCAAAATGCAAACAATTGCTTTCCACACGGGGAGCAGCATGTTAGCTGCTCCCCATGTGGAAAAGCAATGCCGGCTCGCGCAGGAGGCGGGGAGCCGGCTGGGACTGTGGGGGATTGGGGACCCCCACAGTCTCCAACGAGAGGCCAGGCCCGGGGGATGGGGTCCCCGGGGCCATAAGTGGCCCGGGAGGGGCCACGCAGCCCCCTCCCCAATTATAAAAAAGGGCAAGGCCGGCTCGGGGGATGGGGTCCCCGGGGCCTTAAATGGCCTGAGGAGGGGGGCCACGCAGCCCCCCTCCAAATATATATATATATTTTTTTTAAATAAAAAAGAGGGCATGCCCCGGGGGATGGGGTCCCCGGGGCCAAAAGTGGCTGAGGGAAGGGGGGCCACGCAGCCCCCCTCCCATAAAAAAAAAGGAAATGGAAAAAAAAAAAAAACCTGCATTGTGCCGGAGGCCCCACCCCCCTCCCTGCAGCAGTGTGCAAACGCGCCCCCTGGCGCGTTTTATTTAAGAAGGGGAAGTAATTCCCCTTGAATACTGGGGGTCCCTGGGGGCCAACTAGCCCACCAGGAACCTCCAGTATGCGCCAGGGGCTGTGTTGCAGAGAGGTGTACAGAGGCCACGCCCCTTTATACACTCTCTGCAACGCAGCTCCGTGGCGCTTTTGGAGGTACATGGTGGGCTAGTTCGACTCCAGGGACCCTCAGGATTCAAGGGGACTTAATCCCCCAACTTAAACGCGCCACGGGGCGCGTTTGCACAGTGGTGAAGGGAGGGGCGGGGCTTCAGGTGACATGTGTGCAAACAGGCCCCGTGGCGCATTTTAAGATGGGGAATGAAATCCCCTTCAATCCTGAGGGTCCCTGGGGGCCAACTAGTCCACCAGGTACGTCCAGAAAGCGCCACAGAGCTGCGTTGCAGAGAGGTGCAAAAGGGGCGTGGCCTCTGAACACCTCTCTGCAACGCAGCTCCTGGCGCATACTGGAGGTACAGGGTGGGCTAGTTGGACCCCAGGGACCCTCATGATTCAAGGGGACTTAATCCCCCAACTTAAAGCGCGCCTTGGGGCGCGTTTACACAGATATCACCTCAGGCCCCGCCCCTCCCTTCACCATTGTGCAAATATTCCTCTAAAATCAGCCGAACTACGAATTCCGATTTACTCACCTGTTATCAGGAGAGACCTCAGTGCTGCATCTTTGAGCCCAGTACTGATCCTGAAAAGTAATTTTAACCGTACTTACCAGTAACTTGAATTTCCTTCCATAGGCTAACATTGACTGGTTTCACTTGGAAATTCTTCTAAGTGTGGAGTTTTGGAACTTTATAATATTCCTCTAAAATCAGCCAAAATACGAATTCTGATTTACTCACCTGTTATCAGGAGAGACCTCAGTGCTACTTCTTTCAGCCCAGTACTGATCCTGAAAAGTAATTTTAACCGTACTTACCAGTAACTTGAATTTCCTTCCATAGGATATCATTGCCTGCTTTTTGCTGAAAAAGTTTCTAAGTGTCGATTTTTGTAACATACAAATATTCCTCTAAAATCAGCCGAACTACGAATTCCGATTTACTCACCTGTTATCAGGAGAGACCTCAGTGCTGCATCTTTGAGCCCAATACTGATCCTGAAAAGTAATTTTAACCGCACTTACCAGTAATTTGAATTTCATTCCATAGGCTAACATTGACTGGTTTCACTTGGAAATTCTTCTAAGTGTGGAGTTTTGGAACTTTATAATATTCCTCTAAAATCAGCCGAACTACGAATTCCGATTTACTCACCTGTTATCAGGAGAGAACCCAGTGCTGCATCTTTTAGCCCAGCACTGACCTTGAAAAGTAATTCTAACCGTACTTACCAGTAAATTGAATTTCCTTCCATAGGATATCATTGCCTGCTTTTTGCTGAAAAAGTTTCTGTGTCGATTTTTGGAACATACAAATATTCCTCTAAAATCAGCAAAACTACGAATTCCGATTTACTCACCTGTTATCAGGAGAGAACCCAGTGCTGCATCTTTTAGCCCAGCACTGACCCTGAAAAGTAATTCTAACCGTACTTACCAGTAACTTGTATTTCCTTCCATAGGAATCCATTGTCTGGTTTTCAGCAGAAAAGTTTCAAAGTGTCGATTTTTGAAACATACAAATATTCCTCTAAAATCAGAAGAACTACGAATTCCGATTTACTCACCTGTTATCAGGAGAGACCTCAGTGCTGCATCTTTGAGCCCAGTACTGATCCTGAAAAGTAATTTTAACCGTACTTACCAGTAACTTGAATTTTCTTCCATAGGCTAACATTGACTGGTTTCACTTGGAAATTCTTCTAAGTGTGGAGTTTTGGAACTTTATGATATTCCTCTAAAATCAGCTGAACTACGAATTCCGATTTACTCACCTGTTATCAGGAGAGAACCCAGTGCTACATCTTTTTGCCCAGCACTGACCCTGAAAAGTAATTCTAACCGTACTTACCAGTAACTTGTATTTCCTTCCATTGGAATCCATTGTCTGGTTTTCAGCAGAAAAGTTTCAAAGTGTCGATTTTCACAAACTACAAATATTCCTTAAAAATCGCCTGTATGACTTAAACGCATTCTTTCAACTGTTTACAGGAGATGCACCAGTGCTGGATACAGGATCCACCACTGAGTAAGAAAAAGTAACGATAACACTACTTACCTGCTAAGTGAATTTCCTCCCATAGGATAACATTGGTGATTCTATGTGAAAAAGTTTCTAAGTGTCAACTTTTAAAATACAATAATATTCCTTAAAAATCACTACTGTAACCAAAACGCTTTTACTCAACTGTTTACAGGAGATGTCCCAGGACTGAATCTAGGATCCAGTCCTGTGGTTAGAAAAAGTAATCCATAAAGTAACTAATTGCATTTAACTAGAAATTCCCATTGAGCTCAATGTTGCATTGTGTTTGAAATTGTGTTGCCCATTGCAACAACTGTAACTACTGTACTTAAAAGTCTATTGCCTATTTGCAAAGTATTTAAACTAAAGTAATTCATTCTGAGAAAGTATATTTTGTAATGTAATGTATAATGAAATTACAATGTAATTGATGCTTAGGTCCGAAATGATACGACTGGTCTGGGGAGGCAAACAGCCCAGACTGCAATGGCGAATCCTTACTCAGCCATATGCCAGGGGAGGGTTTGAAATACCAGATTTCGAATTATACTACACATGTGCACAAGCGCATTATGCGTTTTACTGGTTTCACCCCCCACGCTACATGCCGCAGATAGCGGCGGAACACTGGATGGCGGATCCGCTACCCTTGGAAGGCCTGCTATATACCCATCCACGCAGCAGGGAGTTAGAACCCACGACGATAACCTGCACGGTGGATGCCTGGCATCGTATCCGGATGCTCCTTCAGGGGGTACTATTGTACTCCCCGAAACTACCGCTCGCTTATCACCCGCGTATGCCATTGTTACAAGAAAAGGGGTTTCATAAACTATGCGAGCGAATAAGATTACGCACGTGGGGAGATCTGTTCTCGAACGGGATGTTCCGTTCCTCAGATAATATGTTTCAGAGGCTGCGGCCCTCAGCACTAGATTTGTTTCTGTATGTTAGGTTGCGACAAGGCCTACGCTCCGTACCCCGGAATTCCCGCAGGAGCCTCCAACTTGTGCCCCCCTGCATATGCTACTATGCGCTACGGCGCCGAGACGCCTGGTCTCGCTGTTATACTCCACGGTGCGGGGGCAAATAGAAGAGATACCCAACACTGCCCGCACTAACTGGGTTAGTGAGCTAGGGGAAGACATATCGGACGACCAATGGCAATACTGCTGCCTTCAAGCGAAGCAAGCCTCCGCCAGCGCCAGACTACGCATAATACACTATAAATTCTTACAACGCCTGTATTATACTCCTGCTAAACTAGCTCGATTCAAACTGCGACCAACAGACAACTGCGATAGATGTGGGAGCCCGGGGGCTGACTTCTTACATTTTAGCCTGGGGTTGCCCCAACGTGTGTGATTACTGGGCACAGGTTTTCACAGCACTGCGGCAGATGGTCCATTTGCCATTAGAAGGCAAGCCCTTGATTGCACTTCTGGGATATCTGACGCAAGTCCCTAAGGCTCATCGAAAATTCATAGACACAGCACTACTGTTGGCTAAGCGGAGAGTGGCTTGCAGGTGGGGTAGAGGGCGAGCGCCGAAGTTTAAGGAATGGCTAGATGACTTGATCTATTGTCAGGACCAAATGAGGATGTATGCCGAGCAGCTGCCCAGGGCATCCAGACCGAGAGACATCTGGAGCCCACTGCAGACATACCTGCTTACCCAAGCAACAGGGGCCCAGCCGAGACAGCCTGAGGTGTCGTAATACAAAAGGAACTCACATTGTTAACCTACACTGGCTATCAGGATCCAGCTATGGGCAGGTAACCTTAAAGGGAGGGAGGTTACGGCGAGGGCTTATGTTGTTAATAACTCTGCTACCTATTACTACCTGATTGACTGCGCATTATGAGGGCACTGAAGATTCGGCTTCCAAGTACATGGCCGGGGGAGGTTTCAATATGTGAGAAACACTCTTGGGAGACCGGGAGGGCTCGAGATGGTAGGGACACGAGGGGACAGTTATACATCAATGTGCAGAAGAGATGTGGATCGGTGTAATGAGATGTATGTACTATACTAGTCACTGTTAGACTGTAGCTGTATATATTACATGTTCCTACTGATATTGTGCCATTGTGCCCAGTGGTTGACATCACGGGAAAGATTACTCTTCCGATTGTATTGGCCTGAGTATGTTACAAAATGGAAAAATCAATAAAGAAAGTTTAAAAAAAAAAAATAATTACAATGTAATTTAAAAAATAAAATATGTAAAAATAAATAGTTTAAAAAAATGTAGTAAATGAGTATCAAAAAAATAAATATAACAATTAATACATTTAAAAATTGTCATTTACAAAACCTTTGAAATTCACTGAAAAAACCATAGATTTTAGGGGCGTTATAGTTAGAAATTAGCATTTAAAAAACCTTTGAAATACACTGAAAAAACCATAGGTTTCAGGCACGTTATAGTTAGAAATTAGCATTTAAAAAACCTTTGAAATTCACTGAAAAAACCATAGGTTTCAGACACGTTATAGTTAGAAATTAGCATTTAAAAAACCTTTGAAATTCACTGAAAAAACCATAGGTTTTAGGGACAGTTATAGTTAGTTGGACATTTCACTCGTACAAAACCATAGAAATTCCCCCGTTATAGGTAGTTCAGCTAACTATAACTCGCGCCCCCGCAATGCACTGCTGATGACGTCACATATTACATCACTCATGACATGGTCATTGACATCACTGATGACATCACTGATGACATCTCAAATGACATCACTGATGACATCACTGATGACATCATCCACGTGATAATCTGATGCACCTCCTCACACCCTAATATAACCTTTGATACACCCACTCTAAATTACAGACTGCCATTCGCAAAACCATAGACACTCCAACACCAATAACTACATACCCACTCACTGATTCTTAGGTCTACACACACATCCACTCACTCACCCGTACAGTCACTCATAATCAATCAATCAATCAATCAATCAATCATGTCACTTATAAAGCGCACTACATACCCGCAAGGGTCTCAAGGCGCTGGGGGAAGAGGGGGGTGGTGCTGCTACTGATCGAAGAGCCAGGTCTTGAGGAGTCTTCTGAAGGCCAGTAGGTCTTGGGTCTGTCGGAGGTTGGTGGGGAGGGTGTTCCAGGTCTTGGCGGCGAGGTGGGAGAAGGATCTGCCGCCGGCGGTCGTTTTCCGGATGCGGGGGACTGTGGCGAGGGCGAGGCTGGTCGAGCAGGGCTGGCGGGTGGGGGTGTAGAAGCTGAGTCGTCTGTTGAGGTAGGCTGGTCCGGAGTTGTGGAGTGCTTTGTGTGCGTGGGTGAGGAGCTTGAAGGTTATCCTCTTGTTGACAGGGAGCCAGTGCAGGTCTCTCAGGTGGGGTGTGATGTGGCTGCGTCGGGGGATGTCGAGGATAAGATGTGCAGAGGCGTTCTGGATGCGTTGCAGCCGTCTCAGGAGCTTAGCCGTCGTTCCTGCGTAGAGGGCGTTTCCGTAGTCCAGCCTGCTGGTGACGAGGGCCTGGGTGACTGTTTTCTTGTTTCGGTGGGGATCCACTTGAAGATCCTGCGGAGCATTCGGAGGATGTTGAAGCAGGATGAGGAAACGGCGTTGACCTGCTTAGTCATGGAGAGGGTGGGGTCGAGGATGACCCCTAGGTTGCGTACGTGGTCGGTGGGTGGCGGGGCTGTTCCCAGTGATGTTGGCCACCAGGAGTCGTCCCAGGCTGAAGGGTTGGAACCAAGGATGAGGACCTCCGTCTTGTCCGAGTTCAGCTTCAGGCGGCTGGTCCTCATCCATTCGGCGGCGGCCTTCATTCCTTCGTGGAGGTGGGCTTTGGCGGTGTGAGGGTCTTTGGTGAGGAGAGGATCAGCTGGGTGTCGTCGGCGTAGGAGATGATGTTGAGGTTGTGCTGTCAGGCGACGTGGGCGAGGGGTGCCATGTAGATGTTGAACAGCGTTGGGCTGAGGGAGGAGCCTTGGGGTACGCCGCAGATGATCTTGGTGGCCTTGGATCGGAAGGGGGCGGCGGACGCTTTGTGTTCTGCCGGAAAGGAAGGATGTGGTCCAGTCCAGGGCCTTCTCTTGGATCCCGGCGTCGTGAAGGCGTGTTCGTAGTGTGTGGTGGCAGACCGTGTCGAAGGCGGCTGATAGGTCCAGGAGGATGAGGGCTGCTGTTTCTCCGTTGTCTAGCAGGGTCCTGATGTCATCGGTGGTGGCGATGAGGGCGGTCTCGGTGCTGTGGTTGCTGCGGAAGCCGGACTGGGAAGGGTCCAGGATGTTGTTCTCCTCGAGGTAGCGGGTCAGTTGTTTGTTGACGATTTTCTCGGTGACCTTCGCGGGGAACGGGAGCAGAGAGATGGGTCGGAAGTTCTTGAGGTCCTTGGGGTCTGCCTTGGGTTTCTTGAGTAACTCATACTTACGGTCACTCAGTACAGGACTATCATATGCACTCATACTCCTATATAGACACTCAAACACCGCCACTCATCCATAGAGGTACTCACACACCTAGTCAGTCATGCAAATAATTAAACACACTGCCATTTACTCACCTATACAGTTATACACACACCATCTCACTTACTCATACAAATACATCATCCAGTGACTGTGTGTTTCTGTAAAGTTTAAATATGTTTAATATATATGCCAAGGTGTATTGAATAATGAGTGGGTGTATAAGTGTCTGGATGGATGATATAGTAGGTGCATGACTGACTATTAGTGAGTGATTAAACGTATCTTACTAAATGCATGGGTTAGTTACTAAACTGTGTGAATGTCTTTATCCGTCTGTCTGTTGGTGTGTAAGTGGCTGCATGGGTTTGTAAATAGCTACATGAGTGTCTATATGAGTTATTGATTGGTTGTCTGAGTATCTGTATGGGTGCCTGAGTGTTTGTGTGGATGGGGTGTGTGTGACTGCACATAGATGTATCAGTGGGTGATTCACTGGGTGCATGGTTTCAAGAGTGCATCTGTGATGGACTGTATGGGTGGGTGAGTGTGTGTATGGGTGTGTTAGTGAGTGAATGTATATCTCAGTGGTACATGTGTGAGTAACTACATATGTGAAAGGCAGTATATATGTGTGTTGTAGTATATAAATGGGTATAAGTGAGAGTGTGTGATTGTGAGAGTGGCTGTATGGATGAGTGTGTACTTGTATTAGTGATTGTATAAGAGCGTAAGAATGTGCTAGTATTTGTACGAGTAAGTGAGCTGGTGTGCGTATAACTGTATAGGTGAGTAAATGGCAGTGTGATTAATTATTTCCATGACTGACTAGGTGTGTGAGTACCTCTATGGATGAGTGGCGGTGTGTCAGTGTCTATGTAGGTGTATTAGTGCATATGATAGTCCTGTACTGAGTGACCGTAAGTATGAGTGACTGTACAGGTGAGTGAGTGGATGTGTGTGTAGACCTAAGAATCAGTGAGTGGGTATGTAGTTATTGGTGTTGGAGTGTCTATGGTTTTGAGAATGGCAGTCTGTAATTTAGAGTGGGTGTATCAAAGGTTATATTAGGGTGTGAGAGGATGCATGAAATTATCACATGGATGATGTCATCAGTGATGTCATTTGAGATGTCATCAGTGATGTCATCAGTGATGTCACTGACCATGTCATGAGTGATGTAATATGTGACGTCATCAGCAGTGCATTGCGGGGGCACAAGTTATAGTTAGCTGAACTAACTATAACGGGGAATTTCACGGGTTTTGTACGAGTGAAATGTCCAACTAACTATAACTGTCCCTAAAACCTATGGTTTTTTCAGTGAATTTCAAAGGTTTTTAAATGCTAATTTCTAACTATAACGTGTCTGAAACCTATGGTTTTTTCAGTGAATTTCAAAGGTTTTTTAAATGCTAATTTCTAACTATAACGTACCTGAAACCTATGGTTTTTCAGTGAATTTCAAAGGTTTTTAAATGCTAATTTCTAACTATAACGCCCCTAAAACCTATGGTTTTTTCAGTGAATTTCAAAGGTTTTGTAAATGTCAATTTTTAAATGTATTAATTGTTATATTTATTTTTTTGACACTGATTTACTACATTTTTAAAACTATTTATTTTTAGATATTTTATTTATTAAATTACATTGTAATTACATTATACATTACATTACAAAATATACTTTCTCAGAATGAATTACTTTAGTTTAAATAGTTTGCAAATAGGCAATAGAGTTTTAAGTACAGTAGTTACAGTTGTTGCAATGGGCAACACAATTTCAAACACAATGCAACATTCAGCTCAATGTGGTTTTCTAGTTAAATGCAATTAGTTACTTTATGGATTACTTTTCTAACCAGAGGACTGGATCCTAGATTCAGTCCTGGGACATCTCCTGTAAACAGTTGAGTAAAAGCGTTTTGGTTACAGTAGTGATTTTTAAGGAATATTATTGTATTTTAAAAGTTGACACTTAGAAACTTTTTCACATAGAATCACCAATGTTATCCTATGGGAGGAAATTCACTTAGCAGGTAAGTAGTGTTATCGTTACTTTTTCTTACTCAGTGTTGGATCCTGGATCCAGCACTGGTGCATCTCCTGTAAACAGTTGAAAGAATGCATTTAAGTCATACAGGCGATTTTTAATGAATATTTGTAATTTGTGAAAATCGACACTTTGAAACTTTTCTGCTGAAAACCAGACAATGGATTCCTATGGAAGGAAATATAAGTTACTGGTAAGTACGGTTAGAATTACTTTTCAGGGTCAGTGCTGGGCTAAAAGATGCAGCACTGGGTTCTCTCCTGATAACAGGTGAGTAAATCGGAATTCGTAGTTCGGTTGATTTTAGAGGAATATTATAAAGTTCCAAAACTCCACACTTAGAAGAATTTCCAAGTGAAACCAGTCAATGTTAGCCTATGGAAGGAAATTCAAGTTACTGGTAAGTACGGTTAAAATTACTTTTCAGGATCAGTACTGGGCTGAAAGATGCAGCACTGAGGTCTCTCCTGATAACAGGTGAGTAAATCGGAATTCGTAGTTCGGCTGATTTTAGAGGAATATTATAAAGTTCCAAAACTCCACACTTAGAAGAATTTCCAAGTGAAACCAGTCAATGTTAGCCTATGGAAGGAAATTCAAGTTGCTGGTAAGTACGGTTAAAATTACTTTTCAGGATCAGTACTGGGCTGAAAGATGCAGCACTGAGGTCTCTCCTGATAACAGGTGAGTAAATCGGAATTCGTATTTCGGCCGATTTTAGAGGAATATTTGTATGTTTCAAAAATCGACACTTAGAAGACTTTTTCAGCAAAAAGCAGGCAATGATATCTTATGGAAGGAAATTCAAGTTACTGGTAAGTGCGGTTAAAATTACTTTTCAGGATCAGTACTGGGCTGAAAGAATCAGCACTGAGGTCTCTCCTGATAACAAGTGAGTAAATTGGAATTTGTATTTCGGCTGATTTTAGATGAATATTTTGTATGTTTCAAAAATCGACACTTAGAAACTTTTCAGCAAAAAGCAGGCAATGATATCCTATGGAAGGAAATTCAAGTTACTGGTAAGTACGGTTAAAATTACTTTTCAGGATCAGTACTGGGCTGAAAGATGCAGCACTGAGGTCTCTCCTGATAACAGGTGAGTAAATCGGAATTCGTACTTCGGCTGATTTTAGAGGAATATTATAAAGTTCCAAAACTCCACACTTAGAAGAATTTCCAAGTGAAACCAGTCAATGTTAGCCTTTGGAAGGAAATTCAAGTTGCTGGTAAGTACGGTTAAAATTACTTTTCAGGATCAGTACTGGGCTGAAAGATGCAGCACTGAGGTCTCTCCTGATAACAGGTGAGTAAATCGGAATTCGTATTTCGGCCGATTTTAGAGGAATATTTGTATGTTTCAAAAATCGACACTTAGAAACTTTTTCAGCAAAAAGCAGGCAATGATATCCTATGGAAGGAAATTCAAGTTACTGGTAAGTACGGTTAAAATTACTTTTCAGGATCAGTACTGGGCTGAAAGATGCAGCACTGAGGTCTCTCCTGATAACAGGTGAGTAAATCGGAATTCGTACTTCGGCTGATTTTAGAGGAATATTATAAAGTTCCAAAACTCCACACTTAGAAGAATTTCCAAGTGAAACCAGTCAATGTTAGCCTTTGGAAGGAAATTCAAGTTGCTGGTAAGTACGGTTAAAATTACTTTTCAGGATCAGTACTGGGCTGAAAGATGCAGCACTGAGGTCTCTCCTGATAACAGGTGAGTAAATCGGAATTCGTATTTCGGCCGATTTTAGAGGAATATTTGTATGTTTCAAAAATCGACACTTAGAAACTTTTTCAGCAAAAAGCAGGCAATGATATCCTATGGAAGGAAATTCAAGTTACTGGTAAGTGCGGTTAAAATTACTTTTCAGGATCAGTACTGGGCTGAAAGATGCAGCACTGAGGTCTCTCCTGATAACAGGTGAGTAAATTGGAATTCGTATTTCGGCTGATTTTAGATGAATATTTGTATGTTTCAAAAATCGACACTTAGAAACTTTTTCAGCAAAAAGCAGGCAATGATATCCTATGGAAGGAAATTCAAGTTACTGGTAAGTACGGTTAAAATTACTTTTCAGGATCAGTACTGGGCTGAAAGATGCAGCACTGAGGTCTCTCCTGATAACAGGTGAGTAAATCGGAATTCGTATTTCGGCTGATTTTAGAGGAATATTTGCACAATGGTGAAGGGAGGGGGCGGGGCCTGAGGTGACATCTGTGCAAACGCGCCCCGTGGCGCGTTTTAAGTTGGGGGATTAAGTTCCCTTGAATCATGAGGGTCCCTGGGGGCCAACTAGCCCACCAGGAACCTCCAGTATGCGCCAGGGGGCTGCGTTGCAGAGACGTGTACAGAGGCCACGCCCCTTTTTCCACCTCTCTGCAACGCAGCTCTGTGGCGCTTTTTAGAAGTACATGGTGGGCTAGTTGGCCCCCAGGGACCCTCAGGATTGAAGGGGATTTAATTCCCCATCTTAAAACGCGCCACGGGGCCTGTTTGCACACATGTCACCTGAAGCCCGCCCCTCCCTTCACCACTGTGCAAACGCGCCCCGTGGCGCGTTTTAAGTTGGGGGATTAAGTCCCCTTGAATCCTGAGGGTCCCTGGAGTCCAACTAGCCCACCATGTACTTCTAAAAGCGCCACAGAGCTGCGTTGCAGAGAGGTGTAAAAGGGGCGTGGCCTCTGTACACCTCTCTGCAACGCAGCCCCTGGTGCATACTGGAGGTTCCTGGTGGGCTAGTTGGCCCCAGGGACCCCAGTATTCAAGGGGTTACTTCCCCTTCTTAAAACGCGCCAGGGGCGCGTTTGCAAAGTACTGCAGGGAGGGCGGGGCCTCCGGCACGATGCCGGTCGTTTTTTTTTTTCTTTTTGTTTTTTAATGGGGGGGGGGGCTGCGTGGCCCCCCTTCTCTGCCCACTTTTGGCCCCGGGGACCCCATCCCCAGGGCCTGAGCATTTTATTTTATTTTTTAATTTAAAAAAAAAATGGGAAGGGGACCGCGTGTCCCCCTTCCCTGGGCCTGTATTGGCCCCGGGGACCCTATCCCCCGGGGCATGGCCTCGATTTTTTGATTTTTTTTATTTGGAGGGGGGCTGCGTGGCCCCCCTCCTCAGGCCATTTAAGGCCCGGGGACACCATCCCCCGGGGCCGGCCTTGCACTTTTTTTTAATTTTAATTTTTTTTTTATTTGGGGAGGGGGCTGCATGGCCCCCCTTCCTGGCCACTTATGGCCCCGGGAACCCCATCCCCCGTGGCCTGGCCTCTCGTTGGGGACTGTGGGGGGTCCCCAAACCCCCCACAGTCCCGCCGGCTCCCCGCGTCCCTTGGGAGCCGGCATTGCTTTTCCACTTGGGGAGCAGCTAACATGCTGCTCCCCATGTGGAAAAGCAATTGCTTTGGATATTGGACGAGAGCAGGTTTCCTGCTCTCGCCTCCAATATCAAAGCAAGTTTGCAATGACAGGACGGGAGCCGCGAGGCTCCCGTCCTGTCATTGCAAACAGCAGTGTCCCGGGGTAGGCACCCCGGGACACTGCAGGAAGCCGGCCCTGGGGGGTGGCGGTCCCCAGGGCCATCAAGGGCTCCAGGAGGGGGCCGCGCGGCCCCCCTCCCATCCAGTGCACAGCCCCGGGAGGTGGTGGTCCCCGGGGCTTTGGGAGTCCGTAACGGACCCCCATATTCAAATGTTTAGTGCCCCGGGGAGGTGGCGGTCCCGGGGCGTGTGGGAGGCTGGAGCCCCCACACAGGTCACATTTTTTTTTTAAAAAGAAGCCCCGGGGGTGGCGGTCCCCGGGGGCTGCGGGAGGAGCAAAGAGTCCTCCCGCACCATTATTTTCTTAAGCCCCGGGGGTGGCGGACCCCGGGGCTTGGAGCCTTAGAGGCCCCCCACATTAAGTTTAAACCCCCCCCACCATGCCCCGGGACTTGGCCCAGCCGGGGGCAAATTAACATCAAAGCGCAGGAGACCGCGCTTCGTTTTTTTTTTTTTTTCGGCAGGATCCGCGCACCCTGAGCGCATCCTGCCGATTTTTTTTTTTTTTTTTAAAAAAATGCTTTTTTCTACCCAGGGGGACCTTGTGGGACCCCCTGAGCAGACCTAGGGGGTCAGGGTGTTTCTACCCTGCCCCCTTTGTGCGTTTTGCACACTTTTTTTACTGCTTTCTTCCGAGGAACAAGATGGCTGCCAACACTTCCTGGTTTGGAGTGTTGACAGCCAATTAGCAGACAGCTCGTGATCGGGAGGGTGCGCGAATCCAACGCGGCCATAGATATATATGTGATTTTCCTTTTGATTTTCTCAGGAACTACTGAACCGATTTACACCATTTAACAAAAAGGGTTCTTTCTGAACCAAGAACTACCTCTTTGCCAAATTTGGTGTAATTCCGTTCAGCAGTTCGGGCTGTAGCCGTGTCTAAAATTTCCTATGGGAAAATGAATGGGGAAAAGACGTTTTGGGACCCCCCTTTTTTCTCGGCCCCCGCTTGATGAATCACCCCGAGACTTTCAGGGTAGGAGCGGACCGGAGCGGGCCATAAAGTTTGAAAATTTCGCGAAGATTCGTCAACCGGCAAGAGAGTTATTTCAAATAGAATGTCGCGGATTTCCTATGGAAAATAGGTCCTAACTATAACTATCTACTGGCGACCGCCAGTAGATAATATATATATATATATATATATATATATATTCACTGAAAAAACAAAGGTTACAGGGATGTTATAGTTAGACTGCCAGTTCACTCGTACAAAACCGGAGAAATTCAGCAGTTATAGTTAGCTGAGCTAACTATAACTCGCGCCCCCGCAATGCACTGCTTATGAATTTCTTTGGTTTTGTACGAGTGAAATGTCAGCCTAACTATAATGTTGCTGTAACCTTTGTTTTTTTCAGTGAATTTCAAGAGTTTTTACATTCTATTTCTTAATTGTAACGTCCATTTTTGTTTCAGTGAGCTTCTTAGATTTTCATGTTTTCTTTCTATAATTGGACATTGTATAATATATTTATATAATTATACCACTAATTTCTTGATTTGGTATGTGTTTATCAGAAATTTATTAATTACTGGTTTTATTTTTGAGAATTCTTTGAGTCGGCACAACATTGTTGCATTTACTGTGGAGAATCTGCTATTGGCAAATGCATTTCACATACTGAAAAA
Organism: Calotriton arnoldi; assembly: GCA_963921515.1. Classification (NCBI taxonomy): domain Eukaryota; kingdom Metazoa; phylum Chordata; class Amphibia; order Caudata; family Salamandridae; genus Calotriton; species Calotriton arnoldi. Next base: position 412,590 of record CAWUFW010012168.1, on the reverse strand, counting down.
TACAATTAAAAACAGTTTTTTAAATAAAGTATGTCTAAATATTTAGGGCCTTATTAAGATGTTGGGTGGACTAATGTCTGCCCGACACAGCTAGTACAATGCGACCACACATGGGTTGGTCGCATAGTCCCATTTCTTGTGCCGTAATCTGGCCGTATCACAAGCTCCCATAGAGAAATGGGAGTTTCTGTTAATCCCTGCACCGTGTGGCAGGCACCTCATGGTGGCTGCCACACAGTGCAGTGATTGACAGAGGGGCACCATAGGTATCCCCCTGTTAATCCCCAACCGATGGCCGCAGGAAGAAGGGGGCCTTGCTAGGGGCCCCCAAAGTCGCTTTCCGATAGGCTTTCCTTGTCAGAAACCCTGACATGGAAAGCCTGTCGGAAACCGACATCATAATCCCGACCGCGGAAATGCAGTCCTTAGGGTTACGGTGAGGCCTCTGACTGGCCGACGGGCTCCTTGAGCTCATCATAATCCAGCCGGTATGACCGGCTGGTTTCACTTTTGACCGCCTGCATTGTAATGCAGTGGTCGGAAGTAAAACCCACGATGTGACTCGGAAAGCCTCCTACCTGCGGTAGGAGACTTTCAGAGTCACATCGTAATGAGGCCCAAAATGAGATATTGTTTTAACTTTTCTCTCTATGATCAATTTAGGAGAAAATCACCTTTGCAAAACTTTTATATTCACGTTGACGTCAGTAGTCGCGAAGAGCGCCTGTTTTGTACAAAGTGTAACAGTAGAGGTTTATTAGTATACTTTTCAAACTCATATTTTTGTAGTGAGTTTCCAGAAAACTTATCTTCAAAGACTATTTTCCGTTTTTGCATAGTCGCGGAGATTGTGTGTTTTTCAGAAACTCTAAAACACATATACAGATATTTTAATTGATGTTTGACACTAGTTTTTAACTGATGTCTGTCTATAATATTTTTTTAACAAAATTACTTTTACTTTGCATTTCTCGTGTTAGCGGTGACAGCGGAAGTAGTGATGACATCATTCATGGTGGATACTGCGTGTTTTACAGAAACTCTAAAACACATATATACACCTATTATAATTGATATTTGGCACTAGTTGTTTACTGCTCTATTGTTTAAAAGTGTCTACCTATAATAACTTTTTAACAAAATCATTTTTATTAAGTTCCCGTTTTCACGAAGAAAGCGTGAATGTGTCTGTAACAGCCTGCATAAAGTGCCTCCTGGGTGCACTAGTGAATATTGGGTTATTTAAGTGTGTAAGAAACTACCTTCATTACCACAAGATACATATCAGTTATGCCTGTGTGTATGTGAGAGTCAATCTTCTCATGCTTCTCATCTACCTCACTAGGTGTTTCAGTGTCTGTCTACTTTTGTACTTGGGTATTTTGGATTTAAGTCTGGGTGTAGGCTGGATGTATAATTGCGCACAGAGGTTTCTATCAGTGCATATAGCTCACTGAAACATCAAAATGCATCTTTTACTTCCTAAGCGAATAGCTCCCAGCGCTAAGGCCTAGCTACAACCGACCTTAGTGTTCACTTATAACTGGTAAAGCAACAGTGTACGCCTTCAGTAGCACTTTTAAGTGATAATACACCTCTACCAGTAAAACTACCTGCCCAAGCTCAAGTATACCACGCCTGAAACATAGTGCAAGGACTACTTGTCTGCATGGTAAACTTGAAAGTGTCAGTTGTTTAACAGATATCTGAATGAGTTTTTCAGTTCCTATATGGGGCTGTGATTCCATATGTATGTAAATCTTTTACTAAATCACTGCCTCTCTTTAAGTGATATGTGATTGTCTAAATGTGTCTATAAGGGCCTGCATAGATTGCCTCCTGGGTTTACTAGTGAATATTGGGTTATTTAAGTATGTAAGAAGCTGCCTTCATTACCACAAAATACATACCTGTTGTGCCTGTCTGTGTGAGTTACAAAATGAACTACAGCAGTTGTGGTTTACTGCACATACTGTAAAGTATATCCAGCTCCCTACTACATTTTTTTTATTAACCAGAGCCAATGAAACATCTATTTACTAATCATTTCTAAATGCAACCTACTTTTATTCACCTGCATATACCCTTCATCCAAGCAAATTTCTAGTTTTTTCAAACACCAGCACACATGCATTTCCACTGTCTTTCATAGTACCAACTGTAATATTCAGCTGCTGACCTGTCGTGTGTGCTACTCCTCCTTCCTACAAAATGCTTAAAGTGTGGATTGTGGGACACAGCTATGTCTATTGGGCTAAAGAGGTTGCAAAAGACAAAGGTATTGACAGGGACTTGGGTTTGCCAAATGTGGAGATTAGTTGGTTTGGCCAGAGAGGGTTAAAGTTTCATCAGCTGCTGGCTTTTTGTTAAAACCATTGTAGTTTTCCAAGCTCCTCACCTCATGATTGTGCACTATGGTGGCAATGACCTAGGCACAGTGACTGTGGTAGGGGTGGAAATCCTAATGAAGGATACCTTTGCAGAAATGATGTCAGTTTTTCCTCACACTGTCTTCATGTACTCTAATATATGCCAAAGACAGAAATGGAAGTGGTCAAATCAATTCTGTCCACAGATTGACAAAGCCAGGAGAAATCTTAATAAAAGTGTTTCTGCTTTCCTCAGAGACCATAATATGGGCTCTATCTATAACAACAATCTGCGTTTTGACATGCATGGAATATATAGAGATGATGGAGATCACTTGACAGATAAAGGGAACAGGGTGTTTCTAGGTAACCTGAAACTTTGTATACAGTCTTATATGTAGCTGTCTTATACACACTCTCAACACAAAGGCTCTTGTCAGAGCCACCCAAGAGGCCACATTTTTTTTTTTTTTGGTCAAATTATTTTTTTTAATAATCTTTGAAATCCACTACGGCGTTGCAATGATCGCAATCATGTCGCTAAATCACAAAACAAAAGCAGACATTCAATGACCACCACCACATTCCAAAATTTTAACTTAAAAATGTATTCTAACTATTACAATACACACATTACTAACTTAAAGAACATGTTTCTACACACATTTTTGTAGTAACTTTTTAACAAACTGTGTTGGAACCCTACTTCCTGTTTTCGCGATTACGCTGAGAGTCGCGATGACTCCGGTAACTGCGACGATCATGCTTTTTGTAGGGGGTGCAAAACTCATATATGCACACATTTTACAGTATTTTAAACATTAGGGGTTTATTACTGCACTGTTTAAAGTCATATTTTTGTAGGGAGTTTGTATAAAAAAAAACATTTAAATCGATTTTCTGTTTTCGCTGTGACGTAGGGCGTCCCGATGATATCGGTAGCCGCAACCGCGGCGAATAAGTTAAAAAATGACAAAACAAATGCAGACATTCAATAGCCACCACTACATTCAAAATTTATAACTGCAAAATGGATTATAACCAACAGACTAAACACATTACTATCTAAATAACTGTATAATAGCATGTACAACACCCTTAAAATCTCTATAACATAGTGAATAACTTTTTCAGTGTAATCTATAACTGCATCAGTAAGTCTCCCCATTCACTGTATAACTGTTTCAGTGAATCTGTAACACTGTGCATCAGTCTATCAATGCTGCTTCTGTAACAAACTGAGTGACTGTCTCAGTGCATCTATGAGTGGGTGCATCAGTGTCTCAATGGGTATGTGATTAGTTGCATGACTTAGTCAATCTGTGAGTAGGCACGTGAGTGCCTTTGTGCACTTGCTGCTCCTACACCAGAAAAAGGCGGTTCCCTGGTGGAGCCGGCAGTCCAATGGTGATCTAACTACCCAAGTCGTAATCGGGCAGTGGACCGCCAGTGTGGCAGTGGCTGGATCTGCCACCACCACGCCACCATGAGTCTGGCGGTCCTCGGACCGCCAGACTCGTAATAGGGCCCAGAATGTGTACTATGTAGTCTGCAATGGCTCACAAAATTTAATATGAGCCCTGCGCTTCATGATGCTATCTTCTTAAAACATTGACAGAGTGTTCCATGCTTGTGAAAATGGTGCACATGTGGCAGATCATCTGAGTGCTGTGTTTGGTAAATAAACTTGCAAAAGTTTGCGTGTTCCACTCAGAGGAGGGCATTCTGACAATGTGTGAAATATTTCCCTCACCTTAAGTCATTATCATTTAGGTAGTTTTACTATGTGGAAATTACCTATTTTATATAAGCCTGACATTGGCATACAAAAGGCATCCAATCACTGCATAAAATACATCCGTAATATACCAACAGAATAGTTTAGAACAGTAGTCCCCAACCTTTTTAGAACCATGACCCACTGCTTAAAACGACAAACTTGTGCAACCCACCTACCATTAATAGACCTGAGGTGTGACAATTATTTATTGTAACTAAAACATTGTGTGGTCTTTTTCAGACAGCACATTTTTCCATTGAAATAACCACTAATTTTGCACAGACATACAGTTTTACTGATAAAACTTCATAGCACCCAAATGATAATGTGTGGAGATTGGGTTTCTATGAATATTTATCATTTGCATATCAACAATTAAAGTGAAAGTAAACTGATTTGCTTTGATCCTATTAAAATCTCTGTTTCCACCACTCTTCAAAATTACAAAAAATATGCGTGATTTTTGCTTTCCTAATGGAGAAATACATACAGTTCATTTACAGGTATTTACATTTTGTTGTGTGTTGTAAAAAAGTATATCCTCCAGCCTTTCCTTTCATGTTTCTTGTACTCCAGCTTACTTTGCAGTCTAAGAAAAAAGTAAACACCAATCCCATGTTAAAGGAGGAAGCTGCAATTTGTCAAAAGATAATGCCTGATATTTGAGCTTTGTCTTAGAAACACTGGCAAATATGACACAATAAATACAGAATTAAGGGCATCTTTATTGCTCGGACTTTCCCCACCCAACAAAAAGTGTGAGGACCCACCAGTGTTTTAGGAAGCACTAGTTTAGAATAAGTCTAAATAGCATAATAAACTGAACTAAAATCATAATGTGAAGCACAAACAAAAATGCAACAACAGAAAACAGGCAAAACCCCACTTCATGTTGATTTCTGACCTCCATGGATGCTCAACTTTTGCACCAGATATTAGTTAGATTGCATCCAGGAGCAGCTATAAAAACAAGGCATGCAAACTCAATGGGTAACAACGGCAAAATGTACAGTGAATGAACATGGTTTATTTACACCTTCTGTCCCATGTGACCCCAACATGAGGAGGACCACAGCCTGCATCTTTGTCATTCCCATAAAGTATATATCATTGTCGTCATAGCTCAGATGAACTATGGGTCATCATACTTCAATGAGCTGTGGAAGTGTCTGCAATACTTTGGCAAAGTGTGATTTACATTTTTACAAGTCTGCCACATCATTTGAAACAGATATTTTGGCCATCTTGGTTTACTTGAACGTCATTTATGCAGGAATATTTTCTCAAGGCTAGGGCCTAGTGTAGGTAACCCACAGGGGGAAGGGCAAGGCCCCTCTATGGAGTAGTGGCCGAGAAGACACCATATGATATCCCGCACCTGTTATCCCATACTACATGTGTGCTAAGGCCATTAGGCCATGGCGTGCTTGTGTGTGCGTGAGTGTGTGTGTGCGCACACGCAAGTGAATGTGGTCCTGTGTGTTAGTGCTCCCCTAGTGAATGTAAGTGTGACACTATATAAGTGTGACTCTAAACCAGTATCCATGTAGGCCTTAGTGTCCATCACTATCCATCTCTCTTGCTATGGGAATGCAGTTTGCAGCCATAGATGCAGATTTTCATAAGAAAAAAAGAGTTGGCAAACAGTTTAGGTGTCTATGGTCTTTGGAGAAGATAAGTATGCTTGGTTGGTCATTCAGGAAGAGAAACTGCACCCCAGATTCATGAGAGTCCCACAGCAATGAAACAGTCCTTGTTTTTTCATTTGTGGATTTTTGCGGTCTATTTTTGTTGGGTGTTTTTAACTTATTTTTAAAGACAGTTGGGCTTTTACTGCAGCTCTATCTTGTTCTGGTTGCATATGTAAAGAGGTTCTTGTTGAAAAAGCGAGGTGGTAAGGAGTAAGGGAGGTTGATGTATGGTGCTGAGAAAGCTCTTTAAAACACTTTTTACAGGTTTCTGCAGATAGTTTTTAAATCTCATTTGCAGTAAAAACATAAAACATTGTGGCAGTAGTGAGGTCAAACCAGTGTGTTAAGCAGCAGTCTGGATGGGGCTAGAAGGGGTCTGAGAATTTGATGTGGGGTGTTTTTACTGGGTTTCTAGTTGGCCATGAAGCAAAGTTTGGCCATGACTTGGAAGAGACTGGATGGATCTTGGGGGTGTGGGAGATTGAGTGCAAATTTCAAGAATAGTGTTTTAGGGCTACCAGTGATTGAAAAACTTCGGTCAACTTTTCAATACCAAAATGAGTGTGAAAACTACTCAGTGCTGTGAGCACCATGGGCTTGGAGGTTCAAGGAGCTGGGGCCGTGCAATGTAATTAATGGTGCATTTTAGGGCTCATCAGGACAGTAACACTGGTCAGAAATTAGTTGGCTTAAAGACCAATTTACATGGAAATTTATTATAATGTATTTGTGAATATGTTGTTTTATGACCAATAAGGCTTAAAGGCTACTTTACAGAGATCAGAAATGGATACATTTTAAAGACAAATTAACCAGCAATGCATGGACACTTATCTAAAAAAGTTGAAATTGTGCATATATTTGGTCACTTACAATGGGCTCATAGTTAATGTGATGTGCAGACACATTTACAGGTGGGTTGTCATTTGAAAGTTTCTTACCTAAGGGAATATTTGGGTAATCACACAGAAAATTGAGTTTTAAAAGCACATTGGGCTAGTAGGCACAATTCCTCTTTTATTTCTTCCCTTGTATGCCTCCACTGTAAAGTAACATGACAAAGGTTTTGCTTGCACACTGACTTTGTGTTTAGAACTTAAAGGACTCTCTTAGGCCGGGTAACTGTTCTCTTAAGAGTAGTGACTGAGAGTTTGAATAGTTTTACATCTGCTGCTTTAAAAAAAAGGAATTGAATACGAAAACTCGCAAAAAAATAGTGGGACCATGGTAAAGTGGAGTTGCTCTTGACAGCAACTAGGGAAAAAAAATCACACAACCTTTTGGAACCTGGTTGCCAAAGGCAATGTATAAGGACTTATCAAAATAGATAACAACATAGCAGCAGAGGCCTGGATTTCCCACTTTTCGAGTTTATATTCAATCCCGCAAGGTAGTGGACCCCAACATGTGAATGCTCGGGTTCCTACAGTTACTAACATAACTAACTTGAACAGTCTTGATGATTACCCTCCCAGCACCTGTGAAGAAGTTCAACGTGCCATCAGGAAGGCAGCTCCCCATAAAGCACCGGGTATGGACAAAATTCCGGCGGATTTATTTCTGACAGAAATAAAAATATGGGGCCCCTACCTTACATTGATATTTAATGCTTTCTTAAGGATCTACAGGTTCCACGCTCCTGGGCTGGAGCAGAAATTTTTCCAGTGTACAAAAATGGTTCTCCCTTAGACCCTGCGAACTATAGGCCAATAAGCCTAATAGATACTACCCAGAAACATTTTTGCAGGATCATTCTTTTTCAGCTCTAGAAATGGCTACATGAGCATGAAGTCCTATGTCCATTTCAGGCGGACTTTCGCTTTAGTACATCGACTATAGATCAGATTTTCAGGTTCCAGTTAATATACTGGAAGACTGCTACAATTGGTCCAGGCAGACTCTACGGTGTATTTCTGGACCTCAGAGCGGCCTTCAATCTGGTGCCGAGGGCTACTCTATGGAAGGTTCTAGCAAAGATGGGCATTCTTGATTATTTATGTAGAATTATAGAGAGGCTTCACAAGTCAAACTTTGCCCTGGTCCAATGTGGCAAACTCTGAAGTGACCGAACCCTTTCCTGTGAACAAAGGTGTACAACAGGGTTGCGTGATGGCCTGACCCTCTTTACGTTGTTCATTAACGGTCTGGTTAGCTACCTAAACAAATGTGATTACAATATGCCCAAGCTACCAAACATGAGGGTTCCTGTCCTCACATTTGCAGATGATACTCTTCTTCTGGCTAAATCGCCACCGGGAATCCAGAAACTACTGGACCAGTTTAGCAGGTTTTGCTCAGATATGGGATGGGAAATAAATGTGTCCAAGACCAAATGCATGATTCTTAATCCATGTCATTCAACTCGATTGAATCCAACACTTGATGGGATACCCATAGCTCAAGTCCACCTGTTTGAATACCTGGGTGTCACATTAAGTGGGACGATGGACTGGGCTCTCCATATCTCTAAACGAAGGATTAAATTAGAGCAACAGATAGGAGGGTTGCTAAAGATATATCAGGACCTTCATTTTAAACCATACTCACCAGTTGCCCAGCTCTATTCCTGTCAGGTATTGGGGGTGGCCTTATACGGGGCTGAGCTATGGGGACATAAACATCTTAATACCTTAGAATTGGCGTAAAAAATAGGTTTTTGAGGCAGGTGTTAAATATGCCAGTCAGTACCCCTTTGATCCCTTTAAGATTGGATTCCAGCCTCAGACCAATTATGGAAAAATCAGCGGTTCGACCCTTAATATTATTGGGAAGATTATGGGTTACCCCTGAATTGACATTTTATCATAACAGTCTAGAGGAATTGCTCAGATACCCTGCTGCGGTTAATCTTTTGTGGATAAAATATATTAGAGGTACATTTAATGAAATGGGCTTACCTAATATGTGGAAAGATCCGGGGACCTGTAGTTACACTATCTCAGCTAAGGCATTATAAATGTGGTTCAGCTCATATAGGCTGAATAAGCTTTTAACTTCATCATCACTGGGTAATCTAACAGGCACTTTTATAATGATAAAGGATATTTATAGCACAAAACCCTTTCTAGATGATATTGAGCCGATCCTGGCAAGGAAACTTTATATGCACTTTCGATGTGGCACTTTACTATTATGCACCTTCACCTCAAGATGGACAAAGTCAACAGATTTAGCTGAAATGGGATGCCCAACCTGCGGACATGATAGGGAAACCGTACCCCATATGCTGTTTTTCTGCCAAACCCATGGTAGGGCTCGGTCTAGGTGGATAATTCCTGTATGTAGATGTTTAGGAGTTACAAGACATCTGGAAGCATGTAGAATTATGCAGACCGACTTGACTGCCCCTATGGTGTTTGCTCTTTCTATATTTTTATTGAGCAAGTGGTATGCTAGGAAGAAATATGAAGTAGTATAATCCTTTGCTCTGCCTATTAATTTCTGATACAAATTATTTTAAAGCTCATAGTATATGTATTAGGAAACCACACATTTTGTTTTTAGCTATTTATTATTTATATCTAATTTTAGGACTATATTTACATTTTTAAAGTTTTATTCGTAATATCTTATATTTCATATTGTATTGTAATTGTTTGTCTCTTTTATGGTATTTTACCGAAATAAAGAGTATTGAACTGTAAAATTGAGACTGTGAAGATATGCTACAGATATTCCAAAAATACAACAAACTGGAGGCATTTTGGAAGACAGAGTATGGCCTCCTACTGACTCAACACAATTGATTGTGTTTAACTTATGTCATTGTGTTTAACTTATGTCCAGTCCAGAGTAGTTCTGAGACCAGGGTCTAGTCAGAGCCATTAAGAACCATAGTCTACCAGCTGTTATGAGCCAACAGGACTAGCAATCCTGCTTAAATTCCCTATCAGGCACGGTAGAGAGAGGGTATGAGGTTGAGGGTTGTGACTCAGCTCCCTTATTCCAATTCACCCAAGCTCCCCTCTTTTCCTTCACCTCTGCATATTCTTCTCCTCTGTCAAATATAACTCAGCAAATACTACACTCACCTTCCTTTGCGCTAGCTTACAACTCCCTCCTTCAACCCTTCCTTTCCCTTCTTTCCTCTTCTTGGTTCTGCTGCTAGGGGTATAACTATCATTAGTTCAGCAGGTCCTGTGGCACCAGGGCCCAGGCAATGAGATGCTACTGCCCCTTAAATATGACTCTCTTTTTAACTACCGAACCATTGACATTTGCATTAATTTTTATTAGGGATAATGGATACCTTCATGTGCCACTGTCAGCTGCTGTCTCCCTACTTCTTCCCAGTTCATTGTCATAGCTTTTCATCTCCTAAGCCCCATATAAATGTTCCCTTCATTCCAGCTCCCTTAATTCACCTCAGCTGCTTTTAAAATCCTTCTGTTTTATTTCCCTTCTTCAAAGCGATGCACCTCTCCCTCTTTCATGTGATGTCCTGTTTCACAGCCCAGTTATTCTTTTCAATCCTGTGAGCGCCCTAACCACACCTCTCAGACACTTTTTGCTTTCTACTACATCTCTTCTTCCACTACTTTAGCTCCTCATGTCGCTTCACAATCAACCCTCTCCCACCTTCAGGTTAGCTCCTCTTTCCATCAGCTAGAGCCCCCTTTCTGTCACAGCTCTCACGTCCTACCCCCCTCCCCGTTTCCCTATTTCACCATTCAGCATCCCTTTCCTCAACAATTCCTTGCCGTGTCTCTGTCGCCTCAGCATTCTTCATAGCTGGGGGTCTGCAGTCTCTCTGTTAGATGAAAGATACAGATTGTTTTGCTAAAACAAGGCAGAATAGCCTATCTTTTTGCAAAGGTTGTCAGCTGAACAGATCTTTATGGGGCCAGTCTCACCTATGAGCATATGTCCACCTGACCTCACACCTGTGTTTGTCCTGAACTGGCATGCTGTGAGGATGGCTGGTTCTGCCTTTCCTGTCCCTTTGCTGGTGATCTAGTGAACCAGGAGGACCCACCATCAAATAGGAACTGTGCAGGCAAACTGTACAGCCCTGTCCCAGCCAGATCAGGCATGAGCAATCTACTGAGATTCCAATATAACTGCTGGTTGAAAAGACCAAGATCCAGATGTGCTGGTATTTACTTTCAAATGCGGTTGGGCACCTGCAATATTCCGGTAAATTGGCAGGTCTGCAAATGTGCGAGAATGCACAATCCCAGAGTAACTGTTCACTACATCGAATACGTTTGTTAAAAGTATTGAACCTTTGGGGCGTGGCTTCAGCGCCACCTAAGATGGCTGCCTGAAGAGGGAGCTCTGCCACACGGCGAACCTGTCGACTCTTTATGGCATCTTCTGAGTCTTTTTAGAGGAGGCTTCCAGTATTTCATATTATTGGAATTTCGGAGGAAGTCTTGAGTAAGCATGAGGGGAGTTCTCGTAGCCGCGCTACGTGGAAGTCAGAGAAGCGGTAAAAAAGCTCCACAACGCTAAGCGGAGTTCTGCGAGCATGCTGAGTTGCTTGTTCCACATGCTCGCGCATGCTTCCGCGATGTTTCTGACGTTCTACAACGCGGATTGCATGTTCGGGGGGGAAATATCATGCGAACTTCGCCACGTGGTCGCCAATGGGCGCTGCCATCTTGTTTTTCTACTCTTTGTTATGGTTCTGGGGCATGTTTTGAATCCTCCCAATATCTATTCAATACTGTTTCTAAAACTTTTTTTCTGATCTTTTTTATTTATTTTCTATCTCTCTCTCTTCCTACGTGTATATTTTGCATTTTTTCTACTTTTACTGCGTTATTGTACTGTTTTTCTATTACTTGCTTTTTATTTTTTTTTACTTCCCTATCTCTTCTCCTGACTTTATTTTTTACTTCTACATTTTCTTTTCTGCCCCACGGCCACCAGAACCATGGCTAAGAGTACTAAGACAAAGCAGAGTGCGACCAGGATCCGCCTTCCTTGCGTAAGGCGGCGCCCGGAAGGGGTGCAGCCCCGGGCCTTATTCTCGGAGGTGGAGGTGGCTCCCCTAGTGTTTTTTTGTGCAGCGCCACCTCTCCTTAACCTTGGCAGCAGGTGGCAGGCCTGGTTCAGGCTATAAGATCCAGGAGCGTCACCGCCGGTAGGTGAGGGTTCGCCGGGCAGTGTATATCTGCTCTGAGATCCGGCGCACCCACAAACAACTGTTTGGAGCGATTTTTTAAATATTTATTATTTGTTTCACACCAATCAATTTTTGTCTCTTTATTATGTCTTACATGATCAGCATTCATGGGCAAGAAGACAACGGGGTCTGCCAAGGCGGGAGCTGGAGGTGCCTCCCACGATCGCTCCTCTACTACAGATGGCTCTGCTGCTGGCCCCAGTAAGTCCTCCTGTTGTTAATATTATAATTATATTTCCCTAACATTTACTGCACCTTATTTTATTTAACTATTATTTCTGTGTCCTAATTCTATTTTTTTTCAAATCTTCTTCGATCTATCTGTTTCTAAATTCCTGTTATCCCTGCATTACCTACCAACTTAGTTATTTATATTTCTAGTGTCTGTTTTTTTTTTTTTACATCAATCTAACTGCCTCTAACTCTGTATTACTATTAGCCTGTCTATAGCTTGCTTTATAATTTATTCTGGTTTTTCAGTCAGCTTTCCATCTCCCCTTATATTTTGTGGACTGCCTAGTGGTGATACTACTGTAAGACTTAGAGAACACATTGGTCTGACCTTTACTACTACTAGTACTACTACTCTGCTGTGCAGATTGCATGTCCAACTAAGGTATTCAACGCATGTTTGTTGAGATTAGAAGGCTTTCTTTGACTTTCTTTCGCATGCTCAACATGTAAATAAAATGATGGTCAAGTTGGGCACCCCAAAGTGATGTATTTTTACTTTTTCTCATCTAGGTCTAGTACTATTATTATTAGCAGCAGTTGATTGTGAACAACAGATTACTGTGCACCATGGCTGGAAGGAAATATGAGGAGTATGAGGGCACAGTTTTATTTTCCAACCAAGAGAGAGGACTCGAGAGACCTCATGTCCGATTGTCCATCCAGTTGGCCACTCTTCTTCTTTTTAAAAAGTTTTAAAACTCAGATTCACCAATAGCTCTAGCCACTGAGTTCAGTCCTTTGGGTTGTCCTCTTCTTGAGAGGCTTTTCGAAAATTGGCATCAACAAAATGCCCAACCAGATATTTTATTATTTTTGATAGGATAGGACACACTGTCTACTCTACTCTAGTATCCGATTTGTACTAGTGATGTGTGTGGTGTATGTATATATTGTATTTTCAATCTTGCTAGTGAAAAAAAATAAATAGGGGGAGGCGTATATGGAATCTAAAAAATGTGTAATGTTTTTCTAGGCGTACCCACCACCAATGCCGGGGCCAGCGGGGAACGCGACGCCAGCCTGGAGGGAGCAGATGTGGCAGCTGCAGGGGTTGAGCCAGCAGCAGTGGCGAGCGGTGGTAAGTTATATTCCTTTTTTACTGACAATACACACTTACTGCAAGGGTGTACACTGTACTGTTGAGAGAGACTAAGTTGTTGTGAACAACGGTTGAAGAAGACACCCTTTACTTAGCAATAGCATTAGCTGCGGGAGTTGAGTAACTAATGGCCTATTCTATCTGACTTCAAATCAGCTGGGAAAGTTTTATGAAGAAGACTAAGAGTCAGATGACCTTGATGGATGGGTTCAACGAAAAGGGAAAGAAGGACGGAAGGAGGAAGGAGGTGACATGTAATATATGACTGGCAGAGAAGGATGTTTGGGTGAAGCAAGGGGGCCCGGGATGCATAGGTGGCTGATAGGATGAATGGGTGGTTGAAGGATGGGTGAAAGGTGAAAGAAAGGATGCCTGCCTGGATGAGTGAAACTGTATGGGTGATAGGAATCCTCCGGGGGGTTTGATGGGTCAAACTCAAAGGCAAGCAAGGACGCATGGGTGGTGGTTTAAAAAAATGACAAATGTATGTTGTTGGTGAAAGGTTTGTTGAGAGATTAAGAAGAATGATAGCCATGTTTACTTTGAATGGATGGATGCCTGGATGGTATTCAATCATAGCATAGGTGGAGACTGTCACTGGATGAAGAGAATGTAAAAGAAAAATAAACCGTGCCAAAGCCAAGGGTGAAGATAAGAATAAAATAAAATAATGCTAGAAGAGCAATGCAATGATAAATGGAAAAATTGCTGGGAAGAAACAAGGACTGTTTTTTCAAGGCTTTTGATTCAAGGTTGTATTTCAGAATACTCCCTTGAATCACAGTAGTTTGGAATCACAACATATATATTGTGTATGTATGTACCCATACCCACACATTATCAATCGCCTCCCTCCGACTCTGAGGCCTACTCCCTACCTATGTCATTTCAACCGTGTCAGCCATGGGTGGCCTATTGGCTGCATGGTTACACAATCAAACAATAGTAGTACCTCACGTCGTCCCATATATAATCATTCATATCAGATATCATCTGCCTTGTTGTAGTGTCAGGGTGAAAGTGAAATTGAGCAGTTGCCATTGATTTAGCAGAGTATGGCCATAATCGAAAAATAAGATAATTGTGTAGTTGTAGACTATAGCTGCCCCACCTGCAGACAGTAGTAAAGTAACGTGAGTCTGCGACTGCGACACAAGTATTTCTGTCTAGGGCGCAAGCTGACTGAGCTGGCATGCCTACAAGGTTAATTTAGCTAAACAAGAGAGAGAAGAAGAGTTGTCTACTCCATAGTGCCTAGTAATGCCTGAAACGCCCACAAATGTTAGAGGCGAAGGAAGTGGGAGGATACCACAAATGTTATGTACTGTGCTAGCTAGTGCTACTGTGCCACTATAATTTTATGTGTATAATTAATTTTGTGTTACTGTTTTGCTAAGAGTATTGGTTACAATTGTCTTTTTTCTTTCTTGAAATAACTACTCCTTCCCAACCGAAATAACAACCCAAAGGAAGGAGTTAGCAGCCATGGCCAGGCAACGGAAGCTGGAGGCCATCTGTGATGAATATCAGCGGCTGGGGGTTCTGGGGGAGGAGGAGGCGGCAGCAGCTGCAGCCTCCTCCAATGCCCCGGACCCCAGCCAGGCTCATCCAGTGCCTGCAGTGGTACGGCGCAGTGGTCTGGCAGCCGCCCGCCGCACTTCTTTAAACACTGCTTCCCACCCCTGTTCGTGCAACTGCAAGACATTTCAGCGCTGCATGCTCCTACGGATGGAGCACCTAGAGGAGCGGAAAAATACCCTGGAGAGGAAGATCCGGCGAGCCCCCTGCTGGACCTCCGTCGCCTTGCCCCTTTTTTAATCTTTTTTTTGGGTGGGTGGGAATTGGGCGTTGGGGAAAACCTGGGTTTTTTTATGGACATTTTAATTTATGGACATTGGACTCTTAATGATGCACATTGGTCGGGATAAGGGAGAGGGGTGGGTCTGGGGTTGTGTTTTTTTTCATTCTAGGTGGTTTATTTGTTAGGGGAATAAATTATTTATAGTTTAAATATGATGTAACTCTTTTGTGGGGGGGTTACTCTTTTACTTCACACCGTTTCCTTTACTGCAGGGCCACAGCCAGTTTTTGATTGAAATCTGCCGATAGTGTAACACACCAACAGATAGATGCGGTACCCTCACTTGTGACTTGTCCTATTAGTACTGTCAGTCTCTCCTCCCAGTCTATGCAGTCTGCAACTAAAACCCCTATGGACTAGGAAGTGTGTGGGTGTGTGAATTAATTAATTTCCATAGTATATACATTATGCCTCCCCAAACTTCTTCTCTTACCTGTGATTGATGTTAATACTTAGGCGAAGCGATGGCTGCATGGTGATGGTTTGGTTTCCCAATGTGCCATGGTGGTGGTAGTAGTAGTAGACACTGACAGTAGCATTTGCAAAAAAAGAAAATGAGACAGTCAGTCACCTGAGGGAGACTAGAGAACGAGTAGTAGAAGTACAGTACACAAGAAGACTGCCAAACAAGCAACCATGATGAATCAATGATGATAAGCAATGCTAAGGTATAATAAACCAGAATGCCTGGAGGGCCAGCCTAGTACTAGTTACAAACTGAAGTCGACTCATGTACAACACACAAAATCTTGGCAGATTCGATAGGGAACAGAAATATCCCTATCTGAAAGAGGATTATGTAGGCAACAGTGATGCTTCCTCCGAGGACCTCAATCAATCAAGAGCAAGATACTCCTCCACCAGCAGCAGCTCCAGCTCTGGTAGCAGGGGATATGATGACGGCCGAAGGCATCAACGACCACAACCACCCCCCCTGATGGGCTACGAGGGACCAACATATCATGGACCACCTCAAGGTTGGCAGCCATATCAAATGTACCCACTGGCACCACCACAAACTTTTCCTCATACCTATTTTGCACCGCCTTTTTTAGGCAGAGGTTGGGGCAGAGGGAGAGGAAGAAGAAGAGGAGGACAGCAGAAATGGGTACAATCGCAGACACAGGACCAGGAAACCTCCAGACAGACCAGGAGCCAGACGTCCGGGAAGAAAAATTGATTGTCAACTTGTCAACTCGAACCCTCTCAGAGAATGAGAAGGCTGTCCTTAAGAAAGGATTGGGTTTTGTACCCACACCAAAAGAAGACCACTTCAGGACTACGCAGGAGTTACATCATTTTTTTAGGAAAATACGCCTCCATGCGTTCTTCCAGGATCGACCTCCACCAGAAGTAACCGACTCGGGCCTCCATGCACCATATACCTTTACCCCTACCACGGGGATGGTCACCCCTGAGGTCCTGACTTTCGAGAAAGCGGTCCTCAAAGATTTGTCACAATGTCCAGCCAAAAAAACCTTCTTTAACATGCCCAAAGTTGAAACAGAAGCCATGCGCGCCTTGGGCAGGGATGAGTCCATAACGATAAAATCAGCGGACAAGGGAGGAGCCATCATTCTCCTCAACACTTCTGATTACAACCAGGAGTGTGAACGACAGTTGTCCAACAGATCCTACTACACACCCATTAGAGAAGATCCCACGGGCCAGCTCACTAAGTACATCACCTCCATTGTTTTCGCAGCGGAAACTCAAGGATGGATTAGCCACAAAGAAGCTACCTTCTTGGTCAACAAAAATCCTAGGACTCCTTACTTCTGTACACTCCCTAAGATTCATAAGGTCACCAGACCACCCCCTGGTAGACCTATAGCATCAGGAACTGGGTCAGTCCTAGAACCCCTTTCACAATTTTGTGATTCCTTTCTCCAACCTCTGGTTACTAAAACACCTACATTTCTAAAGGATACTACCGCTGTGTTGAACCTCCTCAACAACCTTGGAGACGATACCCAGGTAGATATCCTCATCACCCTCGACGTGGAATCGTTGTATACCAACATTCCCCATGACGACACGTTGGAGATTGTAGAGAACTACCTTAGGGCAGAGACCTGGTCCTCAGCCACCCCCATAAGCTTCATCATGGAGTGTGCCACTCTGGCACTCAAGGAAAACTTTTTCCAGTTCCAAGATAGGCTCTACCTCCAGACCCAGGGCACTTCAATGGGGAGCACCTTTGCTCCTAGTCTGGCCTGTCTATACATGGCTGACTTTGAGCAGAGGTGCATCCTCCATGATGGTAACCCCTACCAACTCAACATCATTGAGTGGCGCAGGTATATCGATGACATCCTTATCCTATGGCGAGGCTCATCCACTACCTGTGTGAAATTCTGCAGCTGGATGAATACCCTTAATGGCTTTCTGAAATTCAGTAGCACTACATCCACATCTGAGATAGCATTCCTTGATCTCCTGATAACTTTAACCAACAGGAGGATAACTACCAAAACATATAAAACGCCCACTGACTGTAATAGTCTCTTGAGGTATGGTAGTCATCATCCCAAACATCTGCGGGACAACCTCCCGTTCGGCCAATTCCTACGACTCCGTTGGAATTGCAGTTCTATTAAGGACTATAAAGACCAGGCCCAGGCATTGTCCACCGATTTGGTGGCAAGACACTACCCTCAGGATGTAGTAACTAGAGCCAACAAGCGAGCACGCAATAACAACAGGGATGGTCTCCTTGAGACACGAGACCGCCCTGCCAGTAATGCGATCACTTGTGTCACATCATTCACACCTCACTCCAATATGATACAGAAGATCATCAAAAAACAATGGCCAATTTTGTACACAGGGAATCTGACTCCAGTAACCCCGCGCTTCGCCTTCAAGCGCACACAAAACATTAAGGACAACATAGTACACACTAGACCACTCCCCACACGCCCACTACGACAAACCCTTTGGGGGCTGCCCCCAGTCGAGGGTCATTACCCCTGTGGGTCATGTAGTGTATGTCCCTACACATGTCCTTCCAAAAAAGTGCAACTTACTTCTACCTTTACTTGGTCTCAGAGGAGGCACACCAATTGCAATACTCGCAATTGTATTTACTTGATAACCTGCCCCTGCTCAAAATATTATGTTGGCATGACAACCAGAGCTGCCAAGATTCGCATGACAGAACACCGTAGTAACATCAGGTGTGGTAGGACCACCACCAAGATGCTTTCGCACTACATTGAAAACCAACATACTCATAATGATTTCAAATGGACAACATTGGAATACTTTTCCAATATCACCCAACAAGCGCTCTTCAACAAAGAACAGCGTTGGATTTTTCGCCTCTCTTCCAGCTCACTTGGGCTGAATGATGATATCCCCTGGGGTGAGGTAAATCATTAAACTTGAAGTACACTGCCTCCATATTTGCTCCCTCTGCTACACCTGTGTCAATGACTCCCTGAGCACCTATCCATCTACACCATCGAGCTTCCATTCCTGCTCCTAGCTATTTATAAGTACTATCGGGCAGCGTCATAGCAGGACCCTGGTTACTCCCCCTCTGTATTTTTATTTTTATTTATTTATTTTTTGGATTCACAGCTTACATGATGCTAATAATTGATATCCAGCGCATAACTCACTTTCCCCTTTGCCCCCCCTCCGTCCCCCTTCCGCGCCAACTTTAACCCCCGCAGTTACCCGGGTGTAAGACGGTTTGAGCCCGGATCCATTATGATTGACTCTGTCATAATCCTCTCCAAGATGGCCCCCGTTCTCTTGTGAAAAAAGGCTTTAGCCTTTCTTCCACTCCAACATGGCAACCAAGATCAATGTATTGTAGTCCCTTTTCTACTACTACTCCACGACTGCAAGAGTACAACAGCCGCTGCTCGCAGTAGTAGGAATCATCGACCCAGGATTCCGGTTTGTGGGTAGGTCCCACACCTGAGAGCACCGAAGTGATGGTAAGTGTTTTTATCCGTCAGCGGCCCTGTAACTGATCCCGTCCTTTCCATGAGGCAGGACTCGGCACCCTAATCTGGCCGCTTCCAGCGCAGTCAGCGTAGTTACCTCCGGCTCGGCCACGAGCCACCTCTCTATCGGGTGCCCATTAATTAGAGCATTCCCCTGACGGCTGCCTGCCTGTAGCCACGCACTACAGTCCATATGAGCTAGATGCCCAATAAAAAACATATGCTCCGGACGGCCGTCTGCCTTCAGCCATGCTGTGCCGTGGAGATGAGGCAACGTGACATTGACCACGACATGGGTCTCCAGTCGCCCACCACTCTCAAACGGACCGGCGAGTCACCATCCCTCTCTCACTTTTAGTCAGCTGACAGCACCATTACCCCCTCAATTTGGCCCTGACCCCACCCTTCACTACCATAGACCGAAAAGGTTTAGATATTAGCAGAACACAACTGGCATTGTCAGACATGCCTTCCGGTGCCGAGTATAATCCATTGAAGCACATGGCAAACACCTATTTATTGTGTGTCTTCCACCACGAACTACAATTGTTGGCCATACAAACATTCGGTATGTTTATATCCCAGAGTAAATTACCATACACATACCAGGCCAAACAGTATTAATTGACATCTGGTACTTGGGGTTTGGCCCTAAAGTTACCTGCTAGCTGGCCCGACACGGTATGGGGTTGAGTAACTACCTTGCAGACACCCACTCTTGTTGAGTCACCAAGGAACACATGTAGCATTTCTTAAGCACCCTATTTTCGGCCCCCAGCACCACCTATAGGAGGTACCTCCGTAGTGTGCTTCCTGTTTTAACGTTAATATGGCTCTCCTCCATTTCTTCTTTTTTGGATTTTATTTTCACTCCAGGTACTCGCGTCCACCACTGCTGTACACGCCTGCTGATATCCTGGCTGAAGTTTCAGCTTATGCACCCAGAGGTGAGGACTTCTCTCTTAGCTACCCCCCTCTTCCATGGACACCCCGGTTGGGATGGCAGGGCTCTGCTTGCA
This sequence comes from Calotriton arnoldi, assembly GCA_963921515.1. Taxonomy (NCBI): domain Eukaryota; kingdom Metazoa; phylum Chordata; class Amphibia; order Caudata; family Salamandridae; genus Calotriton; species Calotriton arnoldi. The sequence goes on along the minus strand of CAWUFW010012168.1, from coordinate 392,448 downwards.
CCACCGGGGGCTGCCCATAATTGCTTTATCGCCAGTGTGCAGTATTTTTTATAATTGTGTTTGCTACTGCGTCTTTAGGTATGTAACCAGCATGTTCCTTACCTCATGACCTGTTGACTCACTGTACACCGGTGTGTGTTCCACATTTGTTTTTACTAGTCTGGTTTTTCTTATGAGCATCATTGAGTCACATGGACACATCATGATTAAGGGAGCCATGTGGCTCATAGTAATTACAAGATGTTTTAATGTAAAAATTGATGGCTATGTCTGTTTTGTTTTGTCTCCTCTCCCTTTGTTCCCCTCCAGGTTTGTTAGAAGACGAATTTCGTAACAAGATCCCTTTTCCCTTTTTCTGGATTGAGTCCAATCCATCCTATTGGGACGGTACCTGTTAGGATACTCCTAGGACCACTACCGACACTACAGAGTAGGTAAGGTTTCCCTTTTTTGTCCAATCCCTCGGTCCTGAAGAAGTGCCACACATCCAGTTGGTGTAATTTAGGCGTGAAACATGTCGACCTTTTAATTCACTTCCAATCACCACTACACATATTGAGCTGCAACAGGTTGAATTCGTCCTGTCAGCTGAGACTCAGGGAGTCTTTTTTAATCATAGCACAGTGTCCAGTCAATAAAGGTTTCCTGGAGCACTGAAAGCTATTTTTATTTCACACCTTGACACACTGCACCAACTCTACTCACCATTTCACGCCCCACCACCCATACACATAGGGCCTGGCGTGTTTATCTAAAGACCTCCGACAAAGAGCCCCCCTGAGGGGCCCGTTGGGCATTGCAGCGCTGGTCCAACGAGGAGCTACCCTATGATGAAGCATGACACCTCTCGGGGTGTGTGAGGGCCCTTGCTCCTTATTGGAGCTCTCCCCTTGCTGATCCTTCTCCTACCTGGTTCCCCTTTTCCTTTCTCCCCCCCCTTCCCCCTCCCTTTAGGAACCGCATACTTCTACTTTGATTCACTTGTCCTTGGGCATGTATGCTGGACCGGTTTCTGAAAAGCCCTCGTTCCTCCATTATTGATTACTATAGCCTTATAGCCCGCTGCTGAGGGCTATGCCAGCTGTTAAAGGCCCTGATCCCGAGTTATAGGCCCGAGCCGCAGGCGAGGTCCTATAACGAGGGAGAGGGCCTTTAACAGCCGGTATAGCCTGAGGCAGAAGGGCTATAAGGCTATTAGAACATTCCACCCACTAAGGGTAGAATGTTCTAAATTAAAAATGGAGAAACAAAAAGACAATCATTGGAATTTTGGAGCACTGGGCTTATACCAGCCATTATAAGCCCAGAGCAACTCCATTGTCTTCAATGGAGCTCCCAACATTCCAATGTTCTAATTTTAATTATGGTGATCATCATCTAAAACTTGCAACTTATGCAGAGGATGTTCTCTTATTTATCTCATCCCCAGAAACTTTGTTACCTGCTCTTCTTTATTAAATAGCCCTTATAGCCCTTTTTGTGGCTGTTTCAGGTTATAAAATTAATAAAGACAATACCGAAATTCTTCAGCTTAACAAATATACTTTAAGTCAACCCTTTAAGATCAAGGGATTCCAAATAGGTTATTTCATTAAAAATTAAGTACTTGAGGATTTACTTTACAAACTCTATCTTAGAATGCATTTAAATTATTTTCAAGAAACTAAGGGGCTCATTACGATGGCGGGCGGAAGCACAACCGCCGTGCTGGCGGATGCAAAAACCACCAGTTACCGCCGGCACGCAGCAGTCCACACGCCCGTCCAATTACGATGCGTAAAGTAGGCCAAACACCGCCGGCAAGCCAGCAACACCGTCCGCCATCAAAGTGCGCCCGTACACGTAGCGGCGCAGCACAACTGACACACACCGTCCGACGAAACACGTCCCGCCCGGCGTATAAATTACGATGCCGCAAACAAACGGCTCCCACGGCTAAGAGACACCGCACGTGAAAGAGAGGCGGTAACACGGACGCAGAGCACGGAAAACGAAGAAGCGGCATCCCGAGCATGAATCCAGCACTGCAGGCCCTCCCCATGCTTCTGCTGATGCACCACCAAGGACGCAACGCACCGCGGAGACGCAGGTAGGCACACACACAACAAGTGCACGCAAACAGCGCACACAGTGCAAGGGCGGAAAAAGCGGACAACCCCCACCAGCGCGTGCACACTACACATCCACCATTGCATCCACATATGACACACAGGCCAAATCCTAACATCGCAGAACACATGTGTACACACCACCTGGGACTAGGAACCAACCACCCCGTCACGGCCCCAAAGCGCCGATGACGCCGCCACACATGCGCACAACGCAGAGGCCAACCGCAGCGCCATGCATGCGTCGCACACAGACACAGGGACACAACCAAGCAGCACACACATCAGCCCCACCCCGAACGCACATGACACGTGACAGGCCGGCCACAGACATGTCCCCAACGCCCAATTCACGGACAACACCCAACGCCACACAACCGACGCACACATGTCAGTGAAGTCACGCAACAGCAGGACACACCCCAGTGTAACAAACATGGCGTAGCACACAGCGGCGGCAACACCAACTAGGAGAAGCAGGGCCCCTTCGGGAAGAGGAACGCCAGTACCACACTGAAAAACCCATACCACCCTGCACATATGAACAAGACACATGAAACGGAACACCAAAGAGCCCGGGGACCGACAACAGGTGGCCCAAGAATTACATCCACACACAAGGCCCAACGCAGAGCGGAAAGGCAGCCTGCCGCCCACACAAGGGAGAGCAGACAGCACTGAATGACCTTCCATTCCAACACCGAAACCACAGCCCTACGACAGAAGCCGGTGAATACAGCCATTGTCCAAGAATAGACCAACACAGGCATGCCGAGGAGACCGACCACAGGGCAGATAGCGCATATCACAGAAGCACACAACGGACGGGGAAGAAAGAAGAAAACACTCCCCCATGTCGGCCACATGCAAGTTAATTGGAAGGAGTCACACAGCACCGACCTTGAACTGTCTGAGAAGCATGTGGGAAGAGGGCCCGTGTCCTCCAAACAAGCCAACAGAACACAAGTCCTGTCTCCCCACGACTACACAGAGCTCACAGCAACCCCGGAGCGTGCACATTGCAGACTGCACACACAGCCGGAGCACGCCACCTCTACGAACCGCTGCGAAATGGCAACCGCAACACACCTACCCAACTACGCCGAAGAGCTCAAGCTGTACCAAACCAACACGATACATACATTGGGATGCGATCTCCTGTCCCTGCTGAACGTAAGTTACCGACTGACTTACCGCATCACATTGTTCAGCTGCGTCATGCCCGTCTTCTACTGTCGGAGGTGTCCCTACCAGCATCCCGTCGAGATATGCCTCTCCAACCCGGCATGTCTGAAGGCGGACCTGCTACCACTACTCCTCCCTCTGGACGCACACGACAGGGCCTGCTCTGCCTATGGGGGCATGGCGTATGTGGCCAACATCGCACGCGCACTGAAATGGAACCACTGTGCCTCCACACGACGGATCATCGAGAACAGCTACATCGAATGTCACCCAGCATGCCCCATCATGGTCCTCCAAGGGACAACCTACGAACAACACCTTGACAGCCACCATCCGCTTCATTGGCTGGCAAACATGTACACCACCAATGACATGGAAGCCCTGCTGGACGGCATCGCATACCTGACAACCTGTAAATACGTCGGACCACAACGCAGGTTCCCCGAGTGACCTATGAAGTCCAACCCCGCACCCATGCTCAGCTTCCGCACGGACTGGCCAGTCACCACCACAACAGCCATACCAAACGACCGGCAACTGTAACCACACCATCAACGACATCGCCATGACATCGGATATGACCGGGACATGCACACTGTTCCCCATCACATCCAGGAACACCGCATGCATCGTGGGAGGCAGTGGCATGGGCTCTGTGCATCGCACCCACATGGACGGAACTGCACGAACAACCAGGACACGACATGGATCCAGCGCACATGGACACACACACCGCTCAGTGGACATGAATAGGTCGCCTGGAGTCTGTGGGTGCTGCACCCCTCCCACCCCCGCCCCGGGAATCCCATACCAGGACCTTTGCATGGACGACAAGTGCATACAACAACAACACGACCCCAGTGACTGTGACATGTCCAGTAACCACCACAGTGCAACAACAAGTGGCACGCCGCTGCATGCACGCAAGCACATGCCCTGATGTCATCTCACATGCACGCGTGCATGAGGAACAACCGCAGCAAACCTGTCACATGGAACTGAGATGGACTGTGCCCATGATGCCGAGCGGTCTGGTAGGCTACATGTATACCGTCTGTGTCAAAGTCCGCAGCTCCGCAGCTATACGTAAATGTACATTAGCACAGCCTTGGCCAAGCAGATGTAACCCCACACCCTATCCCATTTGTTATCATGCTCAGTATATCCTCAACATGTATTCCGCTGCCAGTAGTGTCCACTATACTGCATCACAGAGGACAGAAGACTCAATATAATGTTTGAAACCAAAACTGTCTCCGCTGACTCATTTCACAAGTACGAATGAGAGAGGATGAGAGTATGTGAAGTACACGGCAGTCGTGACATGACCATGTAGTCCACTGGTATTGGATGTCAACGCAAATGAGTAGCACTACTGTGGAAGACACACATGTGTCGTGTGAAGTCGTATGGACGCAGTGCTCAGGTGGGTGGGTGCGACGGGTAGATGCGCACATGCCAAGTTGGAGCACGCCGTGTTGGGAGGGGTCATGAACAGTACACCACCGCTTCCCTGGGCATTGTGAGAGGACACCTGTCGGGGGGAGTGAACACGTGTGTGCACAGCAGCCGGGCACACGTACAAAGCGGTACCAGGCGCACCTCAGCCCACCCTCTGTGGACAAGCTGGATCCTGTTGTGCGCCCGCCATGCCCCTTGACAAGGCACACACAGCCCCAGTCGACCAGGTGTAACCCCAACATAGTCAATCCGCACAGGCGATACAGGGCACGGGATGGCAGTGGAGCATGGTGTGTGAGAGGTCTCCTCGCGCTCCTCCTGGTCATATCACGCAGGCAATAGAACCTCAACGTCTAGCATGGCACAAGTCAAATGGAAGTGTAGGGGGACGCACCACAGCACGAGCAGCACTGACGTCACGGGAGGTGGCTCGCACCATCCCATCCATTGCCCATCATACCAACCACGCCACATGCCATTGCGACTAAGTGCAAGCGCGTGCGCCACCACCCCCGAGCCCTCCCCAGAGAGGCCAAAGAGTGAATGTGTGGGCCATCAGCCACAGACGGACGCGGCATGGCCGCAAGGGCAGCCACAGCCACTGGGTGTCGCAGGTGGCGGATCCGGAAGGCGAAGACTGTGATGCATAGTCCATGCAGGCCGGGTCTCCATTTGGGGCACCACGCAGGTGGACGGCGTCCCGCCACACATCATACCCTGGACCCACACATACACTCCTTGCCCTCTCTGGTGCGAGCTTGGGGCTGCCTGTGCAAGCGCTAGCCTCGCAGGTGAGCATGCATATTGGGGGAGCGAGGGGAGGACATGAGGGCTGGGGCGAAGATGACTGTATCACAGTCAGTTAGTACAAGGGATGACCCAGATGTGGAAAGGAGGAGACGTGTCCCGTGTGTACTGCAACTAGTCGCCAATCCGACTACCCCCCATGTCCGGAATGTAAGCCCGCACCTAGGCCCGCCCATCCGCCACATCGAACATACCACCAGCACGACAACCTTCCCATTCGAAACACTGACTGGGGGTGGCGACCAGTGAACAATCATGTGTAGCCTACCCACGCGTACATGTGGGCCCTCCATGATCCATGTCACCTGCGGCAAAGACATGACATGCGCAATGAGGGAAGTGAGGAGAGCTGTCCGCCCCACGCGCAGAAGGTGCATCAGCTCCACAGACCCAGCAGCGAGTCCAGCAGGGGTCAAATGTGCAGGGGCAGCTGTGCCTGGTGTGAAGGCACATGCATATAGACAGCACATCGACCAATGTGTAGTCTGCCCACATCCACAGTCCATCATCATGCGGACATAGGAATTGAACACAGGGCAACACATCTTAGTTGGTGCACCCACCGTGACCAACAATGCGCAATCATCGACGTACCCGCCCTGTGCATGGCCCCCCACCCAACGGAGGCACATCCAGTGCCACCATCCCACACACACAAGCCTTCCACGGAACATGCTGTGTCCAATGGTCAGTACAGAGTCAGCGCCCATCTGGTGGATCCTGAACAGGAGACACATGCACACACATGCCAGCTCCCACTATGTACGTCTGCCACCTGGCACGTGCAATGTAACCTCTCACCTGTGACGTGTGACTGCAAGCACACAGCCGTCTTGGCATGGGGCTGTCAATGTGGACACCAGTCAATGTTTCGGGAGCTGTGATCCGTACAGTGCTGTACATAGGGTGCAGTGCTGACACCTACTACTGTCTCATATCCCCTCGTGCCACAGGTCCCACTTGTATTGGCCGCTCAGCCCGTGCCCACATCGTCGTCGTCGTGTGCCATACTCATCCAGCCTCGGAAGCAGTTCCATGCTCAGCAGACACTCATGTTGCCGTGGCGTTGCCGCTTGACGAATATGCAGTCAGTCCCCATCAGCACGCCCCGCAAGTCATTGGGGCCTAGATCCCCATGTGCATGCACATGGCAGTGGTATGTCTCACTTGCCATTGCCATTGTTGGGAGACCTGTGTAAGTGTATTGTGGCCGTGCCGTCCCAGCTTGACAGCTGGGCTGTGGCTCATGTGCTTGCTCAGTCATGTCAGTGATGTGTATGCGAAATTGCTATGTGTCGTGTTGCTTTGACATGTGTCCTCTGCCATTTTCCCCAGGCGGAGACCGAACATTGACCGCCCATACCAATTGCTGGCGGACATGGACGATACAGAGGTGATCAGGAAGTTTCGGCTGGACAGGCCAACCCTGCATCGACTGTGTGCCATGTTAGAGCCCCATCTCCGTCCCCGCAGGGTGTATCCGACTGCTGTCACCCCCACGGCTAAGGTGATGGCCGCCATGCATTTCTTCGCCACTGGGTCATTCCAGCACACAGTGGGCAGTGGAGGAGGGATGTCCCAGCCCATGTTCAGCAAGGTGCTGAGGGATGTACTGGCAGCCATGATGCTGTACCGGAACAGGTACATCAGATTCCCCAGGGCTCGTGAATTGGCGGCAGTGAAGGGTGCATTCTATGCCCTTGGCAGAATCCCACACGTCGTGGGAGCCATTGACTGCACACATGTTGGCCTTGTTCCACCACAGGCCACTGAGCACCTGTACCGCAACAGGAAGCACACGCACTCCCTGAATGTGCAAGTGGTGTGCCTTGCGGACATGGTGATCACCCACGTGTGTGCCAAGTTTCCAGGCTCGGCACATGACGCACACATAATGCGCAACAGCATCTTGCCACGACTGATGGCCAATCTGCAACAGGATCGTGGCTGTATTGTCGGTGAGTATGTGGAGTGGTGTAGCGTGCTGGTTGTGCGATGCTGTCCCCTGTCCAGTTGGAATAGCAACGGTTCTCTGTGTCCCTCACACCCAGGTGACTCTGCGTATCCGAATGGGGCATGGCTGCTCAGTCCATTGAGGAATCCTCGCACCCCAGCAGACGATCGCTACAATGAGGCACATGGGAGGACCAGACGTGTGGTCGAGCGTACCTTTGGCCTCCTCAAGTCCAGGTTCAGGTGCCTGGACCGCACCGGGGGTGCACTGGCGTACTCCCCACAGAAGGTGTGCCAGATAGTGGTGGCGTGCTGCATGCTGCACAATCTGGCCATTCGGAAGCAGATCCCCCTCATTGTGGATGACGGAGATCAACCAGGGCCCCAGCCCGCAGACCAGGACAGCTCGAGTGAGGTGGACAGCGGAGAGGAGGAAGCTGGGAATGTGCGCCAGCAGCTCATCGCCCGCTACTTCACTTGACGGTGAGTGTCCATGTACGACGGATGATGTGTCTGTATCTGTGCAGGTGTGTGTGTGCTGTGTCAGGGTGGCCGTATGTTCACTGCGTGCAGTGTGTCAACGCTCCATGGCCAGGGTAGTATGCCACTGTTGGTGACTGTGGCATTGTGCCCTATTGCTCTGTGCGATGTGTGTACATTGCTTGTAGTTGTTGACATGTACTGTGTGATGGGTGTGTGACACACTCATTGAATGTGCTCCTGTTCTGTCTCCCACCCCTAGGTCCCTACAGGCCCTCCGGATTCCATTGCCATGCCACGCATCAGGTGCCTTTCCGCCCAAGGTGGCCGTTGTATTCCGTACAAATAAAACACAGGGCACAAACAGCAGTTAGTGAAAAAGGTGCATTTATTACAAACTGTGACATGTGATTGTGTGTAAGGTGATGACAAAAGTGGTGCGTGCAGTGACAATGAGCTGTCGGTCATGGCTGCGTGAAGCTCAGGGTGTACCCACTGGTTCTATGTCCATAGTCCAACACACACATGCCATCCAGCTGGCTGTGTGGAGTGGGATCGTAGAGCAAGTCAATGCAGTGGCTGGTCAAGGCAGGCTGGCGGAAGGCTGGCTGGCTGCCTCACTTGCGACTGGTGCGTGCGAAGTCCTCCCGGGAGACCTGTTTCCTCTTCGGACGGCCCCTTCCACGTTTGGGAGGGGGTGTGTGGTGGCGACCTGCTGGTGGTGGGTGAGGTGTGCTCACTGGCTGTGGTCGCAGGGGATGTGGACACTGCTGGCCGACCCTGCGCCCTAGCAGGTGGTGGCGGAGGTGGTGTTGCTGGCTTTGCCTGTGACCCCACCGCCACCACCAGCTGGCCCATGAGGTCCACGAGTTGGTCCATACGGGACACGATTTGGCCCATATGGGCGTCCATGGACCTCAGCACCCCCAGCACCTCCCGCGTGTCTGTGGCAGACCTGACCCATTGTTCTTGGGCCTCCTCATAGGCCCCAAGGACTCTGGCCATTTGAGGCAGGGCATGGCTCCCAGGGGAGGATGGCGTTTCCCTGACCCTGCTCCTCCTACCAGTCCTGCTGCCACCGGCCCGCCCACTAGCCACATTGCTCACCACGGTCCTCGCTGTGGCTCCCAGGGTGGATCCAGTCGGCCGGGCCACCACCTGCGCTGGGGCTGGTGCCAGCGAAGACGTGGTGGTGGTGGTGGCGGTGGTGGTCGGTGCGGCGATGGTGGCGGTTGCGGCAGTGGTAGTGGCCGCAATGACCGTGGGTGTGGCCGCAATGACCGTGGGAGTGGCCGCAACGACAGTGGCAGCAGGGGACTGGGACTGTTCAGCATCCCTGGATGATGGGTTGGTGGGTAGGAGGGGTCCTGGGGAGCGGCTGGGCCCTGCCACGCCAGATGGGCCAGCTTGGTGGTCCGTGTCCGAAGAGGTGGACAGATCCTCCAGATCCGTGTGTCCTCGTTGGGGGCTTGTAGGCTGGCTGTGCTGGCTGCTGTCTCCATCCCCAGCGTCCAGCAGTTCGTCACCTGTGGAGAGAATGAGATTTGTTATTGTGTTGCACCTGGCGAAGTATGTATTAGTCGTCTGACATTGGCAGTTCGTGCAATCTCGTACATGGGTTTCCCGGAGGCGAGTGTGTGGCTGTGGCATCTGTAGTTGTGTGTGCTAGGCAATGGGACTGTGTGCTGTGCACATGTGGCATGGGACGGATTGGCCATGCCGATGGGTGTGTTGCTTTGCCCCTACTCATTGTGACTCTGGTGTATGCGGGCTCCTGGCCCATCCTGGGTCTGGTTTTTACTTTGCTTTTGGAGTTCATATGGAACGCTTAGGAACGCATATGGCAACATGGGGGCCATGCCCCAGATTCGCATTTGGGAGGGGATATGCTTTAGGGGTACATGCTGTGAGCCATGGGTGCCGAACGTGACATGTGTTGTGGCAGCATGACAGTGCATGGTCTGAGGTGTGTGCATGCCTGACATGCCCTGCATATTTGCTGTCTGTTGTGGTTACTGGACATGGCATTGGACGCATCGTTATGAGTGAGTGATAGTTGTGTGCCAGCCAACGTATTGCAGTTGTCCCATCTCCTTGGTGTGCGTGCTGCCCTGTGCCATGTGCATCACTGCAGTGCTCGGGGGGGGTGTGGCCCATGTTGTGTGTTGTTGCTCACAGTGTGGCGTGCGCTTAATTGACTTCTGGCACATGGTTGGTCATGGGCATGTGTCTTAGCGTGACTGCTGTATGTGTGGCAGCTGTGCGGATGACATGCCTTTCATGAGACTGGGGCTGACGGATGGGATGGATGGTATGTTGTATGTGCATGGTGTGTCTGTGAGTTTGATGGGTTCAGTGGTGTTCGTGTGCATTTATGTTGTTCCGCTCTGTTGCGTCTAGTGTTGTTTGTCTTACATAGGCGTAGTTGTGGGGTGTGGGGTTGACAGGCAGTGGGGGCTACATGGACAGGACTTCAATGGTGTTTCGGTTGTGTGTGATGGGTTGCACAGTGGCTGCCGTGTGGTACTATGTTCAGTGTGGCTTGTGCATGCAGACGTGGCTCCTTGGGTGTTGCTGTGTTTGTGATGGGTCATGTGGGGTGTGACTCTGTGGTTCATATCCGTGTGCACATTGTTCACTTGTTCGTGACGGTGGGCGGTGCTGCGTGTTCGTCTGCTACGTGACATGTCCCATGTGTTGGTCGTGTTCCGGTCCTCATGCCTCCAGTAATCCAGCCCTGTCCAGTTTCCCACCTGCAAGTTGTTCGTGCGTGCACTGTACTGGATGCCACATGGCTCTAAGCGGGGGTGCTCCATGTTGCAGGTCTGTGGGGGTGGGGGGGTGTTGTGGGTCGTAGTGGTGGCTGGACACCCACTGACACCGATTGCTGTGGACCGTGATGTCTACCTTTCGGCTGTCGTTGTGCACTGCGGTGGCTGACACGTGGCTGTGGGGTGTGGGGGATGCTCCTCCTTGCTGTACTGTGGGACTAGGGGCCTGGTGTGTTTTGTACTTGGGCTGTCCACCCTCCCACCCACTGCACTTTGTGTTCCTGCCACTTAACTGTTACTTGTCGGTTAGTGCAGCTATGGCGGTCACATGGGTGTGGTGGGTGCTCGTTGTGGCGCTTCTGGCATATTTGTGGACCTGTTGGTGGTTACGTGGCTGGCTGAGTGTACACATGTCCCCACGCATCTTACAGTTGTTCGGTTTGGGCTGTGTGTGGTGGTGTCTGTTGTATGTGTGTGTGATGTGTTGTGTATTGTGTGCTGGACATGGGGGTGTTTGTCCCTGGGAGCTGTGGCATGGTGGTAGTGCATGTGAGTACATAGCGGTGTGCTGGTATACATTAGTTTGTACTTACCAGCCTCCACTCCCCCTGCTAATCCGGCGAGGATCTCGGGATGTATGATGACTCGCACCTTCTCCTCCCACGCTTTGAAGGTCTTGAAGAGCGCGGGATTCCCTCCGCCAGTGACTGCAGCCAGCTCTCTGTTTTTGCCCTCCTTCTTCTTGACCAGGCTCTTGACGTCATTCCACCGTTTGTTTATTTCGACTCTGTTCCTGGGCAGGGTCCCGACTGCATTGACCTGGTCTACGATCCGGTTCCACATTCTGTTTCTGGTGGCTAGTGGTGTGTGCTGGACCATGTTCCCATAGATTTGTGGGTGCACCTTGATGATCTCGTCGACCATGACCGTCAGCTCCATGGGCGTGAACTTGGGCATTCTTTGTGGTGCCATGGTGTTTGTGGTGCTGGTGCGGTGTGTGTTGTGTAATGTGCAGGGGGTTTGTGGTGCCGGTGTTTGGTGATGGTGGTGGTTGTGATGTGTGCGTTTCTGTGGTGTGCTGCTGTCCTTGCTGTGTCACTGTGTCCTCTCCTCTCCTCTCTGGTTTGCAATGTTGCAAGGGGTTGTGGTCTGTGGGAGTTCTGCTTTTGTACTTACCTATGTGGGTGTGTCCTCATGGTCTGTTGTTTTCAGGTGTGTTGTGTCTGGTGTTCTGGCCTTTGTATTTTTTGTTTGTCCGGGGGGTGTTTTCGGGATGTGTACTGTGCTTGTGTATTTGTGCGTGCCTTGCTGTGTGGAGTTATTGGCCATGTTGTGTGCTATTGGTTTTGTGAGCGGATGGTTTCTGTGCAGGGACGTGGGCGCCATGGTTTCTGCCGTGTCGATTGGCATCGGCGTTGTTTGCGCTGGCGGGCGGTATATTTGTGGTTTTCCCGCGCTCATGGCGGTGCGATCGTAATTTCACGTGCGGTGTGTCGGCCGTGAGGGCGGGCGGTTTTGTGTTGTCGGGCGTGTTTCCGTCCGTGGCGGGCGGTTTGACTCCGACTCGGACGATGGCGGGCGGTATTTTGTGTGATTTTTCCGCCGATGGCGGTTTTCGGTTTGTGTTATCGTAATGGCGTGGTCGGTGTTCAGACGGTGTATGCGGGCGGTATTTTGCCGATTCCATGCCTGGCGTATATTTTTACGCCGGGTATCGTAATGGGCCCCTAATTGCTAAAATTGAGAATATAATCTCTTCTTGGAATCCCATGTACCTATCCTGGTGGGGGCACTTAGACTCTATAAAAATCATTATCTCCCCCCTCTTACTCTCTCTCCTTTCCATGCTGTCAGTTCATCTCTCCAAATTCTTTTTCAAAAAAATTAATTCAATGCCTATGAAATTCCTATTGAACAATAAGAAAGCAAGAGTATCTTTATCCCTCTTACAAAAATCAAAATTAGCCGGAAGAGTACATTTTCCAGATTTCTATCGAAATCATAGACTTTTTGGTATACGTCAAGCTGCCTTTTGGACTTCAGAGTCACCCCCTCCATTTTCTCCATTATGGCTAGAAGTAGAGAAAGCTTTTCTTCTTCCCTTTTCTTTGAAGGAAGTATTGTTGTTCTTAATTCTCCCATTTTTTATTATACTGTTTAGTTGGTCAAATCTACATTCCTTTCACTTATTTTAACCCCTTCTTTGTTTCTGAGCATGCCAATCAATATGGTATAACAAACTGGTGCTCTCATTTCTTTCCCCAAATTTAGAAAAACCTATCATTGTCCCCAATCGTTTTACAATCGATTTTTGTTGCTTATGAATGCTGTCTTAGATATTTCTTTATTTCTTTACTACATTCTCCTTTTCCTGTTCCCTTTTCATCTGACTTAACCAACTTCATTAAGACATGCTCAAGAGCTTCTTCTATTTATAAATCTCTCTCTACCGGCTTCCTCTCAAACCAAGTCCAAGGCTGAACTTCTATGGGAAAAAGATTTGGGGCCTAATTACGATGGTGGTCGGACCGCAACCCGACGGCTCATTGGTTGCGGTCCAACTGCCATCCACTGCTGTGGTCCAGCCGACGCATTACGATGCGTGCGGTAGGAGGCAGCAGTCGGAGGGACCAACTGATGCTTTCCGACAGGCTCAAGGAGCCCGTTGGTCAGTTGGAAACTCTGACATGGGAAGGCTGTCAGAAAGTGACATTGGGGGCCCCTAGCAGGGCTCCCTTTCCCTCTGCGGCCTCTGCTATGAGTCCTGGGGGGCATTGAAGGTGCCCCCCTAAACATACCTGCACCGTGTAGCAGGCACTGTGCGGTGCCTGCCAAACGGTGCTGGGATGTTTGAAAACATCCATTTTTCTATGGAAGCTAAGCTACAGGTGTTTTCTGCCCGCCGCACAACTTCCCATAGGAAAATGGATGTTTCTGACTGCACTGTGTGCGGTCGCATCCAAATAATGTTGTCGGAACCGCCGACCTGAGGTCGGCGGTTCCGAATCCGCTGAAATCGTAATCAGGCCCTAAGTAGGGAAGTGGAATATCTCCTTTTGGAATAAGGTTTGGATACGTGTTTATATAACTTCTAAGTCAGTGAGTATTACTCAATCCCTATTTTTCCTTTATCATAGATTATACTTTACTGCTGTACAATGCTCCAAATTTCACCAGGGTATCGTCTAAATGCTGGTCTTGTGCTTTTCCTACGAGTGACCTTATGCATATGTTGTTTAGTTGTCCTAATACACTTTCCTTCTGGCATAAGGTTTGGTCCCAAATCAGAAAGATTTTTAACTTGCAGCACTCTTTCAATACTCTTTATCTCTTTTTAGGTACTTTAACTAATTATTTTATCCTGTCCTTTCCTAAAGGTAAATTTCTCGATATTTTATTAGCAATCACCTTCCAGCAAATTACTTTCAATTGGAAAACATCATCTACATTAGCATACAAGTCATGGTTGGATTGTGTTTGTTCACATCATAAATTGAATCCTATGTATACTAGTCAATGTTCATCCTCTCATAATGCCCAACTGTTATGGTTACCTCTAACCACGTTCCTTAATCAGATTGGTAATGATGTTTCAACTACTATTGCTACATTATCTGAAAATATTCAACCTCCATGAATATTTAAACTCTCTGTTCCTTCTTACTTTATTATATTATTGTATTTCAGATTCATGGTTATTGGTTTTCTATATAGTTGATGAGGACGTTATTAGTTTGCTCTTTAGTTATATGCATGATGTTTTTCTCTCTTTCATGTGATCTCCCCTCCTCCCCTCCTTTTCCTCCCCCCGTTATAAAATTATCAAGACTTTAATGTTTATCTGAAAGTTCTTGTTCAGTATACTTACTGATGTTCTACTTATTGTTTATTATATCAGTAATATTCATTTTCTTTGCTTACATTGTTGTATTAAATAAAGTCTTTCAAACAGAAAAAAGTATTGAACCTCTGATGGGAGGTGCTGGCACTCTCCATTGCAATATAAATACATCCAGTCACTACCTGATAGTTTGAAGATACTAGCTAGCTATGTCTCTAAAGAAGACACCTACCTATAAGGACATTTTAGTTAGAGCTTTTCATTGGAGTTCTAGATGGTGTTTTCAAGAGGGATCCTAAATGGTGTCTTGTAGAGTGGTATCTTTATAAATGGTTTCTGAGTGGTGCTCTGCAGATGAAGTCTAGATAGGGCTTGGCCTATTTAGGAGCCAAAATGGCACTTTTCAGAATTTGCCTTTGGTGTGCGACATGGATGGGGCTTAAGCCCAAGTGGATATCCCAATGTGCTGACGATTTAGCAAACCTCCATATCCCTGGTTCATGTCGCCGCGTTTGAAAGTTTGACTCTAAAGGATTGTGCTCATGGGGGGCCTCGGCATAACAAAGCTTGAAGACCACTTCTCTGGTAGGGGGGAAGTACTCAATTTCCATTGGCCCTCATTTATTTATTTATTATTTATTTAAAGGTTTTATATAGCACTGGCTAGACCCAGAGGTATCAGAGCGCTTTACAGAATCAAGAGCAAGGCAAATATCAATGGAACAGTAGTTACATGTAAGATACAATCAAGAACATGAGAATCTCACCATCGAATCAGGAGAAAGGCAAAAATCTTAGGATTCGAAGGTTATATATAGTTAAATAAAATAAGGGAGGTATAACCTAGGAGCACTAAATAAAATATAACAAAGAAACATTTTTCGGGGTAAGAGGGATGGGGTAACTGAAGAGAGGTAAAGACAAATTAACAAAATCTGGGGAGAACACAAAAACTTACAGATATGTAGTTAGAGCCGATAAAATACATGAGAGAGCAAAGGCAGGTGTAAACAATAAGGAGAACACAGGGAAAACGAGAGATCAGCAGGTTAGCAGAGAGATGACCTGTACAGGCGATCAAAGGATATCAGGATCTGAAAGAATTATGGACTCCAGTATTTATTGAGGAGATGGCGTTTTAGGTCTCTTTTGAAGCCCAGGTTCCACTTAAGGAAACCAGGAGGTAGGAGGTACTCTACTAACTATGCATTTTTCTTTCATTTCCTCTTGCATCGAACAGTGCGTTAAAAACGCTTCCTGTTGGCAAGATGCATTGCATTATTCGATTTGAATCACCACAAAACAAGCAAAGTTTTCCTTCGATTCAGACTTTAACCATGTGTACGGTGGAAAACCGTCCGTAAATTTCATGGACTGTCCGTGATTTTACGGACGCCTTTTGTCCGTAATTTTGGAGTTTGAAGGGAGCATCACTGTTCCCCTGCGAGAAGCCTCAGCTCACTGATGGGGATGCCTCGCACTCATCCTCGGAGCACAAGAGCAGCCCCACCCCGCCCATTGTCATTCTGTATGCCAGCTGAATGCCACATACAGAATGATAATGGGCCTGTCTGGCTGTTACTGCATGTGGTGGCCTCCTCCTGCCTCGGTCTAGGGCAGGGCATTCTGTCAGATGGAAGAACTGTACATAAATGCCCATGCTGCTACGTGAGAATCGAGTTAATGAAAGAAGTTAAAAAGAAAGGGTTAGAGGTTCTTTAAGAGTCTCATCATTTCAGAACTGACACATGTTCAATGTTATATTCAACAAAGCCATAGTTGCTGCTTTTCTATTTGATGCATCTAACAACCATTGACAAAGCTAATAGTCCTGCCTTGTTGTAGTTGTAATGTATTATATATCTGGATGCAATAACAGAAGTAGCAGAATACCAGTCGGGCAGCACACTATGCTAAGCACAGATTTTTAGCTTAAGTGTTTTAAGCCACACCCTTAATTACATTGAACACCCCCTTTGGAGAGACCCCTCAATTTTTTCATCCCACTTAAAGCCCTGGAAACAACACCATGTCACAGTCACCTCATGTCCTGGCACTGTGCATAATGCATAATTTCCACTTTTTTCAGATTGCATATGTGCAGGGGCATAGTGAACCCTCCTCCCACCAGACCCCTTGCTTTAGGAACTACAGCGAGGGTGGAGTTCTTGATGGGTCTCTTCTGTCTGAAGCTCTGCAGACAAAGGCTCCACTCATAATTAATGTGAAAAGGTGGGTGAGTGAGCAAGTGAAGCGATGGTGGATAGCTGGATGGATTAGTGAAAGGGTGAATGGATGAATGAAAGGGTGAATGGATGGATAATGAGAGAAAGGATGGATGAGAAAGTGGAAGGATGGATGAGAGAAAAGGTAAATAGATGGATCTATGGGTGGAAGGATAGATGGATGGGTAAAAGGGTGGATGGATAAGAGAAAGGATGGATGGATGAGTGAAAGGGTGGATGATGGGCGAGTGAATGGGTGGATGGATGAGTGAAATGATAGATGGATTGATAAATTGATAAGTGAAAGGGTGAATGGATGGACGGATGAGTGAAAGGGTGGATGTAAGGATGGATGAGTGAGTGAAAGGGAGGGTAGATGGACAAAAGGATGGATAGATGAGTGAAAGGGTGGATGGATGAGAGAAAGGTTGGATGCATGAGTAAAAAGATGGATGAAAGATAGGGTCAATGGATGGATTCATGAGTGGATGAGTAGATGGATGGGCGGTGGATGGAAGGTTGGATGGCTAAGTGGAAGGGGATGGAGAGACAAAGGGAGGATGGATAGATGGATGACTGAAAGGGTGAATGGGTGGAAGGATGAGTGACTGGGTGGCTGAATGAGTAAGTGAGAGGATGGCTGGATGGGTGAAAGAGTAAATGGCTGGATGGATGGGTGGAAGAGTGGATGTATGAGTGTACGGATTGAAAAGGTGGATGCATGGATAATGGATGGATGAGTGAAAGGGTGGATGAGTGAAATGATGGATGGAAGGATACATGATCGATAGGTCTGCAAATGGTTGAATATGTTTGGATATGGATGGGCACACAGATGGAAGGACAGAATGAATGGTGAAAGACTGAATGATGTATGGAAGAATGATTACACCTTGTAGCCCCCATTATCTAAAGTAACATTTTCTATACATTGACTTTCACATTTATAAGAGTCACTTTCTCTATATAATATGTGTGTGATGTAACACACTCTGACACCCTGCCCTACATACTTAGGATGAGTAGCACTATAAAAGAAATTAAATACTCATGAGAGAGAGGAATGGATATAAAGGTACAATCACATCGGTCCTAGATGCTAGATAATACAGTAGATCGCTGCTCTGCCAGCTGCTGCCCAGTTTTCATACGTTTGTATTGATACAGTTCTATTTCGCAGTTTTACGCAAATTGGTAAATCCAACTGTGGTTGCTCATTTGCCTACAAAAAAAAAGAAAAAGTGGGGAGCTAAATCCATTTTTTTCATCATCTGGACTACGTCACGTGTCAGAATGTCAGAGCATACTATGAGTGCACGTCAAAAAAACTCTAAAGAGCTCAACAATGTATGTATATGACATATGCTTGTATTGTGTAATGCTGCTAAAAGTACCCCGAAACAAAACCAAGTTTAAAAAAAAAATACACATGAGAGAGGGTCTATGTGAAGATGAGGGGCACCATTGGAGGGTGGTAGCAAGGCCTGACAGGCCGGACCGGGCATCGGGCATTTCCCTGGGAGGCTGGAAAGGTTGAGGGGCGGTATTGTTACTGGGGGCTGTCACTGCAAAGTTCCTTGTATTTCCAGCGGCCTCACTTTTATTCAGGTGTGGTTCACCAGTGACTGGTGACTAATGTACCTGCTGGAGCGAGATGGGAGTTTTGAATCATCTAATGTAGCACAGAGGGTTAATATGCCTGCTGCAAAGAATGTGTACCATGCATATCAAAGACTGGTATTATATGTGCAGATCTCAGTGGGTTACTACTTTTGTCACTGAGATTCTTTTGTTACTATGAAGTTCATAAGTTGCATACGTAATCTAGCACAGTGAGCTATGAACTGCCATCAAAGAGCTGCATGAAAGCTGCATGGTACAGGTTACAAAGTTATGTTTTCTTCCCAGTCTTTCATTATCCTGATGTTGCTAAAAAAAGGTTTGTTAGGGTAGTAATAAATTCTTATCATTAAAGTTAACCCTAACCACGTTGTTATGTTCTGAATCCTAAATTTGTGCTTCTTCAGACCAAGCACTATTAAAAAATGCCTACTAGTATAGGTGACATGTGCATCCTACACCTTGCAGTGCCCTTTGCCTTATGTAACATGTCTATACACTGATTTACACACGTATGGTTCATTGTCTCTGTATGTGTGTGTGATGTAAAGTGCTCCGACATCTTATACTGGTACGAGAAGGGTTATAAAACAAATGAATTACATGAGAGAGAGGGGCTGTGGAGAGATGAGAGGCACTGTTGGTGATTTTTCTCAGTTTAGGAGTAGTAAAGTTAGGAGTCCTAACTTTACTACTCCTAAACTGAGAAAATCCTAACTTTAAGACTTTCGGTATTCACAGAAGGCATTTAGGAGACCTAAAGTTAGGAGTCCTAACTTTACTACTCCTAAACTGAGAAAAATCCTAACTTTAAGACTTTCGGTATTCACAGAAGGCATTTAGGAGTCCTAAAGTTAGGACTACTAACTTCTGTGAATACCGAAATGAGTAAGTGCCTTCTGTGAATACCAAAATGAGTAAGTGTATTCTGTGAATACCAAAAAGTACTAACTTTACGTTTTTGACGTAAGTTAGTTCTGTGAATCAGGCCCACAGTTTCTAGTCTGTAGCACACTTCTGTGCATCAATGAGAAGCTGAAGTTTAAAGCTCACAGAAATGAAATGGCCCAATCCGTATACTATTTCCAATGTACAGCTAAAATAAGGAGGGCTGATATATGGCTAGCTGGGGAATGATATAGTAATGTCAACTCCTATCTAACTGCCCTGACCCACAATAATACCATAACACTCAGCAGTGTGCAGCCAATTATAGCTCATGCAGTCTGGTTAATAACTCCCTTTTCCTGCTTAATGCTCTTACCCTCATACAAGACCTCTCTGCTATGGGCCTTAGCCATCACTCAGTACTATACCAGCCCCTATACCAGTCATCACCAGCTGAACGGAAATGCAATGCTTGAAGCGATCTGACATATAAAGCTGATCACTGGGAGGACTGCACTCTAGTCCAGCACTGCAGGTCCCAATTAGCTGCATCCTATGCGTGCCACTTTATATCTCACTATGTCTATGCGATCAGATCTTCCAGACCAAAAACATGCCTGCTCAGGACCATGAATTGAAAGCAAAATATCAGACTGGACAACCAAGTGCAGTAACCATATAAATAGATTATTATCATATGAAATACCACAAAAAGACCTGCACAGTTACTCAAAGCCGGGCGTATACTGAAAAACCGTGAAGTGCACGATTGTCTCAACCTAACATAAACGTATTTTGATTTGTACTTAAGTGGTTGTCCATTTACTTACTTATATACTATTGCACGACCTCCTCTGATGTGTCTGTAAAACGGGAAACAACGTTTAGATCGCATGCGATACATCGCATGCCATTACAGCGCGGTCGTTACAACGACCGTGTTGTTACATCGCTAACCATTACATTGCAAGTTGTTACAATGACTTGCTGTAGGGGGCAGAAGATGTTGGATTTACAATCCAACACCTTTCCTGCTGTTGCACAAACTGGAGTAGGAATAGTAAATTATACTATTCCTAAGTCCAGCGCACCGCCTACAGAAAGTCGTTGTAACGACTTGTGATGTAATGGTTCGCGATGTAACCACGCGGTCGTTGTAACGACCGTGTTGTAATGGCATGCGATGTATCGCATGCGTAGTAAAGAGATATATTCCCTGTGTCCTGAATTTTTACACTCACCGTCCTGAATTTGCACACATGCCAGTTGGTCACCCTAACCATGTGCTCTGCATGTATAGACAATTTTCCAGGAATTATGTCTTTCTTCACTAAGCGGAGCCTTAAAATGCCAGGTACTGACGCTTGCAATAAATCACGTTCGATGCGACCTTTTTATTCGGTTCCAGTGCCTCCCCCTAGCCTGATCTGGCCTTCAAAATTCTCACTTTGTCGATGGCGAAAGCGAATCGGACGATTGTACGATCGGAAAAACTACCTCGGGTCAAAGTGCGTGCATGAATCATGGCTCACTCCTGCAATTTATCGGAAAATGAAAAATAAAATAAGTCAAATTAATAACACTGCCGGTGGAATGCAGGGGGCACCGACTAGAGCGTGAGTCATTCTGTTCTTACTGCTGAACTTTCCCACACACAGCATATCACACAAGCTTGGGACCAAATGCGGCTGGCGAGGTTGATTGGCAGACAGACGCTGCTGAAAACTGGAAGCCAGTCAATGGAGATTCATTAGTATGCATTAACAACGCTCCCCTTCCTACTCCCTTAAACAATTCAACTTAGACTGCGAGCAGCCAGTGACGGCTGCTTCTGCAGATCCGAGGCTCAGATGCCCTACAAAGTCTGATCTTTATTTCTTTGTCCTTAAGGTTCTCGAAACGCTTTCAGGCCAACTCTGTGATGCGATTCCCCTTCAGGATGAACTCTATTTTTAGATCAGCTCGCAAACCGAGACTGGGCTAGAATGTAAACGAGAATGAAATATCCTTAACACGCGCCCGTGGTGCGCTTTCTCAGTGATTAGCCCATGCTAGCAGGCGAACTCATCCAGACAGGGGCAGATTTACAGGCCCCTTGCGCCACTTTTCCCATGTTAAAAATGACGCAAAAGTGGCGCAAGGAGCTTGTAAATCTGCCCCACAGTTTCCATAACACCTGCGGCTCTAGTCTGGCCGTGTGGACCTTTACTAAGACTTAGGGCCCTGGCCTTATCTGGAGTTTAGCTGATGCGATACTCCGTCACGGGGCTACAATGCATTTGTAATACGGACGGGAAGTCACATCCGCCATATTTGTGACGAGCATCCCATTGCCAAACTCTACTTAAGGCCCCTAGTTCATCATTTAACTTATTATTGAGGCAAGTAAAGAAACCATAGACGGCCCCCTTGCAAGGTAGCTATAGGGGCCTGTCATATATCACTGCAACCTGCAATGGTACCCACCTAATCCCACGGCCTCATCAAGAAGCCTCACAGCAGGTATGACATGCATTCCCATCACACATTTCCGTAATCATAAGCTTGCAGAAGGAGAAAGACCCACAAAGACCCAGAGAAAGCGGTAACTTTTCCATATTTTTCCCAGATTCATCCAATTATCCAATTAGGATAACTTAGTAGGTCCATGTTTGTGTAGCTGCGACTCCAGTGTAACTTACAGATCACAAGCCTTACATTTAATCTTCGAAGGTTGACTGAAACTTGCTTTTAATGAGTACTGAGAAGGTGGAAAGCATCTAAGTATCCATCATAAGTGGAAACAATAGTGTGCTGCGTAAGTGTCTCTTTTCCAAGATCACTGTAGTGCCAAGAAACATGAAATAAATGAGGCCATCAGGACAGAGCTGTCTCTACTTGCTTTACCTGATCTAATTCCAGGGGTGTGCAGTGTAAGCTCATGCAGCATCTCTGAATACAGTGAGGTAGGGGACAGTGACTCTATCTGAAGGTCCCTTCTATCAGAGCATAGGTACCCCTCCTCATAGCTCTTGCTCACTACGGGGCAGTGGCTGCATGGAGACGGAACGCAGGTGCAAGATGGAGCTAACCCATTGTAAATGAAAGAATAAGGGGTTAGACAGACAATGGAGAAGACCTCCCGGCTCCCACTTTTAAGATGGGGCATGTCAGTTATCCCACTGATGCTAAGGAGGCCACAACCACTACACGATGGGAAAGCCCAGGTCTCCTCCCTACAAACAATAGATCAATTTCCTTCCTAGGATGACACTGTCAGCAGGCTCTGTCCTAGCAGCGGCTCCTAATTGTTCTCCAATAATTTTGCAACAACAGTCGAGGAGGTTGAGAGGGGCCCCTTCAGGCCTAAAAGAGAAGGCCCACACGTACACCCCACCCCCGCAAGGGAGTCTAGAAGGTTTCGGGTTATGCCATTGTATTTAATTGGAGGTACACAAATCCCTTATATTCCACAACATATCCTCCCGTTGCCGAATAAAAGATGTCTTTCTTTACAAGGCATGAACAGTTCAGCCTCTATTCTCTGCGATTTAGGTCTATTGATCCACTGTAAGCAAGTGGCGTTTTTCATCTTACAATGGTAGCGGCAGCATCCGGTGACGAGAGATTGAGACATTGCTGTGGATGACAGTGATGCTTGGAGAGTAGGACGTTTTTTCACCCTGCGCCCTCTCCCTGCCCCCTTCGCCGTCTCCTCTTTTGGCCTATACCTTGTCCACTGGCAAATCGAAGCCTATGCTTCATTCCCAAGCCCTCCATTTAGTTGCCACATGGTTCGCGCACTGCAGCTGGTCCAGCTGTCTGAAGAGATCACTTCTGACTTGCGCCTTCCTTGCTCACGCGCACATGCTCCACTCCACTCTCGTAAATCTGGTAATCTTTTAAAAATGTCTCTTACTATCATTTCTTCCATTTCTCGTCTCCTCGCCTTGAAATTGACAAAAACACATCTTATTTGGGCAATTTAAAATTCACACTTTCATTTGCATACAGAATACTATATTTTACAATCATTCCCTAGACCTTGATGAAAGTTTAGGTCACATTGTAAGTCAGCCGGAAGCAATATTTCTTTTCCTTCAGTGTTTGCCCATTGGCTAATTATATTAATATGGTATGCGTGAATCTGTCATACTGCATTTTGCCAAAGGCATCCTGGACAGCTGATGAACATGGGCTAGGAGAAAGTGTTGATACCTCACCCTCAGCTCTCTCCCTGCTGATTGCATCTCTGTACTCTCCACCTCTGTCTGCTCCTCTCTGTCGCATAGCCCTGTCAACAGCTGCCTTGTCTTCCATTTATGTTTCGCCATCCCACATAACTATCTCCTGCTGCACTTCCCCCTCTGCTGACTCCCCTTTTCTGAGAAAGGAAATGTACCCACCTGACCTGTATTTCTTCAATTTAGCTACTATGAGCAGTTGGTTCTGTTCAAATGATACTGACATGATTACATAAGTTAAAATTTTCACATGATCATATTTATTATGTTCTTTTCATATCTTTTTTTCAGAATAATTCATTTACAAATAGAAAAAATGTTTGCACAGACAACAAATACATTTCAACAGTTCATTCAATGTATTGTGACATAACTATTCTACCAAATATCATACATTTTTATATTAAAAAACTAAAAATCACCATTACAAAAAGTGCAACTTCCCACACAACTTATGCTCTCAATCTGACATACACTATGACTAAAACACTAACATACTAGACATTCATACTAACAGCCCAGCATACTACACATAAATGCAAGCAAGCCTCAACAGTGGTACAAAGAAAATTGTAAAAGAACGCCACTGGCTTACAGTGGATCAATAGACCTAAATCCCAGCCCACAACATTACAGCGGATAACAATTTTCTTTGTACCACTGTTGAGGCTTGCTTGCATGTATGTTTGCACAGTCTACAAATACATTTCAACAGTTCAGTCTATGTATTGTGACATAACTATTCTACCAAATATCATACATTTTTATATTAAAAAACTAAAAATCACCATTACAAAAAGTAATGACCTATCACCCAAAATCACAGCAGATAATAATTTTCTTTGTACCATTGTTAAGGCTTGCTTGCATCTATGTGTAGTATCAGCCACAGCCCGTGCAGGTAAGAGCAGTGGGGCAGTGTGGCCGGGTGGGGGGAGGTTCAGATGGACGCTGACGAGGAAAAATTGAATACATAATGAATTTTCCCTCGTCATCGTCCATCGGAATCCCCCACTGCTCCACCGCAGTAAGAGCAGTTTAATGCTGATGGTAAACAAATAAATTTGCCACTGCACTATCATCTACAAAACCATATTCCTAATCCCCTTTGCTCCTGTAACCCCTTTTGAATTCGCTATCCGACATGGTACAACCACCCTAGCATTACACTAGCACATGCACAACACTGGAACGCCACTGCTCCAACTTCGCTCCCATCTCATGAGCAATCTTCTGCAACATCACCACTCAGTCCTGCAGAGAACTACAATGAACTGCCAAATCAATGCAGTTTCCTCAGCATGCTCCCACATGCTCCACCTGCTTTGAAAGATATTCAGATGGATCCCCACAGAATCCAGAAAGACAGTCACCCACACACTCATCACCAGCAAACTCGACTACAGCAACACGCTCTACGCCTGCGTCACCCAGAAACAGCTCAAGAAACTACAGAACGCTCAAAACGCCTTAGCCAGACTGGTCCTTGACATCCCCCATCACAGCCACATCATGCAACACCTCCGGCAACTCCACTGGCTCCCAGTCAACAAGAGGATCACCTTCAAGCTCCTTACTCACACCTACAAAGCTCTACACAACTAAGGACCAGAATACCTGGACCACTGCCTCGCATTCATGTACCAGCCAGACAACGCATCTCTGCCCAAATCGCACTAGCCCCGTCTCCAGGATCCACAAGACCAGAACCAGAGGAAGTTCGTTATCCTACCTTGCCACCAAGACCTGGAACACCCTGCCCCTCCACCTCACGCAATCTGCGTCGCTGACCTAATTCAGGAAGGACCTCAAGACCTGGCTCTTCGAATGATCGTCCACCCAGTGCGACCAGCACCCCCTGACCTCCAGTGCCTTGAGACCCTCACAGGTGAGTAGCCGTGCTATACAGGCTCCCGGTTGATTGATTGAGTACCTCACTTTATCACAGTACTACCACTGCACACCATATAATTACCAACCCCACCAAGGATGCCATTACCAGCCTAGAACTGGATTCCCATCCAGTGCTATGACACTTATATCCCTCACTAGTATACAACAAGCCCATCATCACTAGACTACACCTAGAACTTGCCCTATACCCTATGTAGCCACCTCATTACTGCACTACAATCTTCCATGCTTACAAACAAATCTCAAAGCAGAATACTACTCCCAGCACTGTAACACTGCCAAACACAACTAATGAACTACAGTCATCATCTGATAGAAATGAGGTTCCTGGTTGGCTAAGGTGTTGCTTGAACCTGAAATACCTTGAAAAAGCAAGAAACAAGAGGCAGTTGGCAAAACAGGAACAGTTCATTTAGTTAAACATTGCGGCTAGGAGCACAGTCACAGAGATAGGGTCTGAGGACTGTCTCAACGTACAATCAATCGTCCATGGATTTTATATAATTTGTTGAATGCAATAAAACTGTTCTGGCGGTTCTTTTTTGGAAAGGAATGTTGACCGCTGTCTTAGGAGCCATAAATTAATGTATTTGATGAGGAATCCAGGTGGACCTCAACTTTGAGTGGACACAATGCAGCCAGTGGGTAACGTGTCTAGATGCCCAGCATGTAGAGAGCGTAATCACTGCATATACTGTGTGTGCTCTGTCCTGATTGGCTATGTGTTCCTAACTTCATGTGGCATCTGACTTTATGGTGTTTTGGGAACGCACGTACCACTCCGGCCATGTGTGCTTTATTGGGGCCAATCACCCTGGACCATTGTGGTATTGCTGTGCCTATCTGTGTGACTGATGTGGGATTTCCTGTTCGAGCATTTGTCTGTCTGCTACGTGCCACCGCACCTGTGACCTGTCAATCAGTGACCTCGGCCCTGGGCCTCAGCACCAACTGACTATGTATTTCTGAGTCGGCGTTGACTGGGGCTTCATAACGGAAGAATTAGTTAAAAAAGAGGCAATCTTGTTGGTGTACAAGAATGTATTGTTATTCATTGTGACACCAACTTTCTCCATATTAACAAAGGTATACACACCACCAAACAGAACCAACCACTTTAGTCAGGGTTAAACAAATACACCCTAAAATAATCTGTGCTCACCCTCTGGTAGCTTGGCACAGATCAGTCAAGCCTAACTTAAGAGGCAATGTGTAAAGTGTTTGTGCAAAACAGTAATTACAGTAACATAGTGAAAAAACAACAAAAGTACTCCACACCAGTTTTGAACAATAAAGAATTTTTATCTGGTTAAAATAAGACCAAAATGACAAAAATTCAATAAGTATTTCTCAAGTTATAAATATTAAAAGCAGGTATGCAATCGTAGTGCTGAGAACACATGAACTTCTATTAGGTCCTTTGACGTAATGCCGGGGAAGGCAAAAGGGTTTTCCCAGATGTCAAAGTGTGAAGGCTGTGCACCCAGAGGTATTGTTGGAGATGGAACTAATGGCTTGGTTTTGGGCACCCCGCATAAGTGCAGGTCGGTGTTCACAGTATCTTTCCTTGCGGGCTTCATTGATGGGGTGATGAGCCGTGCTGGAGTCTGATGCGGATGTTGGAGGCAACTAGGGCAGGCACAGTGGTCTCCCTGGGCTGAGACCCACGTGAGAATCAGAGCCGCGTAGAGATTGTCCCTCCTTCCTCCAATGAAGCAGGGTGTGTCATGCCGTGCTGAACTGCTATTGGCAATGCAGCCTTAGGGAAAGCAGGGACATGTGACATTCTGTGATTGGCAATGCAGACACAGGGAGCTTTCAGTCTGTGCACAGTGCGGGTACGTGCGTGTCTTGGTAAAATGGCTGCACGCACCCTGTAAGATGCCTGAGACGGGTCATGTGCTAATCCAGCAGGGTCGGACTCAGGATTATCTGAGTCTAACAGCAGTCATTGTGCGAGAGAATTCTTTTATGGCCCTGAGACTTCTGAGAACAGGGGGCAAGCCAACAAGCCCTTAGAGTTACTTTAGATTACGAGGATGTAGAGTAGATTAAATCCTTCTCACCGCAAGAGGCAGCAGGCTAGCACAGCAGAGCAAGTTGCAAAGTGGCAGTCCCTCCTGATAACACAGCAAACAGCAGGCCAGCACAGCAGAGCAATTAGCAAAGTGGCAGTAGCTCCTAGCAAAGCAGCTCCCCTTCTTGGCACTGTCTCCCCAAAAGTGAACTGAATTGGGTGTGTCAGGGGTCCTGTTCTTATACCCAAATGTGCCTTTGAAGTGGGTGAGACATCAAAGAGGCCTTTGAACCTCGCAAGGTCCCTACCCTTCCTTTCATGGCTCCAGACGTACTACAGTGGTGTATGCATCTCTTTGAATAGGAACATGCACAGCTCTCTTCAGGTGCAAGTGGCAGCTCCTCCCTCTCAATCTGCCTCAGGAAGGTGAAGGAAATTGCCTGAATCGGGTCACTCGGGTCACTAATGACCACCCCTCAGCCTTCCACTAAAATGAAGAGTCGGACAGACAGTATAGAATACAAACCAATAATCATTTATTCAAAGTACACTCAGAGCGGAGCCCAATCTGCCCAGCTGCTAAGGAGTGCTGCAGAGGGACTGACATCAGCAAGCATAACAATACATTATGTACATTTTCAAAACCAGGGTAAACACGCCCATCATGGAATTTTCCAGAGAGATGCAGCTGGACAGTGAATTACAAAGGAGTAAGTTTCGATTCTGAGGCCGGGCACACATGATCTATCTTTCAAGGTTACTCTGCCTATGCCCACCACTAGACAAGTGGGAGAAGGCTTACATCTCAGGAGAACGGTATGTGCTAATAAGAACAGTGCATTCATTAGTGTGGCGAAACTCAGTTCCGAAGAAACATAACCTAGAGAAGGCCATTTCTCAGAAATGGCGAAGAATTAGTTTTGAACATGATACAAAATGGCGCCTGTTACACAAAATGGCACCCCAAATGCTAACTTATGTAAAACAATATAAAAACATAATTTTTATTCCAACAGACCCTCCTTTTAGCATAAGCTAAGCCATTTTGGCGAAATAATAAGAAAACGTATAATTCAGCAAATCATGAATACATTTAAGAGCATTCCATAGCTTCAGCATCCGGGGGGGGGAAACGGTAAAGAGGGAAGAGGTTTCAAAAATACCCTTGTCTATCTGCATAAGATCATCAAGCTCTTTCTGGAGCATTATGGTTGCGTTAGTATCATGAACTGATATTCTTTTAGGAGAGAGAAAAGTGGTGCAGTATGAACAGCATAAGGGAAGACACTGAACCAAAACACAGCAAGAGATCAGAATCACAATGAAATAGATCACCTTTTCAAGGATCCAACCCCACCCACCGAAAAATGCACAACTCCAATTGCCACTCTCCATGCCTTTTACATTTTCTAAGATGTCTAGAACGTGTTCGGTAATATTTTTTTCCATATTAGTTATCCCGACTACACACTGGTCTCCTACTACTGCACACACACCAACACTCTTAGCTAAGATGAAGTCAACTGCATATCTTGTTTACTCAGAATATATTACCATGCTTTCCAATTGGGTGGTGATGTCACACAGGGCTGCCACTGTGGAATTCGACAGTATCTGTAACTTACATCTAAAATATTCTCTTGCCCTTTCACCTCTAGCCATGGCAGTACCACCAAAGGTAATAATGGAAGAGAGAATATATCCAAAGGTGATACTATTACTATAGTTATTAACTTCCAAATCTGTCACTCCATCACAGAATTCAGCTGTCAACGTCCTTTTTACCCACCGTATGTTTGGTTTACCATATTTACAAGGCACACCTAAAGGGAGCACCATTCCTAAAGCAACATCATCTGTGCCATTATGAACATTTGAATAAGTACCATTAAACTGAAAATAAAATCCCGGGTGTGCATAAAGTGGACCTTGATAATCTACAGGGGCATATCTAGTGTTCAATCCTACCGTGCTTGGATCCTTCCTTTTTCCTAGAGACATTGTATTTTTGAACAATATTATGCCGGAACAATTGACATACAGAAATGTATCAGTGCTGTTTACTATTGGACAACAAGCGGGATAATATCTGGCTTTTCGAGTAACTGTCAAATCTTGGTAATGCCATCCTACCAAGGTAATGTTCTGCTCTCTCATATACAACTTATCACTGTAGGAGACTAGGATCTGCTTCTTATAGTTACCCCCACTTTTTCTGATGTTTCACTGTTTTTCGACTTAGCCAGACTGAGGCCCTGCTAATCAGGACCCCAGTCTATCTGCTTTCTACTCTAAATTGATTGTAGGTACTTTAGGTACCCTCCAGATTGGATTCTGGGGTACCCTTATAAGTCCCTAGTATATGGTATACTATATTCCAAGGGCATAGGTACAGCTACAGCAGCCTGTGTAAGGTGGTGTATGCACCCCTTACTGAGATATAGGTTCCCTATATCTCTCCATATCACTGCACATGCAAACCTATCAGTCACCCCTATGGCAGGCCTTAACAATCCTGAAGATAGGGTGCTGGGTTTCATGTGAGAGGGTGCCCATGCATGAGCAGAACCCCTCTGCAGCTTTCGGAATCTTCATTCCGGGGTTGTTTGTGATGCAGCCAAACCAAATACTCTTAAGTGCATTATGACCTCACGGTAAATGCTAACTTGAGAATGGCTGCATGGAAACATGTCGTGTTTGGTGTTAAACACCTTGGAATCATACCTCCACCCCAGTAACTGGGGTGGGAGGTATGATTCCACCCTACTACAGGGAGAAACATGGCACCACCGGTACACCCGGTACCAGCTTCACAGAACCCTGGCATCACAAAATGGATGCTGCAGCCACAGACACGAGTCTGCCCTCCTGCTGCTGGACGAAACTCCGGCAGGGGAGGCCTGGACAATAGGTTTCCTGTCACAGGGAGGTGTGACCACCTCCCAGACAGGCTTTAGTGTATTGGGGCTGGGTGGGTGCAATCCAAGAGTGCTTTGAAGTCTGCACTGGGGGCACATTTGGTGTCCCTGTGCATAGTCCAGCTCAAACCGGTTGCAGGGGCTACCAGCCCCTGCTCTGGCACGAAACTGGACAAAGGAAATGGGTGTAGCCACCCCTCTTTCCTGACCCTCCCATAGGTGGGTCCCCAGAGTTTGTCCCACCCCTTCCTTGGGTATAAAGTAGGAACCCCTGACTACAGGACTTTAGATTACACCTGGACTAAACTCTGACACAGAAACCAAGTACTTCGACGATCTGCACTACGCTGGATGACTGAAGAATCTCCCTTGGAGTAAAGGAGTTACTCCCCTGCAAGGCAGGCACCTTTAACGCAACTGACCGGCTGGCTTCTCCATAGCTCCTGAGGACTCCGAAGAATATTGCCACACAGGAGGTGGGTTCCTGAGGTCTCTGAGGTTGATCTGTACCCACAGCAAGTCTGAGGCCCGTATCCCTCGTGGTGACCGTGCAACCCGAACCCCTGGGCACCCCGTCCATTTGCAGAAGCATCAGCTTTCCGGTGACCCCTGAGGCTGAGCTTTGGGTTACTTATAGCCCTGACCCCGAGCAGTAGTTACACCAAAGATTGCTGGCCTACACTCAATGAGTGTTCCGTGGGCCGCCATTTTGTGATTCCTCTTGAGGTCCCTTCGCGATCCCTGGTCCATTGACCTGTGGGTCCCCAAGAAGGCAACTCTAACTTTAATTGGGCTTTCCTGGTCGCTCCAGACATGCCCTGACTTTCCATTGCTTGGGGAGTCCCTAGGATCTTGCTGGTCTTCACAGAAGCATCTTTTCTCTTCCTGCATGGGTTGCTGTTACCAAGGCTTGTTGTGTTCAATCCGAGCACCGACACCCCAGCACTCGACATCCTTTGTGGGACAGCTCGAATCCGGCTCCTGGTTGTCCTCAACATCTCCTGGACCCCGTGGCTGCAGAGTCAATCTTCACCTCTTCGCACCTGAAGCACCCGACATCGGTGGGCATTCGATTGCTCCGCTCCTGGTCACTGGCTAGTGACCCAGACTCTGTCCCCTCTGCTTTCAGGTTCTTCACATCTTCGATCCAGGCTTGGATCATCCCGGACACTTTTCTTCTTCACGGCAGCAGCACTTTGCAGCAGATCGCCATTGAAATCAACGACGATTCCCGACACCCTTTGACACCTATGCACCCGGCTTCCCTGGGTGAGGTAACTCGAGTACTCCGGTGCTCACGTGGGTGTTGGCCCTAGAACCCCTTAAGTCTAAAGGGGTTTGCTGAAAGTCCTCTCCTAAGTGTCCTTTATCTTTAAAATTCCAACCGCGACTTTCCTCATAGAATCCTACGGCGCTCGCGGCTGTGTTCTCACACTGCACACGTCCCCCGTGGGTCTCCTGTGTCACTACCTTGGGTGGTTCCTTGGGGTCCCAGCGATTCTACGTGCTCTAGGCACTGTGTCTAGTCAAGTCGTGGTTCTTATACCACTTTCTTAATATATGGTTTGGTCCCCCCTGGGGCCCATTGTATATTGTGCTATTTACTGTCGTTTTAATACTGTGATATTGTGTATCTTGGACTCTAATCTCATAAAGAGATTAGTAGTGAGTGTTTAGAAATAAATACATATATTTTATATATATACCTGGTGTGGTTCTCCTTTCATTTGGTCATTCAAGAGGTTATAATCTGGTAAACCAAGCTGCTTTACACTCCTTCAAGACTTAGCCTGAAGGCTGCTCTCCACAGCTACCACTAGGATAGTTTTCAATAAAGGTTGTCTTTAAACCTATCATCAATAAGGGTCGTTTGGACTGGTGCAAGGTGCCCACTATAACTAGTGGACAGCATATGCCAGGCCAACTTCTCACATTGGTGTGCAGCGGTTGGATTCAAGCTTGCTATTGCTTTACCAGATAATCTCTTTGAGTGACTAACTGAAAACCACTATAGGTACATAGGTACATATAAATCAAGTTTAGAATACAGTAAGTTCTACTGAACTTAGAGTTGTGTGTCAAGGGCTTAGCACACCCTTTCTACAACTCAAGAGAGTTTAGTAGGCCCCACTAGAGTAGGTAGGTGCATACACCACACCACACTAGTCATGTCTTCAAGGGCAGAAACCAGTGGGTCTCTCCCAACTAAGTATGACCAGGTCTCATACCAAGAATTGAGGACTATGTGTGCCTCTAGGAAATTGAAGACAGGGAAAAGCCCATCCACAGAACATCTCTTACAGTTGTTGCTAGCAGATGACCTCAATAAGACCCCAGGGTCTGATGAGGTTGGCAGAGTGGGTGGGGCAGATGAAGAGGAAAGGCCAGGTAGTGAACACTACTATGACCCAGACTCTGATGCTGGCCAGGGGGATCAAAATGATTCGAACCTGGAAAATCCAATTCTTCCTGAAGGTGAGGAAGGAGGCCCCAGTGGGGTTCTCTTTACCCCACTTGGAAGGGTTAATAGTCTACCAAGAAGATCAAGATCTCCTTCTCAGGAATCTAATCATTCTGGTACTTCTATAGGGTCCTCTGCTTCTCATAAAAGGGCATCCTCTTATGAGAAGAAATGCCAACTGCTTGAGTTTGAGAGAGCTAAGCTCAGAATCAAGAGAGAGCAATTGGTCTTAGACAGGGAATCCCTGGAGCTTCAGAGAGCTTCTCAGAAGTTGGGACTAGAGTCCCATGGTGGCAGCAACAGTGTCCCTAGAGGTAGAGATCATACCCATGACCATAGGAACCTGAACAAGATTGTCCCTCCCTACCAGAGTGGGGATGACATCCACAAATGGATAACTGCTCTTGAGAGGGCCTGTAAGGTACAGAGGGTCCCTCAGGAGCAGTGGGCAGCAATCTTGTGGCTCTCCTTTGCAGACAAAGGTAGAGACAAGCTCCTCACTGTAAGAGAAGAGGATGCTGACAATTACAAAGTCCTGAAGAGTGCTCTGATTGATGGGTTTGGCCTAACCACTGAACAATACAGGTTAAAGTTCAGAGATACCCAAAAGGCACAGACTCAGGACTGGGTTGACTTTGTTGATTGTGCTACTAAGGCTCTGGAAGGCTGGTTACTTGGCAGTAAGGTGTGTGATTTCAAAGGATTGTATAATTTAATCATGAGAGAGCAGATCCTTAATAACTGTCAAAATCAACTGTTGCATCAGTACCTGGTGGACTCTGATCTGACCTCTCCCCAAGAATTGGGTCAGAAGGCAGACAAGTGGGTCAGAACCAGGGTGAGGCAGAAGGTTCAGAACCAAGGTGGTGACTCCAAGAAGCAAGATTCTAAAAACTCTGATAAGGGTGGGGAGAAGGGTAAAGACCAGAAGTCTTCTCAAGGGCCCCAAAAATCTGCATCTGGTGGGGAGTCCCAATCTAACAAAGGAAAAGGCCAAAAGAAACCATGGTGTAAAATCTGTAAACAGAAAACCCATTGGACTAGTGATTGTACCAAGACCAAAGACTCAACTCCAGCCACCATTGCCCCTAAGGCAACTGTTCCCCCTAGTTCAGCTCCAAGTGGTGGTGTTCCAAATAAGGGTGTAGTAGGGTTAACCCTGGGATCTGAGATGGACTCTGGCCTAGTCAGAGTTCCAACTCAGGCTATGTTGGTCTGTGATGGAGGCATGGATATGGCCTCCCTATTTGTAAGCCCCAGTAATCTGGGCAAATACAGACAACAGCCTATAATTAATGGAAAAGAGGCTTTGGCATTCAGGGACACAGGAGCAAGTGTCACAATGGTGACAAAAGATCTTGTAGCCCCTGAGCAGATCATACTTGGTGAAATGTACCAAGTGACCAATGCTAGCAATGTCAGGACAGACCATTCCCTGGCAGTTGTTAATTTCTCCTGGGGAGGGGTAACTGGCCCTAAGAAGGTTGTGGTAAGTGCAGACCTCCCTGTTGAATGCTTGCTTGGAAATGATTTGGAAACTTCAGCTTGGGCTGAAGTTGAGCTCAGGACCCATGCAGAAATGTTGGGCATCCCTGCAGATGTGTTTGCTATGACCAGGTCACAGGCAAAAATGTCTAAAACTGAACAGGCCCTGGATCCTGGAAGAATGGACCAGGTGCCTCCCAAGAGAAGGAGCAGTAGGGTTAAGGCAGTGTCTTCCCCCCTGCCTCAGAATCCAGATCAGTCTCTTGAGGGAGCTGATCTTAGTCCTGAAGAAGGAACTGTCCCAGATGAGCTTGAGCCTGATCAGGTTGAGTTCTTGGGGACAGGGGCCCTTCCAGGGCAGATCTGAGCCAGGAGCAACTGAGCTGCCCCTCTCTTGAACCCCTCAGACAGCAAGCTGCTGCTGAGGCTGCTGGGAGTGCTAGTGGTTACCCATAGGATCTACTGGGATGATGGACTCCTTTACTCAGAGTGTAGAGACCCCAAGCCTGGAGCCACCAGGAGGTTGGTTATACCTCTGAAGTTCAGGTGCTTCCTATTGACCCTAGCACATGATATTCCCTTAGCAGGACACCTAGGCCAAAACAAGACTTGGGACAGAATTGTCCCTCACTTTCATTGGCCTCATATGTCTGAAGACACCAAGGAGTTTTGTCGCTCCTGTGTCACCTGTCAAGCCAGTGGTAAGGCAGGTAGCACTACAAAGGCCCCCTGATACCACTACCTGTGGTGGGGGTTCCCTTTGAGAGGGTAGGGATTGACATGGTTGGTCCCCTAGATCCTCAAACAGCATCTGTGCACAGATTCATACTAGTGGTGGTGGGCCATGCCACTAGGTATCCAGAAGCAATTCCCCTCAGGACCACCACAGCTCCTGTGGTGGCAAGGGCCCTCCTGGGAATATTTTCCAGGGTGGGTTTTCCTAAGGAGGTAGTATCAGACAGAGATGCAAACTTCATGTCTAGTTACTTGACTGCTATGTGGAAGGAGTGTAGAGTAAATTATAAATTTACCACCCTCTATCACCCACAATGCAATGGTTTAGTTGAAAGGTTCAACAAAACCTTGAAGGGCATGATTAAAGGTCTCCCACCTTAGGCACAGATGGGACATACTTTTGCCCTGCCTTCTCTTTGCCTACAGAGAGGTTCCACAGAAGGGGGTTGGTTACAGCCCATTTGAGCTTCTGTTTGGACATCCAGTTAGGGGTCCATTGTGTCTAGTGAAGGAGGGATGGGAGTTAACTCTCAAACCCCCTAAACAGGATATTGTGGACTATGTACCTGGTCTCCGCTCCCAGATGGCTGAGTACATGAAGAAGGCAACTAAAAACCTTGAGGCTAGCCAGGAATTACAAAAGGCCTGGCATGACCAAAAGGCTGTGTTGACTGTTTATCAGCCAGGACAGAAAGTATGGGTGTTGGAGCCTGTGGCCCCAGCAGCCCTCCAAGACAAGTGGAGTGGCCCCCATACAATTGTTGAACAGAAGGGAGAGGTTACCTACCTGGTGGACCTTGGAACTCCCAGGAGCCCCCACAGGGTGCTCCATGTCAACAGACTGAAACCATATGTTGACAGGGCAGACATGGGCTTGCTCATGGCTACTGATGAGGGACAGGAGGAAGAGAGTGATCCACTCCCTGACCTGCTCTCTCAGAACCCTGATGATGGATCAGTAGATGGTGTGGCCTTGGCAGGCAGCCTCACTGACCAGCAGCAAACTGATTGCAGAAAAGTTCTCAATCAGTTCAGACATATGTTCTCACTGACTCCAAGTCAGACTACCTGGTGCACTCATGAAGTGGACACTGGGGACAGTCTGCCTGTTAAAAATAAGATTTACAGGCAACCTGACCATGTCAGGGACTGCATCAGGACTGAAGTCCAGAAGATGTTGGATTTGGGTGTGATTGAACCCTCAGATAGCCCTTGGGCTAGTCCAGTAGTCTTAGTGCCTAAACCTCACACCCAGGGTGGTAAGAGAGAGATGAGGTTTTGTGTAGACTACAGAGGTCTCAATGCAGTCACTAGGACTGATGCCCATCCAATCCCTAGGGCAGATGAGCTTATAGACACTTTGGCCTCAGCCAAGTTTCTCAGCACATTTGACCTGACAGCTGGCTACTGGCAAATCAGACTAGCTGAGGATGCAAAAGCCAAAACAGCATTTTCTACCCCTAGTGGGCACTACCAATTTGTGGTGATGCCCTTTGGTTTGAAAAATGCACCTGCCACTTTTCAAAGGTTGGTGAACAAAGTCCTTACAGGCCTGGAAGCCTATAGTGCAGCATATCTAGATGATATTGCTGTCTTTAGCTCCACCTGGGAGGATCACCTGGTCCACCTGCGAAATGTTTTGGAGGCCCTGCAGAAAGCAGGCCTAACTATCAAGGCCACCAAGTGCCAGATAGGGCAGAGTCAGGTTGTGTACCTGGGCCACCTTGTGGGTGGAGGCCAGGTTCAACCATTGCAGAGCAAAATCCAGACCATCATGGACTGGGTTGCTCCAACCACCCAGACTCAGGTCAGAGCTTTCTTGGGCCTGACTGGGTACTATAGAAGATTTGTCAAAGGTTATGGATCCATAGTGACCCCTTTGAATGACTTGACTTCTAAAAGAATGCCCAAGAAAGTTCAGTGGACAGTTAGCTGTCAAAAGGCATTTGATGACCTGAAGCAGGCCATGTGCACTGCTCCCATTCTGCAAAGTCCTGATTACTCCAAGCAATTCATTGTCCAAACAGATGCATCTGAGTTGGGGGTAGGGGCTGTGCTATCACAATTGAATGATGAAGGTCAGGATCAGCCAGTAGCTTTTATTAGCAGAAGGTTGACCCCCAGAGAGAAACGTTGGTCAGCCATTGAGAGGGAGGCCTTTGCTGTGGTTTGGGCCTTGAAGAAGCTGAGGCCATACTTGTTTGGCACTCACTTCATTGTTCAGACAGACCACAAGCCCCTCTTATGGCTAAAACAGATGAAGGGTGAAAACCCCAAACTTTTGAGGTGGTCCATTTCCCTACAGGGGATGGACTATACAGTGGAACATAGACCTGGGAGTAACCATGCCAATGCAGATGGACTCTCCAGATATTTCCACTTAGAACATGAAGACTCAACTGGTCAAGGTTAGTTTAATGTCCTGACGTTTGGGGGGGTGTGTAGGAGAGTAGGATCTGCTTCTTATAGTTACCCCCACTTTTTGCTGATGTTTCACTGTTTTTCGACTTAGCCAGACTGAGGCCCTGCTAATCAGGACCCCAGTCTATCTGCTTTCTACTCTAAATTGATTGTATGTACTTTAGGTACACTCCAGATTGGATTCTGGGGTACCCTTATAAGTCCCTAGTATATGGTATACTATATACCCAGGGCATAGGTACCCCAGAGGCCTACCAGGGGCTGCAGCATGTATTGTGCCACCCCTGGGAAGCCTTTTAAAATGACACAACAGGTCTGCTACAGCAGCCTGTGTAAGGTGGTGTATGCACCCCTTACTGAGATATAGGTTGCCTATATCTCTCCATATCACTGCACATGCAAACCTATCAGTCAGCCCTATGGCAGGCCTTAACAATCCTGAAGGCAGGGTGCTGGGTTTCATGTGAGAGGGTGCCCATGCATGAGAAGAGCCCCTCTGCAGCTTTCGGAATCTTCATTCCGGGGTTGTTTGTGATGCAGCCAGACCATATACTCTTAAGTGCATTATAACCTCGCGGTAAATGCTAACTTGAGAATGGCTGCATGGAAACATGTCGTGTTTGGTGTCAAACACCTTGGAATCATACCTCCACCCCAGTAACTGGGGTGGGAGGTATGATTCCACCCTACTAGAGGGAGAAACATGGCACCACTGGTACACCCGGAACCAGCTTAACAGAACCCTGGCATCACAAAATAGATGCTGCAGCCACAGACACGAGTCTGCCCTCCTGCTGCTGGAAGAAACTCCAGCACGGGAGGCCTGGACAATAGGTTTCCTGTCACAGGGAGGTGTGACCACCTCCCAGACAGGCTTAAGTGTATTGGGGCTGGGTGGGTGCACTCCAAGAGTGCTTTGAAGTCTGCACTGGGGGCACATTTGGTGTCCCTGTGCATAGTCCAGCTCAAACCGGTTGCAGGGGCTACCAGCCCCTGCTCTGGGGTGAAACTGGACAAAGGAAATGGGTGTAGCCACCCCTCTTTCCTGACCCTCCCATAGGTGGGTCCCCAGAGTTTGTCCCACCCCTTCCTTGGGTATAAAGTAGGATCCCCTGACTACAGGACTTTAGATTACACCTGGACTAAACTCTGACACAGAAACCAAGTACTTCGACGATCTGCACTACGCTGGATGACTGAAGAATCTCCCTTGGAGTAAAGGAGTTACTCCCCTGCAAGGTAGGCACCTGTAATGCAACTGACCGGTTGGCATCTCCGCAGCTCCTGAGGACTCCGAAGAATATTGCCACACAGGAGGTGGGTTCCCAAGGTCTCTGAGGTCGATCTGGCCCACAGGAAGTCTGAGGCCCGTAGCCCTCGTGGTGACCGTGCAACCTGAACCCCTGGGCACCGCGTCCATTTGCAGAAGCATCAGCTTTCCGGTCACCCCCTGAGGCTGAGCTTTGGGTTACTTGTAGCCCTGACCCCGAGCAGTAATTACTCCGAAGATTGCTGGCCTACACTCAACAAGTGTTCCGTGGGCTGCCATTTTGTGATTCCTCTTGAGGTCCCTTTGCGATCCCTGGTCCGTTGACCTGTGGGTCCCCAAGAAGGCAACTCTAACTTTAATTGGGTTTCCCTGGTTGCTCCAGATGTGCCCTGACTCTCCATTGCTTGGGGAGTCCCTAGGACTTTGCTGGTCCTCACAGAAGCATCTTTTCTCTTCCTGCGTGGGTTGCTGTTGCCAAGGCTTGTTGTGTTCAATTCGAGCACCAACACCCCAGCACTCGACATCCTTTGTGGGGCAGCTTGAATCCGGCTCCTGGTTGTCCTCGACATCTCCTGGACCCCGTGGCTGCAGAGTCAAGCTTCACCTCTTCGCACCTGAAGCACCCGACATCGGTGGGCATTCGATTGCTCCGCTCCTGGTCACTGGCTAGTGACCCAGACTCTGCCCCCTCTGCTTTCAGGTTCTTCACATCTTCGATCCAGGCTTGGATCATCCCGGACACTTTTCTTCTTCACAGCAGCAGCACTTTGCAGCAGATCGCCATTGATATCAACGACGATTCCCGACACCCTTTGACACCTATGCACCCGGCTTCCCTGGGTGAGGTAACTCGAGTACTCCAGTGCTCACGTGGGTGTTGGCCCTAGAACCCCTTAAGTCTAAAGGGGTTTGCTGAAAGTCCTCTCCTAAGTGTCCTTTATCTTTAAAATTCCAACCGCGACTTTCCTCATAGAATCCTACGGCGCTCGCGGCTGTGTTCTCACACTGCACACGTCCCCCGTGGGTCTCCTGTGTCACTACCTTGGGTGGTTCCCTGGGTTCCCAGCGATTCTACGTGCTTTAGGCACCGTGTCTAGTCAAGTCGTGGTTCTTATACCACTTTCTTAATATATGGTTTGGTCCCCCCCTGGGGCCCATTGTATATTGTATTATTTACTGTCGTTTTAATACTGTGATATTGTGTATCTTGGACTCTAATCTCATAAAGAGATTAGTAGTGAGTGTTTAGAAATAAATACATATATTTTATATATATACCTGGTGTGGTTCTCCTTTCATTTGGTCATTCAAGAGGTTATAATCTGGTAAACCAAGCTGCTTTTCACTCCTTCAAGACTTAGCCTGAAGGCTGCTCTCCACAGCTACCACTAGGATAGCTTTCTATAAGGTTGTCTTCAAACCTACCATCAATAAGGGTCGTTTGGACTGGTGCAAGGTGCCCACTATAACTAGTGGACAGCATATGCCAGGCCAACTTCTCACAATCACAATATGTATTATTGTCACAACACAGATATCCCTTTCCTTGTGGCTTCCTATAATATAGACAAGGACCGGGATACCCCAGTCCAAACTCACCCCTTACCTCTACAAAGTGGGCTGGGCGGGTATACGTATAATTGACCAACGACAATGGGTAAGCAGTCCATAAACTTGTAACAGATTTGGTAGGATAACAAGCTGTACCTCCCCCAAAGAACCTTTTATGTGTGTCTAGGAATACATTCCTCGGGACTGCCCTTTTTGTACAAACTTGAGAAACGATCTTGCGTCTAGTACATGATGGTGCATTCTGATCACATTCCAAAACCCAAGACACCCCACCCAAGATCAACAACAACAGTAACACAAGAACAACACAGAGTATTTTTTGCTTGGTAGACCAAAATTTTCATACAGAAACAAAGGGAATTACTGGCTGCTCTTCGTCAGCAACCATTCTGCCAAAGGGGTGCATAGCAACTAATAAAGCAAAGGGTCGAATTGCCAGCAAAAGAAATTAACAAGTTTCCAGTGTCCGTCAGAGCCTCACTGGTGCAGGCTCCTATTGTTCATGAAATTTTGGCGCTCTTGAGCACCGGCGGTGGAGCTTGCTCAGTCATAAGGTCTTGATGTATCCCACGCCGATCAGGATAATGTACCCCCAAGGGGATACGCTTGATCTATCCTGTCCAATGTTCAAACAGTGCACAAATCTCACATCACCTCAAACTAACTCCGCTGGTACTATTGGCAAAGTGCACCCTAACTTACACAGTCCATCCCTAACTAATCTAACTTCTCTTTCGGTGCACTATTCCACAGCCGAGGATGCAGATTGTACCTGGTGACTCCAGGCACAGAGGGGTCAGCAAAAAGGGGTTCCGGAATAGCTCTTATCTCTGGTGGGACAGCTTCGTTCAGGATGTCGTCATTCTCCTTATCACTTTGCGTCCATGTAAGGACAGCGT
Source organism: Calotriton arnoldi (assembly GCA_963921515.1). Lineage (NCBI taxonomy): Eukaryota > Metazoa > Chordata > Amphibia > Caudata > Salamandridae > Calotriton > Calotriton arnoldi. Next base: position 351,194 of record CAWUFW010012168.1, on the reverse strand, counting down.
CGCTGAATGGAACAAAACGAGGAATCTGTTCACCCTCCTGGTCAGCTACCCCCTCCTTAACCCACTGATCATAGGGTAACGGCAGGGGCACCCTCCTACAATGGGAGGCGTGAATCCAGTTCTTGCGTCCAGAAACTTTAAAGGCGGTGCGGGTTGCCAGCAAGACCTGGAGCGGCCCCTTCCAGCGCGGTTCCAAACTCTTCTTCCGCTGAAAATTCCGAACCAAGATAAAATCTCCAGGCTGAATATCGTATCCGGGCCCCTCTGGGATAGCTGGCAGGGACTCATGGACCTGTTGGTTAATAGAACACAAACTTTCAGTTAACTGGCAGAGGTAATCAATCAACAAGGGGTAATCAATATCAGAAAACCGTCAAGGACGCGGGTTGCCCCAGACATTTGCCGGGCGTCCAAACACAACCTCATACGGTGACAATCCTGTCCTAGAATGTGCTGTAGTTCTTGTTGACAAGAGTGCTAATGGCAGGGCATCTGGCCACTGTAACCCTGTTGTCTCCTGAATCTTTGCCATTTTCAGTTTGAGAGTACCATTGTACTTCTCAACCAAACCTGCAGACTGCGGGTGGTTCGCAGCATGAAACTTTTGCTTTATGTGCAGACCATCACAAATTAACTGAATAACCTTTGCATTGAAATTACTTCCATTATCACGGCAAATCAAACGAGGCAAACCAAAACGAGGAAAGAACTCCTTCAGGAGTACCTTTGCAGTCGTAATGGCTGTATTGTCTTTAGTGGGATATGCCTCAACCCATTTACTGAATGCACAGACCACCACCAGAACATACTTCAAATTGTTGCACCTTTCCAATTCGATATAGTCCATTTGAAGGACTTCGAAAGGGAAAGTGGGTGGTGCAAAATTACCAGGAGGTGTAGGGGTACCTTTCCCAGGATTATGCATCATCCACACCATACAGTACTTCACTAAATGTGCAGCCGTTTTTGCAATGTTATCATTCTGCCATACAGGGTCTAACAGTTTGCAAATACCCTATGCACTAATATGGGTTGGGTCATGAGCCATCGTAACTACAGGGAGTACATATGCATCTGGCAACATCCATCTTTGCTTCCCTGACTTGTCAATCCAACATCCCTTACCATTCTATTGTGCTGTACTTTCTTGCCACACTGCCAACTCCTCTACTGTAGCTTTGCTCTGTATCTCTTTCACGTTCTCAAGTGTATCCTCAAACATGGTGACTTCAGGGACCAACCTAGGGGGACCTGCTACGAACATTCTTTTCATTTTGGTCCGAGCTGTTTCCTTAGCTGTCTGATCTGCAAAAGCGTTTCCCCTACCTACATCGTCAGTGACTTTTTAATGGGCACTACACTTCACTATAGCCAACTTCTTAGGGAGGGTCAAAGCAGACAAAACCCTCAATATTAGGTGCCCGTGCTGGATTTTGGTGCCATGGGAAGTAAGAAACCCTCTTTCAGCCCAGAGTCGCCCAAAATTATGCGCAACTCCAAAGGTGTACTGGCTGTCACTATAAATATTGACACCCAGTCCTTCACTTAATTCACAAATTCAGATTAGGGCAACAAGCTCAGCAGCTTGGGCTGACTGATAGGGAACTCGTGATGTCTCAACTACTGTATGCAGCGTAGTGACATCATACGCAGCAGCTGTAGTGCTATCTGGTAATTTAAAACAAGAGCCATCGACATATAGTTCCCCTTGTGGGTCAAATAAGGGAACATCAGTCAAGTCTACCCGTCCTTTCATCTCTTCTTCCATCCAGAAGATGCAATCATGTGTATCAACTGCATTGTTCTCAGAAGGGAGGGGTAGTAACGTGGCTGGATTCAGAGTGGCACATCTTTTAATCGTAATGTGTTTGGCAAACAAAGTTAACTCATAACCAGTCAGACGTGCACTGGTGAGGTGCTGTGTCTTGGTCTTATTCAAAAGTGTATCCACAGCATGGGGTACCATAACTGTGAGATCAGTATCAAGTACGAATCCAGCCGATTGTCTAATAGATACAGCCACAGCTGTGACCATTCTTAGACAGCTCGGGAGGGCTCTTGCGACAGGGTCAAGAACAGCAGAGAAATAAGCACACAGCCGTTGCTTATCTCCAAATTTTTGTGTTAAAACAGTAAGCGCACAACCGGCCATCTCATGGACGTACAACACAAACGGTTTAGTGTAGTCTGGGGTCCCAAGTACTGGAGCCAAACAAAGCACAGTTTTCAATTGCTCAAAAGACTCCTGACATGCTGGCGTCCAAGGCAGGGGCTCATGCACATTCTTCAGTGTTAGTGAAAGCAGAGGCTTAATTAGTAACGAATAGTTAGGTATCCACTGCCGACAGTAGGAAGTGATAACTATAAAAGCGCGCACATCTTTCTGAGTTTGTGGAATAGGCATTTTAACAATGGTTCTGATGCGCTCCGGGGTCAATCTCCTACCCTCCTTCGACAGTAGGTGACCTAGATAGGTAACCTCCTGTCGACAATATTGAAATTTTGAAAGGGACACCTTATGTCCATGTTGGGCCAAATGCAACAATAATTTAACTGTACTGTCTTTGCAACCTTGTTCCGTGTCAGAAGCGATGAGCAAGTCATCAACATACTGCACCAATACATTACCTGAGGGAAGAGATAGGGAATCCAACTGACTTGTCAAAGCCTGACTATAAATACTTGGACTTTCAGTATAGCCTTGAGGAGCTCGACAGAACCTAAAACTCCTATCAGCTAGTGTAAACCTGAACAAATACCTGCTATCTGGATGAATAGGGATACTAAAGAAAGAATTTTCAGATCAATGACAGAGAAAAATTTAGCAGTAGAGGGAATCATTGTCAGAAGAGTGGTACTGTCAGGAACCACTGGAAACTGAGGGACGACTATTTTATTAACCTTGCGCAAATCAATCACAAAACGATGAACATCTTCATGGTCATCAGGAGAACCTGAGGGCGTCCTTTTAAGAATTGGAAGGATAGGGCTATTGCAAATATTAGCAGTTGTCTCCTCAACCAGTCCCTTCTTAATCAAATCCTGTATAATTTGTAATAAGGCTCGCTCACCTGCCTGCGGTATTTCATACTGAGGGATACGGGGCAAAAGAGCACCATCCTTAACCTGTATCGAAACCGGCGATATCTGCAATAATCCCACATCTGTGTCGCCGGTCGCCCACAGAGTGGGCGGCACATCTTCAAACTCAACAGGAAGGGGTGCATCTTTGGACAAACACTGCTTAGTACGTGCTACATCTGGACCCATGGTCATATAGACACCTGCCGGAGAACAATAAATCGTGGCATGCAGTTTCTTCAACAAATCCAAACCCATCAAATTCTCACCACAATTAGATGTCAACAAGAATGGTGAATCCACAGTGAAAGGACCAATAGTCAACGCAAGAGGTTTTGAAATGGGGCTTTCAACTGGTACACCAGAGAAACTAGCTGACACATTAAAATGGCCAGACAGAAACAGAACTTTTTGTCGCACCTGTGTCCACCAAAAATTCCTTTGTCGAACCTTGCAGTTCTTCTGTTACATAAGGACCACGCTGGTCTACAGGTATCAGAACTGGTCCCTCACTCTGTCCCTGGCTGTCCTAGCTGTAACAAATCCCTGTCACTTCCTCCATATCATAATCATCATGATAGTACTGTCCATCCCAAGGATCATCAAAATAATTATTATCAGAAAGACCCTGTGAGGCCGCAGCATTTTGAACCCTGTCTGCCCCACTAGCTCCACGACCCCTTCCACAAGAACCTCATCCTCTAGGGACCGCCACCTTCTTCAAAAGCACAGGACACTCCCTACGCCAATGTCCCTCCTCTTTACAGTATGCACACTGATTCGGACCCAAAGGCATAGTTGTTGGCTGCCTACTAGTGCGTGGAAGCTGTCGGGCAGGACCACCACGTCCTCTCGCATTCTCTCTAAAAGCCTGCTGTAACAACACCTTTTTCTTTAAATCCTTATGTCTCTTCTCTGTCCTCTCCTTTTCCTCATTATCCCTATGCTCATAATACTGTGCCATATTCAAAATAACAGAGGGAGAGGAGGTGGACCAGGTACTCTCAGAAGCTTGCAATCGAGTCGCAATTTCAGGAAGCAAGTTAGAAACAAATCTATTGACAAACAAGCAAACACCTCCTTCGACGGACAAATCCTGTCCACTATAATCTAAAAATGTGCCTTCAAATTGAGTGAAAAAATCAGACACACTCATCTTTCTTCTGCCGACAGGCTGACAATTTATCCCAATCCACCTTTCTTGGCGGAATAAGAGAATGCATGTACGAAATTATGCGGCCTGGCAACACTAAAATCTCCGCTCATCACCAGGCTTCCTTTCCTGATCCCATGCCTTATTTTGATCCCAAGTACCACCCAACTCCGGAACATGATCTTGAGTATGGACCTGCCTCCAAATATCAACCAGAACAAGCAGACCAAAGACCATTTCGATAGCAGCAAGAGTCATTACCGTGGAAGAAGCAGCTTCAGTCAGTTCTTTATAGCAGTGGGATTCTTCCTAGGATCTGGTAAATGAGTTTTAAGAGATAATACCTCACTTCTTTTCCATGGAGTATAAACCCATTGCTCCTGAAACCTGGCCGCCACCGCCGCTCGAGTAACATTACCAGGACCATTAGTTAATTCCGGTATCTCGGGATGATAGATGGGATGAACCTCTCTCATCGGAAACTGAGACACAGTGGTGGGACCCTTCTCAAGCAGCCTACCCCTGTAAGCGATCAATTTTGTAACACTGCTAAAAACGTGGCCAGGCTCCATATTACTAGCATATACATGATCTTTAATATCATATAAAACCTGTGGCGCAGCATCCTTGAAACATTGCTCCCAAAGATTAATCAGCGTAGCAGACATCTGCTTAAGGGCATGCTGTTGTACAAAGAGCTCATAATCTTTCATCACTCTCTAAACATCTTCCACACTGTAAATAGGATTACGACCCCACTGCGCAGCCTGATTAGCTACTACCTTTTTCTCTTCATCTCCCACTTCATGCCGTACATACAGACTCATGCGCTCTTTAAACTTTGTCCAGTCTCCATCCCCAAACCCGCGCACTGGCGTACCAGCACTCGAAGAAACTGGAGGATGAAAAAGGAGAAGCAATGGAAATGCCAGGTAGTATCGATGCCAAGGGTTGCGTCGTTGGAGAAAGAGCTGGTGAGAGCGATACAGAGACAATAGGTGTGACAGGGGTAGTAACAGTCGCAATTGCCACAGGCGGCAAAGAAACAGAAGGAAGAGGAGGAGGAGGAGCCAAAGCCATAGCCGTTGAAATAACAATGGTAGAAGCAGGAACAGAAACAGTGGAAGCAACTGTAATGGGCGGCTGTGAAAGCACTGGAACAGTGGGATATATTCTTTGCAGGGCATATGGCGGTGGGGGTTGGGTATCTAATAATTCTTCAAAAAAAGCGTCATCTTCTTCTTGAACCACATACGATTTATCAATGTGCAGTCGAAAGCTACTATCTTCACATTCAACACCCTTTTCCTGCTTTTCCCTATCATATGCTACAGCCTTCTGAGTCAACGTCTGCATTCTCCCTTTCCGTGCCTTCTTCTCTGCCTTCATTCGTCTCTGCTTAGCTGCCTTTTGCCACATTCTGAGGGAATCAAACATAGACGGCCTATTTCTTTTCATAAACAACTGTTCCTGTAAATATTCAATCTTTTGTTCATCAAAAGTGCCCGTCAACGGCCACTGCAACTCGGCATTGTCCCTCGTATATTTGTGCCATAATGTACTAAACATAATAAAGCCAAGACCATGCTTCACATACATATCAAAATTCGGAGTGCCTTCTGGAGGCGCCGGCTGACTTTCTTCCATTTGAGCATCAGTAGAACAACAACAACAGCACAAAGCAAACAGTTTACTGAAATTAGACATTGTTAAAAGAAAACAAGTTCCCTATTTTATGCCTAGCAAAACAATTGTAATTGCTTTTGTCCCAAAAACGGTCTTTAGACCGTACCAAATACAAACCAAAATGGTACCATATCCACAAAGAACCAAAACAAACTCACCTGATATATACAGGTCAAACAAATCTATTCTCCACTGCCGACTCTTCAGACCAAATGGTCAGATCCAAGGGTTTCGCCGTTCAGGACTCCAGTCGGGATGACCACTGGGCGAGGCACCATCCGGCAGGACAGAAGGGGCAGCTGCGAGTATCAGGAACTCTTCGTGCAGGGATCCCTGATCCATCTGTCCGACCCGACGATAGCCTCAACCTCCCCCTCGTCCGCAGAAGGGGATGGGTCACTCACCCAAAGGATCTCTGTTCGTGCGCCAGCTGAAGGAAATGGCCCGAATCGGGCCACTCGAGTCACTAATGACCACCTCTCAGCCTTCCACTAAAATGAAGAGTCGGACAGACAGTAGAGAATACAAACCAATAATCATTTATTCAAAGTACACTCAGAGCGGAGCCCAATCTGCCCAGCCGCTAAGGAGTTCTGCAGAGGGACTGACATCAGCAAGCATAACGATACATTATGTACATTTTCAAAACCAGGGTAAACACGCCCATCATGGAATTTTCCACAGAGATGCAGCTGGACAGTGAATTACAAAGGAGTAAGTTTCGATTCTGAGGCCGGGCACACATTATCTATCTTTCAAGGTTACTCTGCCAGTGCTCGCCACTAGACAAGTGGGAGAAGGCTTACATCTCAGAAGAAAGGTATGTGCTAATAAGAACAGTGCATTCATTAGTGTGGCGAAACTCAGTTCTGAAGAAACATAACATAGAGAAGGCCATTTCTCAGATATGGCGAAGAATTAGTTTCGAACATGATACAAAATGGCGCCTGTTACACAAAATGGCGCCGCAAATGCTAACTTACATAAAACAATATAAAAACCAAATTTTTATTCCAACAAAGGCCCATCAGCTTGATGATGGGCCATCAGGATGCAAACGTCACACCCCAGCTCCCTTTGTGTGACTGTCTAGAGCGAATGCACAAAACCAAGCTGTCACCCTAACCCAAAGGTGTATTCAGAAACAGGCAGAGGCACAGAATGGTTAAAGTAAGAAAATGCAAACTTTCTAAAAGTGGCATTTTCAAACCTGCAATTTAAAAACCAACCTTACTAAAATATGTGTTTTAAATTGTGAGTCAAGAGACACCAAACATCACATTTTCTATCTGCTCCCAATGGGAAATTTCACTTGAAAGAGGTTTTAAGTCGATCCCCACGTTAACCTATGGGAGAGATAGGCCTTGCAGTAGTGAAAGCAAATTTAACTGTTTTTCACTACCAGGACATGTTAAACTCACACGTACATGTCCTACCTTTTAAAAACACTGCAGCGTGCCCATGGGGCAACATAGGACCTACCTTAAGGGTGACTTACATGTAATAAAAGGAAGGTTTGGGCCTGTCAAGTAGGTTAACTTGCCATGTTGAAATGGCAGTTTAAACTGCACACAAGCTCTGCAATGGCAGGCCTGAACCATGTTGAAAGGGGTACTGAGTGGGTGGCACTATTACTGCCACAGACCCACTAGTAGCATTACATTTACAGACCCTGGGCACATATAGTGCACTTGACAAGGGACTTACAAGTAAATTAAATATGCCAATTGTGGATACGCAAATGTTGCCATGCTAATAGTACAGAGTATATGTACTTTAGTACTTGTTAGCATTGGTAAAGTGCCCAGAATCCTAAACCCAGCAAAAATGAAGTCAGCAAAACAGTAGGTCAGGAGGTAAAAAGTCAGCAGAAACCACACCAAGGATGGTAGGTCTAACACCATCTTTAAACTACTCACTTAAAGAACATCACTTCTACCCATGTTCATGATACTACCACACCTCAGCAAGTATATTCCCATCTTGTAACACCACCCATCTACCCCAGGCCCGCTCTACCCCACAGCACTGCACTATAACACCATACCACTAACCTCCCACTGCACAGATTCACACTACCAAACCTGTGATGTCACATCCCCTTTCTCCCATCTCTATATAACATCCCAACAAATCCAAAGACCCAAGAACTGCTCCTCATCCGGCGCCAGACAACCAAATATTAGCACTGCACAACTAACCCCACCACACAATTTAACTCCCCATCACAACAAAGGCATCTCAAGGCACCACACATCATCAACACACTACCACTATTAATGCATTATGAACCAGAGCACTATCGTTTAACAGAACAACAATGCATCCCATCACCACACTGCCAAATACCAACACTCTGCTACCACCTTCCACTATTGCACTGCGACCCCAACACTATCACCTAGCCTCTTTACATTGTCACTTCCCACAAACTATAATGACCACTACCAAACTACTACCCTTCACGTCTTCATTACAAAATCACAACACAAAATTACACTGTGACTGCTCTACCACCCCTAAAACCACACTATAATCTACACAGTGCAACCCCACAATGAAGGTGTGCTAAAGATGTGGTGAAACAATAGCATATCACAACCTAGTGCTGGGACGCCTTCGGGTAGCCATGCGCTCTACAAGTATCGCTAGCATAACATAACAACAACAATACCACATTGCAATACAACAACAGCAATACAAACCAGCACACCAATACAACATGGAAATACAATAGCAAAACTACTACACAGCCACAACACAATACAGGACACCAACAGAATAGAAGAGTTCACCAATACAATACAACACAGTAACACTAAATCAACAGAGCACAAAAAATCAGACCGCCATATCAACACAACAGCACAATAAAACTCAGCAGCGTACATTACAAAGGACTGACAAAACAGCACAGCAACAACCTATGAACACAGCATAACACAATTATACTTTATCACTAAAATATACCAGTGAAACGCCAGCACAAAAAACAAAACAACACATCAACACAAAAACACTCAACACAACAATACACAATGCAATGATTACAACAAACACAATAATGCACAATACCACAACAATATAAATCATGTAACACAAGAACAGGACACAACAGATTACAACATACAATGTGTTCCACAGCAAAATACATTATAACAGCACAACATATAAAATCTAAAACACAATACACAACATCACAAGTACAAACATAAAGCAACAACAACACAATAATACAACACAATGAAACCCAAACACACATACTATAACACAATCAGATTAACACCATAAAACACACTACAACACAAAAATGACTACTTACTAACACAACACAGTATGAACACAACATAAAAACACACAACATACTTTAACAGCAAAACACTCATACCAATGCTAAATTCAACAAACCATAACACCACAATACACAATAGCACACACACCAGCAGGACAACAATTTTGCACAACATCATACTACAACTACAACATATTACAAGCAATTATCTTCTGTCATTGTGTTGTGTTAGGATGTGGTGCGTTTTGTCGTGTGTTATATGTTGTCATTGTAGCTGTGTTTTTGGTTTTCAGCAGTGGTGTTTTAATACTGTGATATCATGTTGTGAAGTTCAATTATTTAATCCGAGTCCCCAGTGTAGGAATGATGCCCAGTGAATTTTCAAAATGTTTTCGGTGTTTATGAAGGAGAAGTATGAGCAATGTGTATGAATGACCTGGCAACAGAAAGTAAATGTTAGGGTGTTTTATGCTCAGCATGTGTTTTTGATGGGCTTCAAATCGCAATTTTCTTACATGTGTATTTGAATGTGGCAATTAAAGTAGTATCATCTATAAATTATCAGCCTGATGGGCATCACTTGAATGATGTTGGTGAGCCTTAGCATAATACCGGCCTTGGCATATTAATTGCTTGAATTGTATGGACACCACTAACATTATGGCATCCGCACCAGACATAATACTGGCCCTGGTGTTATTATAATGGTGGTGATTCTTGACAGAATGTGGGTATCAGTGGTACATTCATGCCTACCAAGAGCATAGTGCTGGTAATTCTTGCATATTATTGACACACATAGCATGATGGTGCCTGCTCCTTTGTGGTGCTTGCACTGCCATAACAGTAAGAATTCTTTATTTATTGTGGGCAGGATTATACTCAACCCTTATTTAATGCTTTTACTGGCATATTAATATCAATTTTATGCTATTAATAAAATGTTTACTTCTACTGCGACCTTAGCTTATAAGATTATAGTAATATGTCTGCATCAACCCATGCACTCACTCAGTCATTCATCCAGCGGTCCATTGAAGCTCTCGATCGTTCAACTGTCCATCCATGCACTCATTCCCCCATTAATTATCCACGCATTAAGTCACTCATCCATCCAAGCATTAATCCATTCTCACATTCATCGATGCAATCATGCATGGAAATTTGCCAATCAATGAAGAAACATTGGTTCTGTCATTGTTTGGTACGTAGCTGGAGCAATAATTGCAAATGATGTTACCAGAAGTGGAGAAAAAGTCAGCTAGAGATAGAGATGTACTTTGTGTGCAATATACTTACCTGTGTACATATTTCAACTTGTGACTCCTGCAAGTGCACTGTGGGCATTGTGTACATTGTGCGGTCACAGTCTTACTTTCTCTCCCTATAATCCTGGCCCCCTGACATACATCCATAAATAAATTGTTGTCCTGGGATTTTCATTTTTCATTGGTATTTTTGAATCCTTAGAGAAGTAATTCTAGCTTGAGTAGACATTACTGATCTTTGGATGAATTTTCTTTAGAGGTCTGGTATTTCCACCTCTAACTTCTTCACTCTTTCCAAATAACAGGACCCATATCTCAGGTAGTTTATGAAATTGAATTTGCAAAACTCAGTAATCAGTGACTCCACAGTCTCCACGTGTAGCTCCCAATCACCTTCCTGATTAGCATGTACTAAGTTTTTCACTAGAGCTAGCATGTTTAAAAAAATGTCCCAGTACTTGCAAAGTTTTGATTTTTCTTCACATTCTTAGACAAACTCTGCGATCTTGGTTTTCAGGTTTTCTGATTTTGAACTGAGTGTATTGAGCATTGCCTGGCTGTGCATTATGTCTTTTGAATGAACTGCACCCTGTGCCTTGTTCACTTCTGAGATAAGATATGCAAAACCTAATTTGTCATTCTTGTTCCAGAAAGCATTCCGACGCAATCTTTCTATAGCCTCAGATATGATGAGCATATCTCGTAATGAACGAACATAATGAGTTCTTTGCTCAAAACTGACTTGGCAGTTTTGCTTCCAAAGATTTTACCTCAATAAGTGCATCATCTAATCCATATCCACTGAGATAACTTCCTGCACACCACAATGTTTGTCATGTGGAAAACGCCCATCAGAGGATAAAGATCATCACATTCTACTGGATTGCTCATAAATAGGTAAGCTACAATGCGTAAAACACCTACATTGCAGAAAATTGACAGGATAGGCTGGTCTTCAAGCTGAGCACGCACATTTTGGAATTTTTTTAGAGCTGTGTACACTGTTGTGTAGTTTGTGACTGGAGAAGGTATTAATGGTAAACTCCAACCTTCCTCAGTGGAACGGTATTCTGGGATATCAGAGCATGAATTCCAGGCCACGAAGGAACTGGCTTTTCTTCATCTTTCAGTCTGAACCAAATAACCGATATGATAAATTCAGTTAAATCAGCTAGCGGGCTGCAGCATCAGGTAGAAGAAGATCCATGTCCTCAGCCACTTTGAAACTTTATGATAGACTGGGACGTATTGATGGCTTGTAGTGATTTTGCACATGTTTACAAGGCAGTTGGGTTATAAGTTTACAGCTTCAATTGTTTATGCCTACAGCTGACATAGCTTGATTTGCAGCAGCTACTTCATTGGTACAGTCTTGAAAAAGCACAATGGCAGTATCATGTGTGCTAGATGTTCCAGACAAAGAAGAGCTGTCTTCAAAATCAAAATGAGCAAGAGCAGCATTTTTAAATGCTTTCCTGGTAAAGTGACTTGGAAGTGGTGTGCTGTTGGATTCACAATATTTTCCAGCATGAGCTGCTAACAAGTTCCTGCTCCGTACTAAGTCATTATAACTTGTTGATACACCAATCCTATTCATTGAAGTGATTAGCTCTCTACAATTGCACTTGTCATAGATTGCATGGGCAGTCATCATGTGTAGCAGAGTTTTCTTGTTGTCGTGATGTAATTCATAAAACATGCTTTAGAAAAGACAGTACATTTGCACAACATAAGCCTGTCGGTTCAAGGGATTGTCTTCTTCGCTTATATGTTCAAAGCCATCATCAATGTTGTCGGCGTCTGTTCCAAACTCAAGAAATTTAGTTTGTAACAGTTTTGCTTTGGTAATATTAAAGAATGATGTAGATATGTTAAGACAACATAAGGTATTCTTGTTGACTCCTATGATTTGTGGGGCTCTAGGGCATCACAAAATGTGTAATTAAATTCAAAATCTAAATCTTTCAGGATGTTTCTTAAAATGGTTCATGCTGATTTTACTGCATCTTGTGATCTTATTTTGGCATCAAGAGCTTCACTAGTCAGATCAGCTGAGAACACCATAAGTAGCTCATTCTTTTTGTTAGACTGACAAATTTAATTCAGCCATTGTTCATCCTCACCAGAAAGTTTTTATTTCATTATTATGGATCAATTTGGATCAGTTTCATCAATGTTGACCATTATTTCTCTGATCTTACTGAGTGTGAACCCGTAGCCACCACTCCAGAGTGGCTTTAAAGCTTCATTTGCTTTTTCAAAGAGTGCAAACCTAACCAAAGGCTGGCTGTTACGCTGCTGCTGGGAGCTCATTGTACATTCATATTTTCAAATTTATGCACGCATGCAGTTCGGGAGGGCATACAAATTTGCTGCAAATACATTCACCTCACTGTTTAGATCAGCTACTTGACTGAAAACTTCATCTTGGAAGAAACTAGCAGCAGCTAAAAACATGTTTGCCCTTTGAGACTCACATACTCTGTACTTTGTTCTTTCGTCAATCCCTTTGGCCTTTGTTCTGGCTAAACCATAGATAACGCATTGAAGATCTGGTGCTTTCTGATCAGTTGTTGAAGTTGGACGAGGGGTAGCCATCGATCTTTTAAGTGGATGGGCATTAGGTTTGGATGTCATCGCTTTCTTAGATGACTCGAATTCTTGTTGTGATTCACTGGTTTCAGCTATTTTTTGATGATCTTTTTCCAGGCTTTTATCCATTGGATACGACTTGTAGCACTTGCTGTTACAATGAAAAAATATTTGATCCTCTTCACCCATCAGTTTCAGTATTTTGCTAACTAAATCGTGCCGTATTTCTGCAGCATCTCAAACTGTCTTCTGTGCAGCCACAGTTGATATTAGCATTTCTTTCGGATTAGTTTGGCATATGACACATTTTTCTTTGTTGAAGGAGTCCTCAGATGATGTAGTTAGCAACACTCTGTCAGGAGGTAAAGATTCTCTCCTACCACCTGCTTCGCTCATGTTTACGAATTTGAATCAATGGAAAACCTGAAACAAAAACAATATTAAAAACAATTGCCAATATGATGGTTAAAACGCATCATTATAGAGCCACTGCTTTGGAAAATGGCAGAAGGGTTGCTCTGAGGAGTTATTTTCTGTCTCTATAAGACTACTTCACCCCCAAAACCTATGTTTTGACACCAAAATGAAGTATATACATCTCATGGTTCCTGAAATATTACATCATCACTGCAACACAGCCGCAATTTAAAAAAATGTCATCCAGAAAAATTCAGCCCAGATTAGCATTGTCTACCCAAGCTAAATTACTTCTCTAATGGTACAAAAATACAAATCAAAAATGAAAATCTCTGGACAACAATTTGTTTATGGAGGTATACCAAGGGACCAGGACTAATAGGCGTCTGTGTTTGTCCTCATGCCCAGTGTGAAATGCATTGCTCCAAACATGAGAGCAGGGACTGCTTTGTTAAAATGTCATCCATAAAATCACTGGAGATCTGATGTAATAGCTAAGTTGTCTGAAATAGGACAGTTGTCTGAAAGTGATGTATATTACTAGGTGTCATTGCCATAGTTAACGAGGACGTTCATAATAGCATTGTAGGACATGATGATTTATTTAGTAATGTTTACATCTTACATCGGATATATATATTTCAAAACCATCATGTTACTTGTGTAAATGCAGATTTCTCCTCTCATGTGAGAACTTTGATATCTCCAATTATGGACACTTGCACAATGTTTGTGCACGTTGTTTTGGCCAGCATTTGTTCAATAGTTTACATGGCTAAGTCCCCCATACCTCTCATGTGAGTGCCATCAAACTGGATACCAGTTAGAGCTGTTATTTAAAGTGCTTAGAAAAGCTGGAGGTGCAGAACAAAGTGGAATAAATAAAATGATTACAGCCTGTTTTTGTAGCTCGGTTGTTTCCTAGAGAAAATATTGATATTTGACCAATACTGCTGATATAGACGTGAACCTAAATGTGAGAGTTGTACTGCTGAATGACAAGCGAGGCACATTTTTCCTATTATATTAGTATGTGCAAATGAAACTTGTATTGGTGATACCCATTTGGCGCCTGTTCTGTGTGTGAAGAAAGCTTGCTGTCCTGATGCCCCTGTGGTATCTTTCTTTTCTCCGTGACTGTAAGGAAAGCTTGCACTGCCCATGTGGCTCCTGTTTTGTATGTGAGAGTGAAACTAGCAGCAGTGACGCCCATGTTGTAGCTGTTATCTGTATGGGGGAAGTTAAAGCTTGCTCTCCTGCTTCTTGCACTGTTCAGTGTACATGATAGGACTGCACTACTGATATTCGTGTGGTAAAAGTTCTGATGGTGCGGTTGTAGGTAGGAAGCATGAATTCCTTCTGCCTGTTCTATACCTATTTTGTACTGCAACCAAAGCCTGCTTCTTGTGGTCCTACTCTGCATTCTTTTGCCCCTCTTTGCTCTCTACAGGCACTTTGCACCCTGTTCATCCCTCTGCATCCTGCAGTCCCCCTTCACCCTGTAAGCTTGCATCTTGGACTTCCACCCACTTTTGTGGTGCAGCCCCAACGCAAAATCATTTTAGGGCTATACTAAGCCACACAAAGCCACTTTAGATGTTGTTGCATGGAATAATAAACACAAATTAAAGCAAGGCAGTGATACCTTGCATTACTTTACATCAGGTAGTCTTTACATGAATGGAGCATGGGCAGTCCCATGCATTCACCCATGTATTCTATTTTGATGCAAACCCAGCAGATTTACAAAGGCTTGTAAACTGGCTTTGTGCCAAAATGGTGCTCCTACCCAACAGAGACATAACAAGGAGAAATACCTTTACTTCTGCTTGTTAATTCATCTTTCCATGCGTGCTGCATTCTGCAGCACACATAGAAAGAGGAATAAGCCTCTAATTATTTTCTTTGTGCAGGAAGGTGTCCCTTCCCACACAAAAACAATCCTGACTGTAACGCAGGCACCTTTGCACTATGGTGCAAGGGTGCCTGTGTTGGGGTTAGGCAGCACACAGTGTGCCAGTGTGAGAAAAGAGCAGAATGCTCAATATTGTTGTAAATATAGTGCAATTCTATTCTCTCCCTTTTGCGCAATGCAGCGTAGCAAGTTCCTTTGCATGCGAGAAAGAATAGTACATCTGCCCCTTATGCTCTATGTGCTCTCCCCATTGCACCATGGGTGCCCCCCAAACCCCTTGATATTGCCAATTGTTTTGGCTTTTCTGTAGTGAAAAGGTGTGTCTCAGCATTCAGTAGTAAAGAAGACAGATAAAGAAAGTATTGGCAGCTGCAGTGCCAGCTTCCCCTAACTTTAAGATAAGTTACATGAGAGGGGGCAGCTTTGTAGACTTTCATGTACACACAGAACATGTACTACATGTGCAGCACATTCTCTGTATGTAGGAAATAAGCATATATCACCTCTACTCATGTGCCACCTCTCCTGTTTATTACTCTATCTTGTTATCTTTCAACATAAAAAAAAAGATTGGCCTTGCCAATGTTTGTTTTATTAGCCCCCTTGCTATGCTGAAAAAGTTGGAAAAGGCATAGCCACCCCACAATTTTAGTCTCCTTCTGGAATACAAACGGAAACACATTGTGCCTCATTTCGATACAGGAGGTTTGGGAATGTTAACGCTGATAATATTGAAGTTGACCTGGATTCATAATAAGTTTTAGATATAATTAACATGTTCTTCTAAATAATGTGTACTTTTATTGATTCTCATGCTAAGAATAGAGCACCAGGTAGTGAACATCCTTAGGGAAGGGACGTGGAGGAATAATACATTCCGTAAACCATTTCACCTACTTTTAAATCTGCCCTACAGCAAGAATTTCCAACAGAATTATTTATACAACACAACGGAAATTCTTACCTTATAGGTGAACTGTCTTGACAGATTTCAGTGAGAAATACAATAAACCACAATACATCCTTAACTCTGGTAAGCTGTCTATAATACTCAATAGAATATGGGTGACCTGTGGGTAATTTGATGCAAGACACCATCTTGCAAAAAACTATCTTTTCTAGACCTGACACCCTTGGCGTGGTTTCCCACAAACATTTTGCCTTCCTTCCCTGATTTTTGCTAAACTCGCTTTTGTTGGCAGTCGGACTCTGTGCACTTTTCCCATTGTAAGGTAATGTGTTCTGCCCACCAAATCCACACGGATCTTTTGCTTTTTGATCACCTAGTTTTTGACATTTTGACTGTGGGTGAGCCTCACAACATGCGACTTACCCATGGTAAACTCAAAGTAAATGGACTGCACATGTTTACTGCCCGTGTCCACCTTTTAAAATAAGGTAGATGCGACGCAGCAAGGTTAAAGGGCACTTGGCCGGTTGCATGCAAATTTGTCTGCGCACACGTGTACACACGTGCGATGGCTGCGTGTGTGAGACTCCTGCCATGTGCAGCCCGATAACTGCTTACAAGTAGCCTGGCACAGAGGGGACTCTACAGGACTGGATATTGACAGCCGTGGCCCATGCAGGTAAGAGCGGTGGGGCCCGGTGGGGGGATTTCGACGGACAATGACAAGGGATAACTAAATGAATAATTAATTTTCCCTTGTCATCGTCCATCGAAATCCCCCCCCGGACCGTGCCCCACCGCCCCACCGCTCTTACCTGCACGGGCCACGGCTAGATATTGACCTGGGGGAGGCCTCATAATGTTAGTATACACTCATAGGGAAAGTCAGTATGGCTTACTGTCTTGCCTGCAGTGACACTCCATTATACACCTATGAGGAAGACTGCCTTAGAGTGAAGGAAGTGGCCCAACTAGGGTCACCTAGTCACTCTCGACCTCCTCTTGCCTTCCAGTAATGAAAAGTCGATGACGCAGTAGAGAATGCAAGCAAACTAGTTTATTCACAAGATACACTGCAGTGGAGTCCATTCTGACCAGCCTCCTATGATGGCTGACGAGGGACTACCTCTAACAAGCATAAAGTTACATTATGTAGGTTGAGGAGCCCACAAAGACCTGCCTATTATGGAAAAATACTGGTAGCTGTCGTAATACAATGGGGGCACAGAACATAAGTTTCGATTCCGCAGCCTGGTACAAGCTATCTACTATCCAAGGTCGTCTGGCCTATCCTCCCTTCTAGACAGGTGGGAGAAGGCCTCTATGTAACAGAAAAGGCATGCGTTAATGAGCATATTTCAGCATTGGAGAAACGAAACTTACCAAAGACCATTTCTCGTAAATGAGCAAGTAACAGTTTCGATAACAATAGAAAATGGTGTCTTCGGGAACTAAAATGGCGACACAGATGTCAACTTAACTAACGCAACATCTGTAGTTACTGAGTACATTTACACACAATATGCAAATATAATTTATTAGCCATATAAATGCTAACATAGTATTAGGTAAAACACGAGTAAGATGATAATATTACGTTTCAACTCTATCAGACCCTCCTTTTAGCATTTTATGCTAATACGGATAACCCTTATTCTTGCTATCAGGTAAGGGTCTTTACAATTCTAACAGAGGAAAGGAAAATATAGCTATACAAAATGATAGTATATCAGATACGAATATGTAAATAGACATAGTCAGCGGAAAGGAAAATATAACACTAAACATTAGCAGTATAAGTAGCATCAGGAACAGAACCTGCAAGGGAAGTAGTGGAACCAAAAACTCCCTCATCCAGCTGCATGATGGTATCTAGCTCTTTCTGAAGCATAATGGTTGCATTGGTATCATGAATCGAAATTCTTTTGGGAGTGAGATAAGTAGTACAATATGAGCAACATAAGGGAAGACACAATCAAAACACAGCAGCATATTAAAAGGACAATGAAGTATATCACCTTTTCTAAAATAGAACCCCAACCACCGAACAAAGACGAGCTCCAGTTTCCGCTCTCCATCCCTTTGACATTTTCCGAAATGTCTAAAATATGCTGTGTAATGTTCTTTTCCATATTTGTGATACCGACCACACACTGCTCTCCTATTATTGCGCATGCACCACCATTTTTGGCTAAAATGAAATTGACTGCATATCTCGTTTGTTCGGAGTATATGCGCATACTTTCCAACTGAGTGGTGATGTCCCGTAAAGCTGCCACTGTAGAGTTAGATAAAATTTGCAGCTTACACCCAAAATACTCTGGTTCATTCACCCCTGGCCATGGCGGTACCACCAAATGTAATAATAGAGGAGAGGATATATCCAAAGGTGATACCATTACTATAATTATTAACTTCCAAATCGGTGACTCCCTCACAGAATTCCTTAGTCAATGTTCTTTTTACCCATCTTATATTTGGTCTACTATACCTACAAGGTACCCCAAGAGGTAGCACCATTCCCAAAGCCACGCCCTCTGCACCATTGTACATATTAGAATACGTACCATTTGATAAAAAATAAAAACCTGGATGTGAGTAGAGTGGACCTTGATAATCTAATGGGGCATATCTGGTATTCATTCCCTTCATACTAGGATCATCCTTTTTCCCTAAACGCATTACATTTTTATACACTACTTCTCCAGAACAATTTAGATACAAATAAGCGTCAGTACTGTTTATTTCAGGGAAACACGCAGGAGAAATACCTGCCTCTTGGGTAACAGTCAGATCTTGATAGTGCCAATCTGTCAGGGTGATATTCCTTTTACCAAGGTACAGATCAACACAATACATTTCGGGCATGCATCCAGGGTACCCTGTTCCTCTCGGCTTTCTGAGGAACCAGCACCACAGGAGGAGCTGGATCCGTTGGAGGAACAGGTGTCCCAAGTCATCAGCAAGGAGATGGTGGTTGGAGTTCCGGGACAGGATACTGCTCAACATGACCAGACACAACACCTACAGGGTGAGTAACAACCAGGGACTGGGGGGACGGGGGAGATGGGCCTAATGGCACCCATGCACAATTAAACATATTGCAGTGCACACCCACAATGACTGTGGATCATGTCCTGGATACCCTTGGCCCTGGTGGCATAGACACATATCACCCTACTCACCCAATACATTGCAAGACACATATTGGTGGGCTCACAGACCTGGAAATGTGCACATAAAAGTCTAGCAGGCTGAATTCACCTTTTACCTCTACGAATTGGGGAGGACGAACATATGTGTAATTTACCGATGACAAGGGGTAGGCGGTCCATAAACTTGTAACAGAATCAATGGGATAACAAGCTGTGTTATCCCCAAAGAATTTTCGATGCATGTCTAGAAAGACATTGCTATATAGGGCTCTTTTATTACGATCTGAGGAAACAACTTGATATAGGGCACACAATGATGTTTCAGAGCACTCAAATATCCAGAAAACCCCCTCCCATCAATAGAAACAACAATGCAACTACAACCCAAAATATTTTCTTCCTGAGCAACCATTCAAAACCAACCTGGCACGGTGCAACAAGAAACTGTTCATCTTCTGCAAGAGGGCGACCAAACAGATACTTTTTTATCACAATTTGACAAATCAAATCACCAGAGAAAGAGACGTCATATGATGGAGCCAATGATGGAAAGGACACAAAAAAACAAAAGGAAAAACGCCAAGAAAAAAAAGGAATTAAAGAATCAGGGCCTGTTCCAAGCCTCCCTGGCAGGCTTCTATTGTCCAATCCTCGGTGGTGCTATTGAGCACGCTGTGGTGGAGCCACACTGTTGTAGCCCATCTGCAAATGTTCAATGTTCTCAGGATAAGGCCCTTTCCCTCCTTGGGAAATACCCTCACTTATCCTGTCCTGCGTCACAAGCAGTGCACCAAATCTTCCAATCCCTACTCTAATGGGAAAAGTGCAGAAACAAAGGGCATTGGTACTAATCTTATCCAATAAAGTCTATCCCTGTCTACACTCACTTCTCTTTCGGTTCACTACCCTTCCATCGAGGACGCAAATTGCACCGTTTTACTCCAGGCACTGTCTCATCTCGGAGAAGAATCTGAAATTCAGGGGGTGCCAAAGGCTGAGACTCAGGTTCCTACGGATCAGATGAAGTGGAAACCTGAGCATCCCTAATTTCTGAGGGAACTGCTGCATTCAAAACAGCATCATTTACTTCCTCTGTCTGCGTCCAAACTAGTTGGGCATCGGAGAACGGAAGAAATCTGGAGACTTTCTCGGTCTTATGGTCTCCAATGCCATCACGCACCCAGGCATCGTAAGGAAGGGGTAGCAGCACCCGTCTGCAGTGGGAAGCATGAATCCAATGCTTCCGACCTTCCACTCTTACCGCCGTCCTCGTTGTGATGAGGACCAGATAGGGTCCCTTCCATCTAGGCTCCAAACTGTCTCATCTCTGGAAGCTCTTTACCAATATATAGTCGCCAGGCTGAATGGTGTGCCCAGGCCCCTCAGGTGCTGAAGTTAACACCTTGTGTATCTGTTGGTGAATAGAACGCAAGCTTTTAGTGAGTTCATACAAATAATCAACCAATAAAGGATAATCTATTTCAGAAAACTTCTTCGGTCTAGGGACACCCCACACATTTGCTGGACGACCAAAGATCTCCTCATAGGGTGATAATCCTGTTCTAGAATGGGCTGTTATTCTGGTGGTCAATAGGGAAAGAGGTAAGGCATCTGGCCATTGTAACCCAGTACTTTCCTTAATTTTTGCCAATTTTAGTTTGAGAGTACCGTTGTACTTCTCAACTAAACCTGCTGACTGACGGTGATTGGCTGCATGGAATTTTTGCTTGATGTGCAAACCATCGCATACCAGTTGGATCACCCTTGCATTGAAGTGACTTCCACTCCTCACCCACGCACACAAGGCACTCCACAAAACTGGCCCAGCCTACCTCAACAGACGACTCTTCTTCTACGTCCCCAATCGCCAGCTCCGCTCCGCCGACCTCTCCCTCGCCACCGTCCCCCGCATTCGAAGAACAACCACCGGCGGCAGATCCTTCTCACACCTCGCCGCCAAGACCTGGAACACCCTTCCACTAAGCCTACGAAAGACCCAAGACCTGCTGACCTTCAGGAGGCTACTCAAGACCTGGCTGTTTGGCCAGTAGCAGCATCCCCCCCCTCCCTCTCCCCAGCGCCTTGAGACCCTCGCGGGTAAGTAGTGCGCTCTACAAATTCTGTGATTGATTGATTGATTGATTCCATTGTCACTCCAAATCAAACGGGGCAAACCGTAGCGCGGGAAAAACTCTTTAATAAGAGCCTTTGCCGTTGCCATGGCAGTGTTTTCCTTTTTGGGTAAGCCTCAATCCATTTACTGAATGCACAAACTACCACTAACACATATTTCAAATTATTAACTCGCTGCAGCTCTATGTAGTCCATCTGGAGCACCTCAAAAGGGAAAGAAGGGGGTGCAAACTTACCAGACGGTGTAGGGGTAACCTTCCCAGGATTGTGTTTTAGACAGATCATACAGTGCTTCACTAGATGAGCAGCAACTTTTGGAATATTGTCAATTTGCCACACACGTTCTAGCAGTTTACAAATACCTTTGGCACTAATGTGAGCTGGACCATGTGCCATGGTAACTATGGGAAGTACAAATGCATCTGGTAGCATCCATCTCTGTTTCTCTGACTTATCAGTCCAGAATCCTTCATCATCTAGATGCCCTGAACTCTCCTGCTACACTGCCAACTCCTCTACTGTTGCCTCACTCTGTAGCTCTCTAACACTCTCCAGTGAATTCTCAAACATACCAACATCTGGTACCCATCTAGCAGGACCTGCCACAAACATTTTCGTCGTTCTCGACCTTGCTGTCTCCTTCACTATCTGATCTGCAAAGGCATTTCCCCTCCCCGCATCATCCGTAATGGCTTTATGAGCACTACATTTAACTATTGCCAATCGTTTGGGAAGAGTCAAAGCTGTCAGGAGTCTCTCTATCAATGGACCATGTTGAATTTTTGGTCCCATGTGAAGTCAAGAATCCTCTCTCTGCCCAGAGGCGTCCAACATTATGGGCCACCCCGAAGGCATACTGGCTGTCAGTATAAATATTGACAGCCAGTCCTTTACTTAATTCACATGCTTGCAAAAGAGCTATCAGCTCCGCAGCTTGCGCTGATTGATGAGGAACACGTGACGTCTCAACTACAGTGCGCAGCGTGGTAATAGCATACACCGCTGTAGTGATGCCATCTGACAATTTGAAACATGAGCCATCGACATATAGTTCCCCTTGAGGGTCAGATAAGGGAATATCAGTCAAGTCTACCCATCCCTTCGTCTACTCCTCTGTCCGAAACAGACAATCATGAACATCTTTGTCCTCTTCTTCTGAAGGGAGGGGGTAGTAACATGGCTGAATTCAGTGTGGCACACCTTTTGATAGTAATATGAGGTGCAAACAATGTTTATTCGTACCCAGTCAGACAAGTACTGGTAAGGTGCTGCATCTTCGTTTTATTCAAAAGTACATCTACAGCATGCGGTACCATTACTGTGAGATTATGATTGAGAACGAGCCCTGTCGATTGTCGAATAGAGACCGCCGCGGCACTTAAACAGCTCGGGAGGGCTCTGGCGACAGGGTCAAGCGTAGCGGAAAAATAAGCACACGGCCTCTGCTTACCTCCAAAGGGTTGTGTTAACACAGAGAGTGCACATCCAGCCGCTTCGTGTACGTACAACACGAAGTGCTCTTATAATCAGGCGTGCTAAGCACAGGTGCAGAACAAAGAGCAACTTTTAATTGTTCAAAAGCATGCTGACATTCATGCGTCCAAGGCAAAGGTTCATGCACATCTTTAGTTATCAAGCGAAGGAGAGGCTGTGTTAATAAAGAATAAGCAGGTATCCAATGCAGACAATACGAGGTGATGCTTATGAAAGCACGCACGTCCCTTTGCGTTACAGGGACAGGCATCTTAACAATGGCATCAACTCGTTCAGGTGTTAGCCTCCGACCCTCCTTCGACAGCAGGCTCCCTAAATAGGTGACCTGCTGTTGACAATATTTGGAATTTAGAAAGAGACACTTTGGGGGATATTCACAACAAATGGCGAAAACTATCGCTAACCTCAGTTGGCGTGTGTTTTTTTATCGCTGTGTACCGCGGGCAACTATCGCTGTGTTAGTGGCGTATTCACAACACACCGCTAACAGGCGATAGTTTCCCCTACCGGGTGAAATGTCCGGCGATAAGATTAGCGGCACAGCGATAAAAATAGTCACGCTAACGTGAAAAAAGTGGCGATGGGCCAATTAGCGACCAGGATCGGCACGCTAATTAGCGTCAGCGCACCTTTTTTCACGTTAGGCGGGAAAAACCACTATAAAACGCCCGCTAACCAGCCCAAACACAAAAAATAAAAATAAACAATTGAGAAGAAGCATGGAGGAAGCTGGACCCCGTATAGAAGCCAACAACAACCCCCCAAACACCCAGGAGGACCAGCCAGAGACCCAGGGGAAGGGCAAGCAGAAGAGGAAGAGGAAGACCCGGTTCAGTCCACAGGAAAACCAGGTCCTGATTGCGGAGGTGACAGAAAACCAACAACAACTTTTTGTCAGCTCCACAGTGTCATTGGGCACAAAAAATGCAATATGGCAGTCCATCGCAGCCAAGGTGAATGCTGTCGGAGAGGTGAGGAGGACAGTGGACGACTGCAAGAAGCGCTGGCATGATACTAAGCGCAAGACCAAGCTGAAACTTGCAGCCAATCTCAAAGCAGCAATGCAGACTGGAGGTGGGAGTCCAGCGCCACAGGAGGAGCTAGAACCGTTGGCGGAACCGGTGTCCCAAGTCATCAGCGAGGATACCGTGGTTGGAGTTCCAGGACAGGATACTGCTCAACATGACCAGACACAACACCTACAGGGTGAGTAACAACCAGGGACTGGGGGATGGGGGAGATGGGCCTAATGGCACCCATGCACAATTAAACATATTGCAGTGCACACCCACAATGACTGTGGATCATGTCCTGGATACCCTTGGCCCTGGTGGCATAGACACATATCATCCTACTCACCCAATACATTGCAAGACACATATTGGTGGGCTCACAGACCTGGAAATGTGCACATAAAAGTCTAGAAAATATAGTCCAAGTATCATATCAGACCACCAAATAAGGGCTACATGAAAGAGCAAAGGGCCACATTGATTGGAGATGCGGGAGGGTGTCAAAATGGCCCCCTGCCTCAACACCATGCATATGCATGTTCCTGTATGTCTGAGTCGTGTGCAAGATTGTGCATGTGCATCAAGGGTGACACTACTGCACATACACAATCTTGCACACAACTCACACACGGGCACAATGGTGCATGTGTGCTGACATTGCTGGCGGCATGCCCACCCATACACATGATCAGTCACGTACACACTGCATCCTCATTTTGGCGTCAGAGAGATGCGGGCCGGTGCAGACCAGTCGTATATGCGTGATGTTGAGGCAAGGGGGCCATGTAGACATCCTGCCGCATCTCCAGTTAATGTTCCCGCTTGCTCGTACAGGAGATGCAGTCCTGTGTACATCAAGTGAGAAAGCATCTAGTGATTCTGCATACCATAAACACATGCATTGTCACAACAAAGTGATCATGTAGCCTACTGGCTAAAAGGTGCATATCCCACAATGCACACAATCAGCAGACTTGATGTGATGTAATACAATGAGCAGGGGGGATATGCCTACAACACTACAGTGCATGGACAATGCATTTCAGGAATGTGTCACCCAAATATGTACCACATTACTTGTCCGTGTGCCATACTCACAGTACTACAATGTCCCTGTGTAGATGTATGACAACGTAAGTATGACAACAAGCAAGGATAGCAAAGTAGCACCAAATAATGACAAGTAGCTAAATGGCACCATCACCCCTTAGGCCAAATAGCACTCCTCCACTATCAAGTGTACACATCTGCCATACAGAAATCTGCATTCCACATCAGTCCTGCTCTGATTTGCCCATTACACCATTATGTGCATGTAAACCTATCAGTTTGGTAAGTCAACAGTGCCAGTGAAAAAATATGCACTCATGGTCCTTATCATCCACACGCAAAGCCCGGCATCCAATAATCAGAACCATGACAGCGTGTATCATCCATGTGACCATCTGCGTGGCAATAACACAAACACTCATCACCCTGCCAATGGCATCTGTTGGTAGGGGACAGAGACAGTGCCTGAGCACCACTAATACACCTCAGTAAATCCACATCCATCAAATCCAGGCCCACTCATACACCACACGTGGGGTCAACGTTGAGTGTAATGGGTGTTGACCCTGTCTGGACAGCCAGCATAAACAATGGAAACTCAACCTGTACCATGCTCTCAACGGGTAAGCCAACAGGAGGGCAGTAAGCAATGCATGCAAGAAAAATCATGACTGACGACATGCACACAAGATAAAACACAATAGCCCAAGCTAGCTGGATGCACATGTGTACCGCATTGTGCAGCACACATAGAAACAGCAAGTAGGCCTTTGTTGCAAATGTGCATAAAGGGGGCCCTCCTCACACATGACTATTCTCGCACCAAACCCATGCACATGTGCAGTAGCCAGCAAAGCTGGCTGTCTGTGAGCCACACTGACAAAGCAAGTGACAGTGCATGATGAATAGCATGCCTGCCCCCCAAACATATTAACATGGAGCAGGCCACATCACTGAAGTCCCTGAGTGTAGACTTCATCCTTAAAGGAGCAGGTCACACTCTGACACTTCCTCGTGTACATACAACCCCTGATGTAAACAAGACATCAGCTGACAAACAATGCACAAGTGTCCCAACTCTGACCAAGACCCATATTTACCCCACCTTGCAACATCTCACCATTGTAAAGGTACATGAGTGAAAGGCCCACTGCCTGAAAGGGATAAGGGGAAGCACTACCAAAGCTGCTGGGGCGACTCTACCACAATGCAGTGCGCACACACACATAAATCTGAGCTACTCAACATTGACTACAATGTGGGACAAACTGCATCACTTTCACAACTTAACAGAGGACACAACTTGTGCAGCTTGTGTGTAGAAATTAGCCATTTGCATGTGTTATAGCTGTAAACTGTGAGATGACAATGTACAACTACAACGTCACATCAGTGATGTTACACTAATATTCACTATCCGTCAACAAATATGCATCTCCTCCCAAACTGTCACAATGGACATTGTCATGCAGTCTGCTTGTAAACTCATCCAATGCATGTCCATACATGAAACACACAGTTAAACTGCATCTCCCCTTTACATTGCAGAGGGAGAAACATCACCTCCTGACCAGCAGCCTGTCCCACTCTTCACTGATGAAGAAGAGGAATTCGCCACCATCAACACTGACACCCTCCAACAGCTGCTAGACTCACTCAGCACCCCATCTCCAGGAGCAGGGCAATCCAGCAGCATTGTGGAAACTCCACCCCCTGTACAAACCACACAGCAGCAAGCACCTACCACCACAGCTGTCTCACAGGACCTTGAGGACCCACTACTGGCATTTCAACGCCGTGCTGTAGAGGTCCAGCAGGAGATGGCTGATCAGGTGCAAGTGGGGTTTGACAGCCTGGCGGCCAAACTTGATGCCATACGTGGGTGTCTGAGTCCCATTCTGGACCACCTACAGAACATCACAGACACCCACAGTCGCTCCATGCCCTCCGACATTCCATGGCTGACATCGCTGGAGTCATGACTCAGAGACAAGAACAACTGTCCAGTCAGAGTGGCTCCAGCGATGGCAGCCAGGAGTTGGGCCACATGCGACGAATAATGGGGAACATGGAGCGAATGCAAGCAGAACAAATGGCTGCCACGGCTGCACATCAACGCAATGTAGCTGGAATCTTCCATGCCCTGCAGCTGATCATCACTGCATTGCTGCAGCATGGTTTGGCACAGATGAATGCTGCTGCAGCTTTTACATCCACATCTCCGCCCCCTGATGTGTCAGTGCCTCACAGTGCTGCAGCCAATCTACCACCAAGCCCATGTGAGGCACGTGACACATCCGAGGACGAAGATGTGGATGACTCAGCATTTTTGCAAAGAAGAAAGCGGTAGCATTCATCTATGCCAAATGGGCTGTTTCTCCTTGGATCTGGGCTCAGCATCATGAGCCGTAACATCATCTTCCACTGTCCCCGATACACTCTGTGACACTCACCTTGGACCTCGACATGGACTGCCACATTATGTCTTGTTCCCAATGACACTGCAATCAGCCTGCAGACTGAACTCTGCCTCTTCCTCAGGACATTTTTAAGGGTGGGCGAAGTTGGCGGAGTACCACTACTCGGTTCCGCGGAGTTGAACAAAAACTCAGTGAGCTCCGTAACTCCGTCTCATCCCAATTAATAAAACAGAAACCCCACATACTTTGGCAAAACAACAAGTGACTCATTATATGCTAAAATGCATATAGTCATCTCACGAAAGTGAAAATGAAAATATAGCAAGCAGTGAGAGAGGTGGTGATTTTGGGGTCCTGCCTAACCTAGGGAGAGAACCAAGCAGATGCCTTGAACACAAAGAGCACATCATGCTGAACGATTCGGTGGTGGTCCCATCCTCCTAGGACCACCCCAAGCACAGTTATGGGCAAAAATACAATCCCAACCAAAGGCCCTGCAAAGCATTATGGGACAAGATTCTACAGTGCCGTGAATATTATAGTATCCAATATCAAAACATTCCTCAAGCGGCAGCGCTCTCCCGGCTCAGCTGAGAGCTAATACTATAATATTCACTGCACTCTAGAATCTCACCCCATAATGCTTTGCTGGGCCTTGGTTGAGCATTGTATTTTTGCCCATAACTTTGCTTGGGGTGGTCTTAGAGGATGGGACCCTACCGAATCATTCAGCATGATATGCTCTTTGTGTTCAAGGCATCTGCTTGGTCCTCCCCCTAGGTTAGGGGGACCCCAAAATCATCACCTCTCTCATTGCCTGATATTTTTCAAAGCTCACTTTTGTGAATTGGTTATATGCTTTTTAGCATGTAAAGATAAAGTTGTTTTATCAAAGGGTTGTGGGTGCAGTAGCTAACTCCGCTACGTGGCGGAGTCAGAGTTTTTGCATGAATTCAGTGTGTTCAATGTAATGTGTAATTAGCAAATCTCCGCAACCTCCGCTAGCGGAGCGGAGTTCATTGCCCACGGTCAGACATTTTACCCCTAAAGGACTCTGACTGGTCCTCCACTGGGCATCGATGGAATGTGGCGATTGTTTGAACAAGTACTGGTGCAGCCTTCACCAATTTCAACAGACTTGAAAATAAAAAAAAAGTTAACTCACACAGATGTGTGTTGTCCATGGTCAATCAAGTATAGGGGTCTCTAAAAATCTAGGGCCAATGAATCAACCAAAAGGTACACCAAGGAAAATGTACATGTTTAACTGTGACCCAGATAGGCAGTGAGATGACCGGGTATGTGTGAACTAGCTGTGCCCTTTGCTCCAATACAACAATCTAGCAACATCCCAACTTAGCCCCACGTCCATTAAGGAAATAGGAATGTTTGCAAAAATGTCCAAGTCTGTTGCAGTCCACAAGTAGTGTCCCCCTTTACAATTGCTACAAATTATCTCTTGGCAGATCTACTCACACTCTACAGGGTGGACAAAGCCTATTGTGATGGTGCGCATTGCATGTCACATCCCAAGATGGTGCACACCATATTCACATTGATGAAGATTAGTAAGGGCACATGTCTACCAGCCACAATTGGAACCACAATGTCTGCCTCAGTGAAGTAGAGTTGGCAATAAGGATTCACCCCAAAGTGCAAGGCGTCAGTCAGCCGCTTCCTGGGGACAAACAATGCTTACAAAATTAAGAAACCTCTCATGCTGTGACCTCTGTGACCGGATAGGGCAATGTGTCTAGGGATGTGTGGTGCACTGCACTTAGCATATAGTCAGATGCAGTACCACCATTCCAAGGGTGGCATCACTATGAGCCAATGCCAAAAGTTACAGCTTGGAGAAGTGGCTATGACACTGGCACTACAGGGAGCAATGCTACATTTCCCCTCTTGTGTGCAGCAGAACAGTGTTCCCGCACAAAAACGGTATCTGGGACGAAATCATGACTTACCAACTTTAGCGATTCACAAAAGACATTTAGGAGAAGTAAAGTCAGTATACCTAACTGTACTACTCCTAAATGCCATTTGTGAATACCGGAAATCGTAAAGTCATGACTTACACTCAGATGACTTTTGTGACTCAGGCCCACTGTTCTGCCATATGCCGTTCACAATGGACCCACAAAAAGACTACTTCCTGCATGTCCCGGAGGTTGACCCTCCATGCACATGAACATATAATTCGAATGAAGCTGACACACTTGCACTACGCAGCAAGTGTGCCAAGGTCTGTGCATTGTAGATGGACTCTGTGCCTGGAGCATGTGATATGCAGGGGCTTGACGGAATCTGTGGTACCCGGCGCATACACCCATCTCCATGATGGATAACAGTTGCAAATGCAATATCCACTCAAGGCCATGTCCCTACGTTGTGTTGTAAATGGGCAACAATGTGCTGTCCAACTCCCTGAGTCACACTTAAGATGTTGAATTTCACAAAAGACTGTCCCTAGCCTAGGCCGTAAATCCTACTTGCCACCCTGTTATCCATGCAAGTTTACTGTGCTCACATCTAAGGTATCCTGACACAATCCATCCTGACAAGTAACATGTCATGACCACACTTACACATTCAATGGATTGTCCAGTGATGGTATGAGTTGCATACAAGGTAAAAAGCCACACTCCACAACATCACCCCTGACATAGGTGCAAGCAGAAATCAAAACTAGTAACCATTTATTATTTAAGTACAAAAATTAACTACCCTAAACTTACACTAATCATCACTACTACTAATATTATCTAAACTAACTAGGAGAAACTGGTCAATTACCTAAACTATCTACCCTAACTAATCCTAAACATGCAACGACATATCTAAGACATCAACCCCCCTCCCACCCTTAAGGTACATCATGTGACAGGACAAAGACATCTAAGCTATACATAAATTAACTACACAGTTAACCTACACAAAGATATATTTTTTTGTATTTTTAAAAAAAAATTAACAACAAAGACATCAACCCCCACCCAAAGGAAAAGGAAACTTATCCCCAAATACTATACAATAATAAATATCTAAAACTACCTTAAACTCTAACACTAACTATACTTACACTACAACTACACTATCTAACACTTAAAATATTTACCTAACACTATCTAAAAGACAAAATAAAACATCTGGGGAAGGGAGTAGAGGGGGATGGGGCTCAACATGTCCAGTCTTCAGGGGAGACCCAGGGCTGCCTTAATGTCCATCACGTGGCTCTGAAGCTCTGCCATGTCCCTCCGTAGTTCTGCCAGTATGACTTTATTGTCCAACAATGTCCTCCGGTCCCGCGCAGTGAACGGCACCACCTGATCAGCATGTGCAGGTGGCATTGTCCCTTGGGTGTGTTGTGTTGGGGGGGGTGGGTAACAGCCTGTCCACACTGGGACCCATGACCGATGCCTGAGGGGCCTGGGATGGCCTGTGTGCCACTTTTACTCCCACATCTTACATCCTCGGGCACCGACTTCCAACTCCCTGCTGCCCGGTCGTCCTGGTACCTCCGTGCCATGTTGTGGTACCCTTTAGCAACCTTCTTTATATGGAGGTACTGGTCCTTTATCACCTGGAAGGCGTGGGACTCCTCCGGCATCATGTTTTCTGTAAAATAAGATAAATGACAAAATGTGAGTCCTTAAAAATATGTCAATGTTCTCCATTCAAATCAGACACACAAGGTCACTGAAACATGGGAGCCTACACCCTAGCGTAACAATGTGAAGTCAGAGAGTGACCTGGACAATGAAATGTAGATTCCAGGATCAGTGACTACATGCTGGGGAGACTGACATGACAGTGTATGGCATGGGACATGTACTCAATCACAAAGGAGGGACTGAGGGCTTTTTAGACAGGTCCAGCATACAAGCCCTAAAAGTAGTAAAGATACAGAAGGTATGCTATCCCTAATTACGTGACAAGGGAAAACTGATTTTGCGTGGTCATGAAGTGTAGGAGGATGAGGATTCCTCCTCTTGGAATATAGGGCCCTCACACCCCCGGCAAGGTGTCATGCTTCATCATATGGGCTGCTCCTCGTCAGGTCGGCGCGGCAATACCTGACGGACTCACTATGAGGGGCTCTTTGGCGGAGATCTTTTATTCCAAATTGCCATTTGGTGCCGTGGGGGTGAGGGGCCTGATCAGTGTAGATGAAGGAGTGGAGGTGTATAACCTAAAGGAAATTTAAAACAGGTAAGGGAGTACCAGTGAAAACTGTTTTGATGAATGGGTCTCCCACCCTGATTAAAAGAAACAAAGGTGCATGTCTGAGATTATGTCTCAGGTAGGGCGCTCTATTGTGTGGGCCAGTCAGGTATTGCAGCGCCGACCTGACGAGGAGCAGCCCATATGATGAAGCATGACACCTTGCCGGGGGTGTGAGGGCCCTATATTCCAAGAGGAGGAATACTCATCCTCCTACACTTCATGACCACGCAAAACCAGTTTTCCCTTGTCTCATAATTAGGAACAGCATACCTTCTGTATCTTTACTAATAATGGGACATGTACTGTCACAACAAAATGAGACTGTCAGTGTCAAATGATGGTGCTATGACATACCCTGACTGAGGGTGACATGTACAAGGAATCGAAGGAAAGAGGCATTAGCCCTCCGTGTGTAGTGCCACCCTCATCCTCTCCTGTAACACAGTGCTGCATCATCTGTACAATGCTCATTGTCAGCCATGCATGTCCCCCAGCGATTGTGTGCAGTTCATCAAGTCTGCGCAAACACAGGCACTCTTACACATGAGTGCAAGGGTGTCTGTGTGAAGGGGGGCTTGTTAATGTTTTGGAAGGTTACCCTACCTGCACAGGAGCAATCCAGGAACAGCCCTACTCACACTTTCATCTGTGCTGCATCATGCAGCACACATGGAAACACGTCAGGTTGCTGAACACTCACTTGTACATGAAGCGCTGGCCCTCTCTCCACCACTACATCACAATAGGTGACGCCTTGCTGCCGAGAGGGGGAAACATCGTTTCCTCTAATTTGTCAATCATGCATGTCTTGGATCCGCTATGATCACTCCGTAGAACATTTTAACTACGCAGGCCTCTACAACGCAAACTGTTACAATGCATTCCCCATTGTGATGGCACCCTGACGTCATAATGGTTACTGTGTTGTAATGGGTAATGCTTTCTCACAGATAGCGTTGTAGAGCCCTGCATTGTAAAATATATGGCACAGCAATAATTGCAGAGCTAAAGCATGCAGTGTAAATGCATACGGAGTAATGTCAGCAATTCGGACTGAGGGGCTTGTACACCTGAGCCTCAGTCGACCAGGGAATGACCCCAAGGAGACAGCTTGACAACACCATTGCAGTGGCCAAACATGCCAATGAGATTCATAGGCCCATCTTTGCTAGTTGTTTGGGGAACGTGCCATTGATATGCTTGGCTCACTGCTACGCACTGCTACTTCAGTTAAGCTGGTATGCAGCATACCTATGAAATCACACTGCCAACCGGTGTCTGACCAGGCACGGCCTGAAAACGACTCCTTGTCCATGATCGGGCCCACTTGCACAGTCATCTCAGTCAAGGATGTACATGCATTCCATGTCTGCTCATACTCATCAGCAACACCACTTACATGTCTCCTCTCCTATCTGTATGCTCTGTAATCCACATGCATGTGCTGTTGTGACAGAACCCATAGAACAAATTTGCATGTGTATCACTGACTAGGGATATGCAAAGTTACATCTGGAAGACAAATGCATTGCTCTAACTTCACTTACATATTTGTACACACTTCTGACTTCCACAATAAATCATCACACTGTAGACAAGGTACATTTGATACACACCCATACTGCAGACCACAACATCTTTCATTTGACCCTGATATTCATGAAATGGCACTATGCCAATTTATGATGGCCAAACTCACCAGTGGCATGTGGGTCCATGAAGCTGTTGATGTCCCCCTGTGTGATGAAATGTTGTCCAGCTGTGAGACATGAAAAGAAATATGTGTTGGTATCAGACGTAAAATCAAACGGGTCATATTCATCATACAAATCATCACCATAACTGACAATGCTCCGTAACTGTACTGTTGCATTTCATGTTGGCTACATGATTGGGGCTACTTTGCCTGCCATTCACACGAGACCTGTGAATGCTGTGTTGGGTCAAACAAGACAATGATGCTAGCAAACTTGAACATACTAGTTGTGTGACACATTCACAAGGCCCCATTTGTACACACTACTTGATGTAACACATGCTCTGTGTACAATAGCATTGCTGCAGATCGCACAAGGCTGTTTCACAGATGTTGGTGTTGTCTGACACTCTGGAGATGTCCTATTTCCTTTGATCAATTGTTCATATCTCATACATTGTCACACGGAGCCTATGTACAAGGGCAGCATAGCAAACGTACCAAATAATGATGAGGACAGCCTTTTTAAACTTCCTTTTGTGCAGCACACAGCTCCCAGGAACAATGCCTTGGATTGTTTATGTACAGTCACCCTTCCTGTACACAAACAATCTTTGTCATGCACGCAGTATTGCGCAAGGGTGCCAGCCTTGGCACTACAGTGCTAAGTGTTGGCCAGCGCAGTGGGTAACACAAACCTGCACCCTATGCTTGTCGATATGAAGCAGCGTTGTGTTGCTGATGTGCCAACATTAGGCGTGAACGCATGACGTCTCCCGCTTCACTATGCCACATTTGTACACTTGGACAACAGTGTGTCCCACACGGCATTTATGGGTTTGCGTTACAGTGTTAATATTTAAATTTAGAGGTATAACTTACCACAATGTAGGCCAATGATGACTCCCAGGTGGTCCAACAGGTCACCCTCACGGCCCAGGCAATCCTGCCAGCGGTGCTTCCATTGGCGCACAGTCCGGTCCACGCCAAATACACGCAGCAGCTGCACCCGCACACGCTCCCACCTGACCTTCCGCACACTGACGCCATATCCGGAGAGGATCCAGCCTCCCCTCTCCACCATCAAGGGCAGGTACAACTTGACAAGCCAGAGGTAGCCCCTCAATGCCCCCTCTGACATCCTGCCCTCCCTGCCCACACCCACCATCTCCCTGCACACACCTAAACCCACTGCCAAAATGAAAGAAACCCAATAGAATAGCCCCAACAACTACAAAGAAAGTTAACTACCCCAAGACAAACACCATATTGAGGACAAGAGACAAAAGAACACGTAAAAACAAGTATACCACACTTCACAGGGACACTATCGACAGGACACAGGACACAGCAACACTCTCCAAATCACCACTTTGCACCACACAACACCAAACACCTCCAACATTCTCCACAATCACCAGCAATGTGCTCAAAAGAGAAAGTGAAAGTGCACAGCACTCCTCCTGTAAACAGGAAGCATGCAGACACCACTTTCTGTGTGTTTGCGGCCCGTTTTTTGACAAAGCGGTAAAAATCTGCATGCTAATAGGCTTAGGGGTAATATTTCGTATTGTCCAATGTGTTTAGCAATGGATTTTCCATCGCAGTATGAAAAAAACATTGCGTTGACGTTAATGCGGGCAGATTTTGCACACTACGTGCAGGTTCTTACACAGATGAACAGTCTTAGATGAAATTTCATTTCAGACCCCAAAAAACACCATGAAGATCTTGTTTTCACCCCAAATGACACCCTAATATTCATATTTTACCCCAAATGACACCCTAAAATTCATAATGTACCCCATATGACACCCTAATATTCATATTTTACCCCAAATGACACCCTAAAATTCATAATTTACCCCAAATGACACCCTAACATTCATATTTTACAACCAAAAATTCATAATTTACCCCAAATGACACCCTAATATTCATATTTTACCCCAAATGACACCCTAAAATTCATAATTTACCCCAAATGACACCCTAATATTCATATTTTACCCCAAATGACACCCTAAAATTTATATTTTACCCCAAATGACACCCTAAAATTCATAGTTAACCACAAATGACACCCTAAATGTCATATTTTGGCCCATATGACACGCTAAAAAGTAGATTTTAGTACCAGAATTGACACCCGACAAAGTCTAGTGTTGCACAAAGGACACCCTAAAAAGCAACTCTCTGTACAGAGGAGACATACCCACCATCAAATTACAATTGTGATATTATTACCACTTTATGTTAAACTTATACTTGTCAGAGTGATGTACTTATGCAGAGGAGAAACATGCACACAGGGTATGTGTGTGGTGTTTTTTATTTGCACATACTGGGCTGTGGGTCATTTTGGACAGATATATGATTACTAAGGACAGTCACTATGTGCCGTGCTCAGGTGAAGAAATTGTTTATGATTCGGTTCCTTCGTGCAGTTCCTGCTGCAGAAGCTGTGGGGTGTGCTCCACCTACCTCATCTTCCTCATCATCCTGAGCATCGTCCGGTGCATCGGGCACTTGGATCCATGGGGCATTGGTGCGTACACATATATTGTGCAATACACAACATGCTATGATTATCTTGCACACTATTTCTGGGCTGTACAACAGTATGCCACCTGTGATGTCAAGGCACAGGAAACGTGACTTTAGCATGCCAAATGTGCACTCCACAATGCCCCTGGTGCGTCCGAGGGCCAAATTATACTGCCTCTGGGCCTGGGTGTTAGTGGCTCGGAGGGGTGTCATCATCCATGGGGTGAGTGCATATCCTTGATCACCTGTGACATGTAATGGAGAGATGTGTCCATTAGTAGTTATGCATGCTGGGTTGGCAGTGTACATAGTTTTGTGGTGTGTGATTTTTGCTACTTTGGAATTCATGTTTGCCATGTGTATCTTCTGACAAATGACCAGCATCAATGCAAATTACATTGCCTCACAGCTGCTCGTCCCTCCCCCAAGCCTATTTAATTGTGTGCGCTGCGCTTTTGCATCACTAGCACTCCAACAGTGCACCAATGTCAAGCCTGTCTGCGCATGTCCGCAAGCCTAACACCAACACCAGCAGGGACCCTGGCTCTCCTAATGTCTAGAGCTACCACTCATCCGCCCTCCTCGCAGTTAACGCCAGGAGAACGTTTAAATGCCAATGGGCCATACCAGACATGGCTCCCGTTCAGGTCTGCTGCTGCCGCGGCCACCAGACCTTCCCCACCGCCCAACACCTGCACTTTCCGATCCAGACCTGCCACAAAACGACAGTCAGCGGCACCCTCACCTGCAGGGCCCACAGATGGCGTGAATGCTTCGCCGACACCATCAACATCATCACACACCACGCCATCTACTACATGGACTACGTACTCATTCCTGAGCGGAGCCTCCACCTCACATACCACAACAACTCCAAATCCATTACCCTCTGGCAGATGCTTGCTAACATCGAACTGAACCAACTCTTCACCACACTGAGCCACAAGGCAGGGCACACCTTTGACCACATCTTCGCATGTGGAAACTGCGTCCACTTCATCAACACCACTCAACGCCCATGGAGTGACCAGCACTGCGTACACTTCCTCGTCAAGAAACCCCATGACACCCAAACCCACAGCAGGAACCACACAAAGTTACTGGAGCTGAGTCACCGAGGAGCTGGTACACTCCACCATCAATAGCAACACACACACCACTGCAGCCAACACCAACAACGCTGCCCGGGATTTCCACACATGTATCTCCAACTGCGCATACACACTTGCCCCAATATGCTACTCCAACATACAGCGTGCAATGAATGCCACCTCGGTCACCAACAACATCCAAGATGACAGATGCATCTGCAGACACCTGGAGAAGAACTGGAGCTACATGAAGGGAACCCTTAGACATCACCACCTACAAGGACACCAAGCTCATACTCTCCTTCACCAAGGTGCCCACACACACCAGACTGGGCTTCCAGGGAGGATTGCAGCAAGTTGCAACATGGATGATCAACCGCTGGGGGGTGCTCAACAAAGAGGAGACATTAGTCCTCATCCTCGTGACCACCCCATCAGCATGTGGCAACACCTGTTGGGCCGCCACCTTCGGAAGCCCACCCCCGACAACTCTAGGTACCTAGGCATCGTACTCGACTCCTCCCTCTAAATGAACAAACAGGTCTACGCAGTGGCCTGCAGCTGCTTCGACAGCCTCTTCATCCTCCAAGCGACCTTCACATGGTTCCACCCCCCTTCAGGTAGGACAGTCACCAACGCAGTCATTGCCTTCAGGCTGGATAGCGGAAACCCAATATATGCCCACATGGACATGTCTGTGCTCTGCAAACTCAAAACTGTCCAGCACACCACTGCCACACTAGGCCTTGTGTAGATACTTTCTTCATAGGTCGAGTAACTCCATCACACATACTTGGTTCTCACCTCTCCCCACATTTGCAAATGTGTGGCAGAGGGGCTAAGCCTTTGGGGATGGTTTGTCTACATGGCTAGCCCCAGTTACTACAGTTACTTGTGTTGTCGTGTCTGGTAGGTGGGCATGTTGATTGACATGTTGTATGTGAGTTTGGAACGTGTGCATTCTCGCATTTGTGAGTTCCATGATTGTGGAGTCGAGGTGTGTGGTGTGTTCAGTTAGTACTTACCAACAAGCAGTGCATTTCCATATGTGCCATCTTGAAAGCGCTGGTTGATGATGGACTGGCAGAAGATGTAGGAATCATACACACTCCCTGGGAACTTGGCCACAACATTGGTGAACAGGCCCCGGTGGTCCACTATTGCCTGCACATTGATGGAATGTGTGTGCTTTCTGTTGCGGTATATGTGTGCAGTGTCTGCAGGTGGCACAAGTAGGACATGTGTGCAGTCAATTTCCCCCACCTGCGGGAAGCCAGCTATGGCGTATAAGCCTTGCTTGGTCTCAAGCTGTTCCTGCGCAGTGTTGGGGAAGCATAGGTGCTGGGGTATCAGGCTGATGATGGCATCCAAGAAAGTTGGGAGGAACTTTGATAGGGATGGCTGTGAGGCTCCTCCAACTCTGGCAGTTGTTGGTTGGAAGGTACCAGAGGCCAACATGTGCAGCATAGCCAGCAGCTTTGTTTGCGGAGTGATGTTGGTTATCCCCTGTGTTGGTGCCGTCAGCCTGTGGGCTGTCTGGGTCAGGATGCGGAGGATGGATGTCCTTTTGAGCCTGTAGTGGGCAATGACATCCTCTGGCGTTAGGTCTGTGAGGCTGAGGCGTCGGCGATGGACCCGCTCTCTTATTCGGCGCTGCCTCAGTGGTGGTCCTGGGGGAGGTGGCAGTGGCGGTGGTTGTTGTGGCCTTCTTGGTGCTCCAAGCTGCATGAGTAATACCTCCATGGCATCCGTGGGTCTTCAGATGGGGCTCTGGGCTAGTCTCCCTTATGTACTACTCTTTATCACCATTTTTAAGACCTCCTTTTGTCTGGTCTTAAGTCCCATCTGCTAACGGGCCTTAGCGGCAATTTGTTTATCATATCACAGGTCCGGGCGCGCGTTGTGAATATAGCGAAGTGGGGTTAGCGTGCGTTTTTGCACGGGAACACCTACATTGCATGTCATTAGCGATAGTGATCGCTAACATCGTTGGCGATGCTGGATGCGGCCGCTATTGCCAGAAAGCTGTCGCTAACGGCTTGGCAATACTGCGATAAAAATATCGCTGCATTAGCGGCAGAAAAGTGCCGCTATCGCGGTGATAACTCCTTGTGAATACCCCCTTTATGTCCTTTCACTGCCAAATGTTTTAACAATTGCACCGTAGCATCCCAACAACCCTTTTCGGTATCAGAGGCTATCAGAATGTCATCCACATACTGCAATAATACATTACCTGCGGGAAGAGAGAGAGAGTTCAATTGGCTTTTCAAAACTTGGCTATAAATACTAGGACTTTCAGTATACCCCTGAGGAACCCTACAGAATTGAAAACTTTTACCAGCTAATGCGAAACCGAATAAATATCGGCTGTCTGGATGGACTGGAATGCTAAAAAAAGCATTTTTCAAATCAATAACAGAAAAGAATTTAGCCGTGGAAGGAATCATTGTTAAAAGGACAGTAATATCAGGGACTACCGGAAACTGAGGAACAAATATTTTGTTTATTTCTCGCAAATCAATCACAAAATGATAGACATCAGGATGTGCATCAGGGGAATCCACAGGTGTCTTCTTAAGAATAGGCAGAATGGGGCTATTGCACACGTTCGCTACTGTCTCCGCTACCACCCCCGATTTGATCAGGTCCTGTATAATCTGCATCAAAGCCTGTTCCCCAGCCTGTGATATTTTGTATTGGGGAATACGAGGAAGTACAATGTTATCTTTGACCTTTATCGAAACTGGTGGTATCTGTAACAACCCCACATCCGTATCCCCTGTGACCCACAATGAGGACGGCACATCCTTAAATTCAACAGGAAGTGGTGCATCTTTCGCCAAACACTGCTTTGCACTAACAAATTAGGTCCAAAAGACAGATAAACACCATCCGGGGAACAATAAATAGTGGCATATAACTTAATTTAGGGTTGATCTGTGCCACACACTGAGAAGGATTGTGGTTTCTGATTGACCAGGGATCACACCCCAGTCAACCAACAACCCAATTTCTTGCAATAATTCTCAGAACAAGGGTTCTAATGGGATGGGAGATGGTGAACCATAGGCTGAAAGTGAGGAGCAGCTCAGAGAGCTACTGTTAAGCAAGCTACTGTCTCTTCCTGAACCCTTACCCAATCTCAGTGTGTTGTTCTGGTCTGATTCAACAAGGGCAGGTGGGTGATCAGCTTGAGTTATTTTGAGGATGCTCTTGTCTGGCTGAAAGAGTGCTCCTATGAACTGTAGCAACTGTAGCTGAGAAGGTAGTAGATGGGACTTAGTTAAGTAGGAACTAATGTACTTGGAGAATCTTGCATACTTGGTGAACATTTTCAAGTCCCTTGGAAAAATAAAAGTGATTTTTTTAAACAAATCAAACACCCTAGGAGCTAAGGCCAGTCCTAACAGAAGGACACAGAACCGGTAACCAATACACTGAACTGAGAAAGCCCTGTGACTTGATGTGAGTGGGTGTTTTATGACAGGCATCCAACAGGTCCAGGGAAGCTAAGATGTCTACCAGAGATATCAGGAACAGGGTGGACTGAAGAGTAACTGTTTTGATTAGTTTGCAAAGTAGTAAAAGATATTGGGGCATATTAGCAAGGGCACTATCGCTGCTTTAGCGGCACTTTTTGCCGCTAAAGCGGCGATATTCATATCGCCCTATCAGCAAACTGTCTCTAACAGCAGTTAGCGACAGTTTGCGGGCATTAGCGCCCGTTTTTTACCGCTTTGCATGTCAGCGATATTTATCGCTAATGACATGCAAAGTGGGCGTTCCCGACGAACAAACCTGGGAAACACCCGCTAACAGGCCTATCGCCTATTAGCAAGGTGGCCATGGCCCCAGTTAGCGACGTGAAAGTCGCGCTAACCGGGGTCATCGCCATTTATTTAACACCTGCAATTAGCAGGTGTTAGCCATACCTAACATGGGGGGTGGATTATGCTGATACGACCACAGGGTCGTATCAGCAAGGTGTTCTCCCTTCTCCATGCAACATCGCTGGTTTTTCAGCGATGTTGGCCCATTTCCTCCGCTATCGCTGGAATATTCATCGCCATAGCGCTAATCGTTGCTAATACAGCATTAGCGTGGTGATATATTCCAGCGATAGCCGGCGATAAAAAAAATCACGCTAAGCAGGGTTAGCGATGATTATCGCCTCTTCTTGCTAATATGCCCCCTAGTCTTTTTAAATTCAATGTAGGGCTTAAATATCCTCAAGGTTTTCTGACTACAAACATGACAGAATAATGTGCTAGGTCATTTCCCTCCTGTGGAACTTGGATTACTGCTGCTTTTACTAACAATTCTTGGATTCCTTAGAGGAGGGCCTGAGAATGAAGAGATTGTAGAAGAGCTGACCTTTGACAGAAGAAGTCCCCTAGAATCGCACTAATCAGTATATAGTGCCCCCTGGCTATGATTTCAAATACTCATGCATCTTAACCTGAATA
Source organism: Calotriton arnoldi (assembly GCA_963921515.1). NCBI lineage: Eukaryota > Metazoa > Chordata > Amphibia > Caudata > Salamandridae > Calotriton > Calotriton arnoldi. The sequence continues at coordinate 309,585 of CAWUFW010012168.1, read as the reverse complement.
CTCTCAGGAAGTGAAGAAATCCTGAACGTGACTTCTCAGTGGATCAGCATAGTGAAGCTCTAGTAGGAGAAGAGAGAGGTTGCAGAGTGGAGTAAGGCTCATACTGGAATTTGTCCTATGAAGGGGAACCCCTGACATGATGACCCCTACCAAGAAAGGGCTGACCCAACTTTCTGCAAGGAGGAAAAGGACAAACGTCTGTAAGCTCCGAAACTCTGACCCTACCAAAATGGTGTACAGGCATCATCGGCTTACTATCTTATTCTGACTTTTTGATGAGCTGTTCTGGAAGCATACTAAAGAGATTAGGAACAGTAAATGTGAAATGACTCAGAAAGGTCTTCTGGGTTTTATCAGCCTTCCAGGCGCACGTCTTGTCAAAACATGCTTTAATTTCGGGAAGAGATGCTGCTGAAGGACAGAGACATTCAAATGAAATGCCTCATAACATTTTTGGGTAATTCTTTTTAACCGAACATTTAGTTGGTTTTAACAGTAATATTCCAGTCCCTTTATAAGAATTTGGAAGCTATCTTTAGATTTGCTTGCAAGCTGCAACATTAGCCATTAAATGAAATATTGAGCCTTTACGAGAGTAAATGATTCTCGGCTGGAAACCAATGGCGCAGGTCTATGGTGCTACAACAAAACTGGGACGCTGAAAAGAGCAAAAAACAGTGTTGTCAGTCCCGGTTAGCACAGCCACTTTAGTATGCCACGAAGAACTGGGGTTGACATACCTGGAAGACTTGGTGGGCTTGGTCCCGCTATTGCTTTGGGTAATATTTGGGGCACACCTGAGACTGCAGTAACTAGAACCTGTATTGATGATTACCTGTAATTAGACAAAGCAAATCAGATTCCATGGTTATCTTATATAAAAAATACTTTCAATGCACTATGTCTCACGGACCCCTATGATAACCCCTTCATGATTAGGCATGGTCTCAAACTATGTGTTAAACAGCGCTATTTGGACTATTGTACAAACATACATCTGGAATCCGCCCAGGCCAAAACCTCCATTGTCAGGTATGCCTCGCTATCTACAACACTTAGGGGCCGATTTCGATGCGGGTGGAAACGGCTCCGACTGTCGGTCGAAGCCGTTCCGACCGCTTTGAAATGTCCCGTTCGGAATCCTTTCCAACCGACCAATTACAATGTGGTCAGTCGGAAAGGAATCCGAACAGGCTTTCAGAATGGCTTATGACGGCATTTGGAAAGGGGCCAGTAATCCCAAGGGCGGCTCTTTCCGCCCGAGGGATTACGATGGCAGATTCCCACAGCCTTTCTGTGCCAGGAGGTGGGGGACGGGTGTCCAACAGATCCTCCACAAAAGGATCCTCATCCTCTTGAACAACATAAGACTTATTACATTGCAATCGAAACTTCCTATCTGCACACTCAATACCCTTTTCAGTTTGCTCCTTATCATAAGCCACAGCTTTCTGAAGCACTGTTTGCATTGCCTTCTTCCTAGACTCCTTCTCGGCACGTATACGCCTCTGCTTAGCTACCTTCTGCCATACCTGCAAAGTATCAAACATCGACTGCCTTCTTCTTCTAGCAAATAGTTTGTCCTGTAAATAATTCAGCTTTTGTTCATCATAGGTACCTTCCAGTGGCCACTGAAGCTCAGCATTGTCCCTCGTATACTTGTGCCACAATGTAGAAAACATAATAGGGCCAATACCGTGCTTCACATACATCTCAAAACTCGGAGTGCCTTCTGGAGGCGCAGGCTGCCTTTCCTCCAGCCGATGCTCAGCAGAACAACAGCGGCACCTCAAGCACAACACTTTACTCCAACAAGGCATGCTAGCATCAGAAGCATTCACTCTCCACCTAAATCAACACACACAAAACAAGAACGCACAAAGCAAAGAGCTCTCCAAGTCAGTCTACAGACTGCACCAAGACAAGATAGGCTCTAGCCCCAGGCCTTTTCAATATTTAACCAAATTCAGCATGTGGCCTGGCAGAACGTTCAAAACGCTCTGTATCACAAGGGTCTACAGACCCACCAAGTTAATCAAGACGGCGGTGCACTTACCAAAGCTCACCCGGTGCACACAGGTCAGACAAGATTATTCTCCACTGCCGACTTTTCGGACCAAAACGGTCAGATCCAAGGGTTTCGCCTTTTCAGGACCCCAGCCGAGATGACCACTAGATGAGGAGCTGCCTGATCAGACAGGCGGGCAGCCGCGAGAACCAAGCTCTATCATATGGGGATCCCCGATCCGCCCATTCGACCAGATGCAACCCCGGCCCCCTCAACCCGATTACGGGAAGGATGGGTCATCTGGTGGAGTCCTTGTTCGGGTGCCAACTGAAGGAAGTGGCCCAACTTGGGTCACCCGAGTCACTCTCGACCTCCTCTTGCCTTCCAGTAATGAAAAGTCGATGACGCAGTAGAGAATGCAAGCAAACTAGTTTATTCACAAGATACACTGCAGTGGAGTCCAGTCTGACCAGCCTCCTATGATGGCTGACGAGGGACTGCCACTAAGAAGCATAAAGTTACATTATGTAGGTTGCGGAGCCCACAAAGACCCGCCTATTATGGAAAAATACTGGTAGCTGTCGTAATACAATGGGAGCACAGAACATAAGTTTTGATTCCGCAGCCTGGTACAAGCTATCTACTATCCAAGGTCGTCTGGCCTATCCTCCCTTCTAGATAGGTGGGAGAAGGCCTCTATGTAACAGAAAAGGCATGCGTTAATGAGCAAGTTTCAGCATTGGAGAAACAAAACTTACCAAAGACCATTTCTCGTAAATGAGCAAGTAACTGTTTCGATAGCAATAGAAAATGGCGTCTTTGAGAACTAAAATGGCGACACAGATGTCAACCTAACTAACGCAACATCTGTATTTACTGAGTACGTTTACACACAATATGCAAATATAATTTATTAGCCATATAAATGCTAACATAGTATTAGGTAAAACACGAGTAAGATGATAATATTACGTTTCAGCTCTATCAAGAGTACAGCTTTGCTTCCCTTTGGCCTACAGAGTTCCATGACATATCAAAATGGGGTGGAAACTATATGCCTAACTCGTCTGAGAGTTCCAAGACAATATTTGTACAACTTATAGGTCATCCTGGATTGTCATATTTCTCTGGCACAGCACAGAATCAGAGAACAGGCCTTTTGTCACCCTCCTGTGCCAAGTTAGTTACATTTCTCTCCAGCAGTAGGCACTGAGAGACCTACCAGGGTCCCCAAATCCCCAACTCTGGGCCCGATGTGCACCGCTGCATGGGGAAGTGCTTTAGCGCCCCCCCTGAAAAGGAGAGGAGGGCCCCGGGACACCGACCCTGGATCTCGGCCTTGAAGAGGAGGACGGGGGAGTGCCACCACAACTCCCCCCCGCAATCTTCATTGGCCTGCCCCGCTCCTCATGTGTGGGGGGAATGGGCAGCCAACATGATAGCCAGCTCCTGCCTGCAGGAGCAGTCAGGGGGAAAGGAGCGCTGCTGGCTCCAGTGGGCATCACATATTCATGAGCTCCATGAGGGAGCACCCCATATTGCCCTGCGTGGGCTGTACCTCTGCCTAAGAGTAGTGGATGGCATGGGCAAAACCAATGCGATCAAGAAGGGGTGAGTGGGCTGTAGCTGTACAGCAGCGCCTCCCGAGAAGAATTCCCCAAACTTACTGATCTTAAGTCTGGAGGGGCTACAAAAGGATGCCCACCCAGAGTTTGATTATGTTTCCATGCACTTCCCAAGATGGACCAGGAGCTTTACAGCTGGGAGTGCAGTGTTCTCTAGGGGCTGAGTCCATGGCTCCAGGTTCTATGGCCTAAAGAGAGTTAAGGAAGTGTAGTGTAAAAGTGCTTTATTTAAAGACGGTTGTCATAAGGATTTGGCCAATGCTTTATTGAACAGTGCTCTTCATGACAGTTTGCCACTGCTTCCTTTTAAACTATTATGCACCATGAGTCTAAGCAAGGCTTTATTCAAAGATGCCAATAATGCTTTACTTAAAGGCTTGTAAATGCTGACAATAATTTAAATTCCTAAGTGGCTGCAATGTTTTATTAATTATGGTGTGAACACCTTATTGCAATAACCGATTACTCATAATAAGTGCATAAGGGAATGTCATGCTTTATTGGATCAAATCTTTCCTCTCAGATTGTAGATCAACTGTGTTATTAGGACCTTTTCTATCCCCCGAAAAGATTGTCACCTTCAGGGTACCACAAGGCTCATCGCTCAGGCACTTACTGTTTAACATCTACACGGCCCCCCTGATCGCATTGATCACCTCTTTTGGAATTGAAACTACATCTTATGCTGATGATACGCAGTTGTTCTTGGTGCTGGCTAAAGCATCCATTGGCTCTGAGTTCAACTTTAAAAACTGCCTAACCTAAGTAATCTGGTGGATGCAGTCCAATCACTTAAAATGTAATACCGATAAATGGGGAGATCATGCTGCTTCGTAAGTCCAATTCCTTTAACCCTGCTTTATGGTGGACTGCTTCTGCGCCCCCTCTACCTGCCACGGTCGAGGTTGTAAAAAACCTCAGAGTAAAAGTTGATGACTCTCTGCCTTTCCACCCACAAGCTCTTGCAAGGGCGGGAATGTGTTTAAGTGTAATACAATCACTGATATATTTTTTTAGTACCTCCCACTAGTTGCAAGAAAGACAGTGGCCTTGCACTGATAACATCCAGATTGGACTATTGTAAGTTTGTACGTAGGCTCCTCCAAACAAACTATTCAGAAACTGCAGGTGGTACAACACGCTGCTGCCAGACTTGTTTTGATTCTCCTTCGACGATCTTCGGCCTCGGCAGCACAAAAAGCACTACACTTCCTGCCAGTGCATAAAAGGGTCCTTTTCAAAATTCTCCTATTCACGTTCAGAGCCTAAAGAGAACTGGGGCCAAAATATCCAATTTCCAGATTTACCCACTACACTACTAAACAGACTGGCTCTGAGGTCCTCACCAAACCAATCTTTTGATGCCCCCAACTTTCAGACTCAAAACTCGAGGATGTAAAGTCTTTGCTCTGGGCTCAGAGTCCTGGAACCAACTTCCTAGTAATTTGCGAACTCATTGAATCAGACGCCATCTTTAGAAAACAGCATAAGACCTGGCTCTTTGCTGTCTCCGATACACAATGTTACTCGTTCTTTGATAGACACCCCCTTTTGGTCATTTTGTGTTATGAGGTGATTCTTGTTGCCGCTTAGCGCCAGGATGCTCCTTTGGGAATGGCAGTGCGCTCTTCAAGTACACTATTCATTGAATCATTATTGCTGATAATGCAGGGATGTCATGCTTTATTACTGATAATGTCGGCACATGATTGGAATGCTTGACTATTCCTAATAAGTGCAGAGGGAATATGGTTACTGAAGTCAGTAATGGAATGAAGAACTACCACAACATGTGATTCCCATAGATGATTTTGTGCTGTATTGTACATGCAGAGGTTGTACGGTGAATCTTGGGGTCAAGACCCTATAGGGGTGAAATGTAATGTTAAGTACAGGTATTACCACCAGCCTTATGTATATTTGAAAATGTACTGCATAGTATTAGGTAGTGGATGTGTAATAATTGCACAGACTGAACAATTATCTACTCTGGATCAAAGAGTAGCCAACATCAGATTTCAGAACAATGGTAAAAAACCTGTTCATAGCATCATCAGAGAATTCCAAAGATTTGTTTCATGGCTCCCTATTTTTGTTGCTTCTTTTGTCCAGATCTCAGAGATCAACACCATAGGCTATTTGACTTCCTACCTTGCTTGAACAATGTGACCAATATAATGCGCGAAGCAGTTGCTCTGAGTATGTGGCATTCTGCAGACATTATTTAGGGAGGCTTCTGATTTTTCTACAGCAGTTTCAATGTGTGCTCCATTTGAGGTTATTGGCAATAAACAGTCCAAATATGTAACAGGTTTCACTTCTTCCTGTCTTTTTATTATTATTAATAAAAAATGTGCATGCTTTTGTATTTTTTGAGAATTCATTGTTTTACTTTTATCTACATTTATCTTTAGGCTATTTTCTTGACAGCATTTTTCCACTGCCATCGATTATGCTTGAACACCCTTTGCAGTTAAGATGGAATGTAAGCGTATAGGAGGGCAGGAACTTGGCTGGGACATCTTTGCTTGCCTTCAGAATTTCTCTGTAAAGCTTGTTTATGTACAGTGAAAAAAAACAGGGGTGCTAGCAGACTTCCCTGTCTCACTCTGCTTACAACGGCAAACGTGTTGCTGAGGGAGCCTTTTTGGTTTAGCTTGCTCTGAGATGCTGTACCGGAGTACAACATTTCTGATAAGGACAGTACAGCGAGGCCCAAGCCCACATCATTCAGCTTTTTCCATAGCCTTTATCTTGGGTCAAAAGTGGCTGTGAGGTCCAACTAGGCTAAGTACAACAGCATCTTTTTTGCTGTGCTGTATTTGTGAATGCTATAAAGAAACATGAATATTTGGCCGATCATGGACAGATCTTCTGTAAATCCCCTTGGATTGAGTTACTATTTTGTCACTTTGGAACCTAGTCGTTTAAAAAAAAAAAAAAAAAAAAAAGATGTGTCAGACTGATGTGTATCAGACTGACAGATCTGTGTGATTAAGCATTGTTTTAGGCACCGTCTTATACAAAGGTAGAATTGTACTGTTCAGCAAGGATTCAGAATGTGTATTTTTCATGACAAATTCAATTAAGGTTTCTGTTAGGGTACTTAGCCATCACTCTGGATTTTGCTTGAAAATCTCTGCTGGTATCACATTTGGGCCAGGAGCAGGAACGCGGCCGACCAGAACACAGGAGTGGCCACGCGCAAAAAAGTGCATAATTACAAACACTGACTACACTTAAATAAAGAAAAAACTCACGGCGCCGCAGACCCAACCTGTCCAGCTCGAGAACCGGCAACAGGAAACACGGAGCACCCCAGCGTTCCGACCGATGTCGGACAGCAAACAAAACGGGCATGGAGGTGGGAGGGAGGGGCTTATGTTACATGTAAAAATAATTCTAGCATTCTGATTGGCTGTCGTGAGGCAGGATTGCCTCACTTTGTTAGGACTGGGACAAGGAGGACCCATGAGGGGGTAATGGGTTTATATATTTTTTGGTTTGCAGTGGAGTGAGTATTTAACCAAAAAAACCTGCACGTGATGTAACTGGTGTTTATGTAAAGCACTCCTATAGCTTCCGGTCGAGATCGCCGCTTATATAAGCTGCAGAAAAATGCACAGAGAGGTAAAACAAAGCATGACATAAAAAGGAGAGACAAATAGAAACTCGTTTAGTGGCTGACTTGTACAAAGTGAAACCAAAAAACTTGGACAAATTGTGTGATCTTGGGGAAATATTTGATTTCACCAAAATTATTTTTTCTTAATATTTGCACATAAAAGTACTTACAAGATGTGAGTTTAGAATACCAGCTGTACAAAACATATATGCCTGCAAATTATTTTCCTTTCTCATTGTTTCTTCAGTAGGATCCACCTGCTTCTGCTTGCATTGTTCATTTAAAGAATGCCTGTTTTAGCATGCCTCTGTCTTTTGGCAAGGGGTGTTCATGTCAGTTAACCGGGATCTTCCGGCAATCCAAAAGCATTAGGGATCGAAATCGCGATCATGGAGGGAAGGTGATCTGTAAGAACTGGGACGAGGAGGGTTAGCGAGAGATCACTGCATACTCAGGGCCACAGAGAGAGAGAGACAGGAAAACCTGGACATAACACCATCCTGTCTGAGCCAAAACAATGAAACCACTAGTGACAAAAGCTACAATGGAAAGCGAAAACCCTGAACAACTAAGCCAAGATTTGTGTAAAGCGATCTATTGACAAATTCCAGATTTGTGTTATCTCAGAAGCGCATGTATGTGTCACCACCATGCATGTGCGTTCCCATGTAAGGACGTCATGGGTGGTATTTCTTTTTTTAATTTGAGTAACATGAAAGCGTTTATGGTAAGCATAGGGAAAACATGTAAAAGGAACGTGGAGCGGAGTTTGAAAATGCTTGTAAAGCTTTGTTCTGTAAGTGTTTAGAAGTCCATCTCGTAGTATGCCTTCTCCCTTCACACTCACTTTGTTATCACAGAAATAACAAGATTGGACTGAGTTAAAATAATTAGAAGCAGTTCACTGAAACAAGAAATTGCGTACTGTTTTGGCCTTTCAACATAAATACACCAAATGCTGCCAGAAGAAAAACACTTCAGCATAGCTGCCAAGGTTTCAGATTGCAATGTGTGACATTTTCATAATTTCAGTGTAATTATGAGTGACATTTCAACGACTATGAGTGACACTAGTGCGAGCAAAATCCAGCAATGAAGACGGAGGAAACATAGATATCAGAAATGAAACCCATATGAGCATCTGGGTCTGTGCCTGGGCTTCTGTTTTTTTTTCCAAGTATCCTACATGGTTTATGTTTGCTGAACTCTGTTCAAATACTAGTCTTAACATTACCCTGTTTGATTAATGTGTAATTTTTTCGGTTTGTCTTTAAGCTAGCCTCAGTGCCATTCAGGCCAAGCCAATTGGTATTGTCTACAGATGCCATCCTTAATTTGCAAACAAATAAAAAAACATAAACAAGGAGCTCAAACTTATTCCTACAAGGCAGTCACTCATGCTGCTGAATGTAGGGGTTTATGAATACCAAGGCTTATAAATTTTGATTCTACGTCATGCTTCTTTCTTCGATCACCCTACATTTCCTATCACCTTATCTCACTCTTGTAGGCTATTTTTCATTACTGCTATGTCCAGTTGTCACTGTTCCCTTATCTTCCTCTGCCTTCTTCTTGCTCCCTTTCAAAAATTCTCTCTTGCTCTGGACCAAAATGTGGTGGAAGAAAAATTATTCTCTCAGGCCCCCAAAAATGAATTCCCTCTATACCAACCACTTGCATAAAGTAAGCACTGCATACAGGACATAGATGAGTCACAGGAGGTGGAAGGCCTCCTGCACTTGTACCCTGCCCAGACCCGCAGCCACTGCCAGTAGCTGCTCGCTGCTTCACAGAGATGAGCTGCCTAAGTAAATGACAGCGGGAGCTCTTGGCTGGCCGAGGGTGAAGTATAGTTCATATATACTCCATACACTTCCTCCTTATCGCTCTATTCTCCCTTCTTTCTGCCTTACCTCCCATTCTTCCAACACAGAGCACTGCTGCCACTAGATGTCTGTCTGTCCCTCCTATACCACCTCCTTATTCCTCCGCCCACCCAGCTCACCTGCCTGCTGATCCGTCGCCCACTGCTGCACCTGATGGCTTTTCCTTAGCCAATAATGGAGGGCGGGCATCTCGGAATAGTGTAAGCATGTTATGTTGTACTTATTGTTATACCGTTCCAGGATGGCCATCATGTTGCATAAAGATGTAACGTGACGGCCATCTTGGAAGTTATACTAAATAACATTCCAAGATTACCACCTGCTGCTATTGGCTTTGCCACATTTCTGCAATCAGTGGCAAAGCCAATATCGGCAGTGAACAGGCATTGGTAAAGCAATAAATCAAGGTCTATTGCTCAGTTTTGGTACGTAACATCCCGATATGTAAAAGCTTACAAAGGGACTGTGAGAATATGCATTATGCTGTTCCCTTCTAGAACAAGGCTCCTAATAGCGAGCTGTAGAACACTACTCCAGAGAAGAAATAAGGAGCAGATATCCTTAAGTAGAGTGCTTTGTTCACTCACAAAAGGTGTTTCAAAATTAAAGTTGGGCATTCGGTCCCAAAAATTATTTTCAGAGTCTCTGCTGAACTTGTTTTACACTTAAACTAGAAGTTCACCAAAGAGAGAATGTACATACAGATAAACATATGCGCTGGACTCCATGCTGGTTTATACTGCGTTAGCAAATTTACTATTCCAAACGTATTCGCAGTGCTCCCAACCTTTCTAACGAACTTTGGGTCTCATGTACACAAAAAAGTTTTATGGTTGCAAAGCCTGCCTGTAATTTGAAAATGCCGAGGGTGAATGTAAAACAGCGGCGGCAGACAGCAGCACGCACCCCCGGGCATTTTGGACAAAGCAGGCTCAGGCAGCACACACTTGGTCACAGCACTCCAACCTGCAGCGATGCCCTGGGGAACTTTAAGACTGGCACTGGCTGCGGGTAGCTGATCGCGCGCTGACATGCAAGGCTGGCACAGTCTCACCTACTTGGAGGCAGCCCCCATCTCTGACTGTACCCAGAGGGAAGCCTGACGTGCTGCACATGCGGGACCCTGCACCACAACAGCTGAAACAAACGCGACTCTATTATTAAAAGAAAATGTTTCCTACCTTACAACTCGAACCAACTTAAAACTTTGGAAAAAGGAGGCCCCTGCACTTCGAGGAAAGCCAAGCCGATAGTGTGTCTCAACTCTGTGCTACACCATCCTGCTGCCATGGCTGCCCTGAAGTGTCGAGGTCAGGGAAGACAATCAAACTCCCGCCGGCGGCACGGGCAGCTCCTGGGGGCCCAGGTCCATTGGCAGGAAATAGAGAAAAAAAACACATAATGATGCCTGCCTCACGCTGAGTCCGAACCCTGCAACATTGTCGGAGTCTGTTCACGTGACCTGATAGACTGGCGCCAGCGGTCGGGTCCCACTCTAGCAGAGGGCGCCAATTTGATACTAAATGCCCATGTGTGATCCTCGGCACATAGTGTCCCAGGAGGCCGCCAAAAGGTGTCAGTGGCACTAATAGGGTGTGGGTGGGGTGGCAGGCCCACTGAGGGCAGGCCCCGCCCGGCAGGTGTCACTCACTGTCTCGGTCTGGTGACTTCAGGCCTGGGCTGCAGTCTGATTGACTCAGCCTCGCCGGCGCCGAGGGCGGCAATTTCAATGCAGCAGCCTGGAGCCAGCTAGATACATTTGTAGCAGCAGTGGTGAGTGCCCAAGATTAACTGTTACTTGACTGAGCCTGTGCTGGTGGCAGTTCCTGGGCGGCATGTCTGCAGGGAGCAGCAGAGCCGGCGCAGGTCACAGGCGCGCACGTTAGCAGTCTGGCGTGGCCAATACTTCAGCCCTGGTACACCAGAGAGACTGCATTAATATGCGTGACAATGCATTTCAGTGCGGTGCTGCGGAACACCACACTGAAATGCGTTAGAGTCACGCCTGCTGCGTGATACTTGGCAGGCCTGCTTCAGATGCACATTTGTTTATTCTGCCTGTGAAATGTTTCGCTCCCACAACCCCCATTTTATCGCTACTGTATAACGAACCATTTGAGTGGCATTCTTTGCCTTTCCCACAGCGCCGCTCCCAAAAGAAATCACCACTTTGCAACGGTTACCGTCAAAGCATGCATGCATTCTTTGTAGTATCCAATCTAAACAAGTGAGTAACACGTTCAGCAGCGGCGGAGCTGCCGCTTCGCCCATTCCACCTCGCAGCAGCAGGAGGAATGCACACGAAGCAGCCACGCCCCTCCCAGCGATAGGAAAGGTTTATAAAAAAAAAAATCCAATTTCACTGAGCACGACACGCATAAAGCAAAGCGCTGCAGTTAAAGTCCTGCACCCCCCATTTCATGGCTACTGTATAACGAAACCTTTGAGCGACATTCTTTATCTTTCCCATCGTGCCGCCCCTAAAAGAAATCACCACTTTGTAACGGTTACCATCAAAGCATACATGCATTCTTGGTAGTATCCAATCTGAGCAAGTGAGTAGCACGTTCAGCAGTGGCGGAGCTGCCGCTACGCCCATTCCAGCTTGCAGCAGCAGGAGGAATGCACACAAAGCAGCCACACCCCTCCCTGTGATAGGATAGGTTTGTAAAAAAAGATCCTATTTCGCTGACCCTGACAGGCGTAAAGCAAAGCGGCTGCAGCTGAAGTCGTGGTGGGCAGAAAACAGGAAAAAGAGTACTCCTGAAACACAGATTAAGAATGCAAGCGGAAGGTAATTGTAGTTGCTCGGTGCTGCTCTATGAAAAACGTAAGTGAGGTAATCGCCATGTGAAACATTTAGGAAGCAGCAATGAAGAGCAACAATGCATTGAACCAATGCGAAGGCAGCCGGCGGGACATAAGTCCTTTTTGACTACAGCAGGTCTTCCAGACAGCACATGCGCTGTCTAGGCTCGACCTAAAAAACCAGCTTACGCAGAAAGGAATCGCTCAAGTGCGCACTTCGTCAAAGGCTGCATGATCCTCTGCGTATTGAGGGAACGGAAAGCAGTTGGTCATATCAAGAGGGTCTTCTAGAACAGGACCCAGCAGCACACCCTGGACCACCTCGATGCCTTGTCCTTCTTACTTATTCGCAATATTTAAAGTTTCACAGCCCTATCCAGGGACCCTGGCAGTTTGACACTGGTTAAAAATAAGCTGCCTGGAGCTGACTTGCTGCCAGGGGCGGAGATGGTGCCTGAGTCTGGTGCAGTGAGTGTCCCCTGACTACACATGAGTTATGAAATAATAACGGCAGCAGCAACTGCCCTCAGGCAGAAGGGTAGTGACATCAACGTTTCCACAGCATCGCATGAATTATCACTAAAATAGCAACTTTATTATAATTTGGAAATGCATTTTTTGTGTCCCAAAATATCAGTGCGCCCTTTTCTGATAACACACTGATTTGCCCACAAATGCCCCGTTTTAATTTGTCTTTAAAAATTCATCTACTCCACACAAATGCTTAATATTTTGTGAAAATACATTTTTTGTCCACAAATACAAGGTTTGCATTTTTAGTAAATACATCGGTTCAGTCCCCAATTATTAGCAATTGAGCATCATACCTGCTCCGTTTACTACTGGCCTACATGGATAGGTGCTACCTCATATGCCCATGGCTTAGCACTGCATGCCAGTCTCGAAATAGCACTTTGTTAGACGGGGTAGTGGAGTCTGGCTTCATGTATAAATTTGGCTCTCCTAAGTTTAAAAAAATTTTTTGCCTGAAGACGTTGCGTATGGCGGCCAAGTTGTGGTCGGATTGTCGAGATTGCTTGGGACTTACCTACTATAGTGATTGGGCACCCGTGTGGGACTCTCCTGGAACTCCGGAGTGCCTTTTGGACGCTCTAGCCCAGCCACTAAAAGACGCAGGAGTCTCTCACTGGAAGGATGTCGTAGTGGGTAATAAATGTCTTCCTTGGGACTTCTGGAGCCATATTACGAGTGGAGCTCTGTCTAGATTCAAGTTTTATCAGCTTTCATCTTGGTGTAAGAGTCAACGCTGGTCCCTTTTGGAAGATAATCCCATGGAAATCGAACTACAAAATCTGGCCCCGAGGAAGAAAGAAGTGGCTCAATGGTATAACCATCTTCTGGCTGCAGTAGATAGAAAGATGGAAAAGCCATACCGGGTCTGGGAGAATTACTTGCAGAGCTAAGAGCGGAAAGAGTTATGGCAAGTATCTATAGACATGCTTTACCCTTTGATCAAATCTGCCGCACTCAGAAGAAATCACTTTTTCACACTCCACAGGATATATTGGTCCCCCCTTAAAATATCCAGAATAAAGGGTGGTGGAGAAGCTAGTTGTTTGAGATGTGGTTTCCAGAATGCTGACGACGTCCATGTATTCGCCTCCTGCCCCAAGATACAAGAATTTTGGAGAGATGTGGGTAAGACTATTTCTAGGGTCCCGGGTGCTGTTGTGGAGGTAAGCCCATCTCTTATTTTATTTGGCATCGCATCTATGTTGGGTGGGGTGCGAGACCCGATTGGGCTGCAACACAAATTGGTGTTTTATTTGATTTTGTCGGCGAGGAGAGAGATTTGTAAATTGTGGCACCAGGTGGTTCCTCCTACCTGGAATGCCTGGTGGAATTCCGTAAGATATTTCAGAGCTTTAGATCAGAGGGTAAATGTATATCGAGAAAGGCCAGATACTGGGTTGTTTTGGAATTTGTTGGATTATCCACTCAGTGATTAGATTAGATCAGATTAAGGTACAGGATAAGTTCCAATGATTAAAACCTCTGGGTCAGCTCAGGTTGTATATATACGGGCGCCCCCTGTAAAGAATACCAGCTGAGACTAAGAACCACCAAGTTATATGCGCCAGAGGTGGAACAGGTCGAGAGGTTGCTGTAGCTACTAAGGTCATATGAGGAAAAAAAGAAAAAAAAAAAAAGAAAGAAATAGCACTTTGCAAAAGTATAGAAATGGATGCAGGCACATCTTGCAACCTCTGGGCAAACTCTGATATCGTCAAAAAGATAAAAAAAATTAAATGAATTTGCTGTAGAATATCCAGTACAGCTGCAAATTCATTCAGGGCTACTGAGGCAAACCCCCATTAGCAGTATATCAGAACAACTCCATCTGAGCACAAGTTCTTTACAGCCCCCTTAGCACCCAAGATCCTCAGGACAAGTAACTCCAAAAAAGGCAGCACCTTCCAGCAGGCAGGGTCTTCTCAGCTCCTCAACACCAAGGCTTCTTGGAGCAAGTTCATTTAGCAGGCAAGCTTTTCTTGAGAACTGGGATTACTTGTGACGAATACACAACATTTTAAACCTGGTGCGACTACCCACTGGGAGCGTTTCCGATGGTTGAATCTAATGACAATATCTTCTTGTGAAACCTTAATCTTCAACGGGGAAACACCACAGATCTACAGAAACTCCACATATAAATAAAGGGTCAACACTCAGGAGGTCACTTAGGAGGTCTGTCTAGTTTACACCATGCTTTCCAAAGTGGATTTTTCTTGCGGGTCCACCAAGCGAGGCATGGCCGATCCAGCATAAAAAGAACACAAATGTTCTCAATGTGCAAGGACAAAACTCTCTGCATGTTAGGGACATTTAGCTTTGTTGATAATGCACAACTCCCCCATTTTAAAGGTTTGTTTCTGAAAAATCAATAAAATGCTTGCCAAACACCATGAGATCGAAGACTGCTAACATTACGTTTCTGCATAAAGTGCTCTTGACTGGCCAATAGAAGCACTTTTGTCAAAAAGATCCCTGCCAAGCTGATGGAAATTTCTAACTATGGGGGGCAGTTGTCTGCTAGGCTTGCTGAAGCGAGGCATTTGCCACTGTCGGCACCCCAGGTCAAGGGACTCTGGATTGAGAGGTTTGCTGTTTGATTGGCATTCGCATGCCTAAAGACATTGTACAGGAGGGGGCCCTGGACCTTTCAACATGTAAGCCTTCATCGAGCTCTGGAGTCTCGCAGGAGTCTTGCTGGAATTGGCAGCCAGTTTTGGGTGTGGCTAGGTTACTTTAGCCTCGCACAATCATTCAACTGCGCTCATTTTTAAGTAACCCTTATAGGAGTTCCTTAACATCGCACAAACTGGAGAGATGCACTTACCTGCATTCTTTTGGCCAGCAGCAGGGCTTAAGTCCTAGAAAAATGCAAGTATGCAAGTGAAATCATGACACATGGCATCACAGCATGTGACATTGCACATGGCATCACAGAAAGTGACATCACAACCTATGCCCTCAATGGAAGTGACATCACAGGAAGTGATATCACGTCTTACACCTCAGAAATAGGTTTAGCAGTTCTATCATGAGTATATTTGAGCGCATTACAAGATTTACCCTGTGATATTTTGCGTCGGGGTTGTGCCAAAAAAGTGGGGCAACCCCGAACACAAATTCTGGGCCTCAGTGTATACATTTTTTTTAAACTCTGCCACAAAGACATTGGCAGCAAGGAGAAATATACAGCAAATCTGTTCTGCTTAATTGTTTGGAAAGTCTGCATTTTAAAATATCTCATGGGGTTAAGGCACCTGCTGCAGAGATCATTGTGTGCCCAGTAAATCTCAGGAAATAATAATAACGGTAAGATAATGCTGGAGTTTACTGCACTTGCTGGAGAGATCTGTGTTTTGTCAAGTCCCAGTTTTTAATCAAAGTAGCATAGAGTGTTAATATGTTGCCTGCAAACCACATCATGTAACATGCAGATGACAGGTTTTTATTGTATGTAGCTGGATAAGTGAGTTACTGCTTTTAACACAAAGATCATTTTGTTACTTACAGTTCATAAGTTGTATTCCTTCTAATATAGCTCAGTGAGCTATGAAGGACATTTGACTCCTACACCTTGTAACCCTCACTGTCTTATGTAACACATCCTGTACATTGATTTACACGCATATGATTAATTGTCAATGTATAGTGTTTAAGTGTGATGGAAAACGCTCTGACACCCTGCACTGGGTTGGGTAGCACCACAAAAGAAACAAAACAAAATAGACCTGGTATCCTTGGCGTGGTTTACCCCCTAACATTTTGTCTAAAATTCCTCCTGTTTTGCTGGCTTTGTTTTTCCTGGCTTTAGGATTCTGCACACTTTACCACTGCTAACCAGCACTAAAGTACTTGTGCTCTCTGCTTAAAACATGGTAGGATTGGCTTATACCCAATTGGCACACTACTTGCACCCAGGGCTTGTAACTTAAATGTTACTAGTAGGCCTGCAGCACTGATTGTGTAACCCAATTAAGTAGCACTTTAAATATGCCTCAAGCCTGACATTCCAGACTGTGTGTGTGCAATTTTAAATTGCCATTTCAACCTGGGCAAAATAAGCCTTTTGCCAGGCTCAAAACTTCATTTTTAATACATACAAGTCACCCCTAAGGTATGCCCTGGACAGCCCAGAGGGCAGAGTGCAGTGTATTTAAAGGTTGGCAATGTACTTTTAGGTTTTACATGTCCTAATAGTGAAACACCCCTAAAGTAGTTTTTCACTAATCCAAATCCTACCTCTCCAATGGGATAACATTGGAGTTACCTTATTACATTTTATAAGTGTAATTTCCAGGTAACAAATTCATGCTTGGTGTCTTTGGAATTGTAATGAAAATCCTAACTTATGGTGAAGTCTGATTTTAAATTACAATTTTGAAAATGCCAGTTTTAGAAAGTTGGCATTTTTCTGCCATAGCCATTTGGTGCCTGCAGCCTGTCTCTGGGTCACATGACTGGGCATGTGTGACCGTTGGGCTTTGTGTATTGCTCCTAGACAGTCACACACAATGGGGAGCTTAGGTGTGCCTGGATGAGAGGGAGGTGCTGAACCCAACCCCACTTACACTTGAATAGGCTGTGTCCTGCCTCCACCCAAAGGGCTGCATATAACCTGTAGTTAGTCTGGAGACAGGGCAGGGGAGGCAGGGCATCTGTGCACTTCAAAGACCTGTCTCTAGAAGCTCCTCCCCACTTCAAAGGCATAACTGGGTATTTATACTGGACTCCAGACACCATCACTTCCGTAAACTTGTGGACCTGTGGATAATCTACTGCTGTGCTGCTGAAAGGACTGCCACTCTCTTGGACTTCTGCTGTGAAGGACTGCTGTCCTGCTGTGGTGACCTGCTGCTTGCTGCCCTTTTGCCTCGGTGAGAAGGTCTGGACCTGTATGTCTTAAACCCAGAACCCTGAGTGACTCTAAGGGCTAGTTAGCTGGCCTCCTTGTCTGAAGCCTCAGGGACACAACAGACTTCCAACACCCGTGTACCTGGACTCTGCCATCAGTGAGTCTAATCTGCCAAGTGATGCCACCCCAGTATTGGCCCCTTGGAGGTGCGCTTAAGGTGCTCTGCCAGCCTCTGTGTATTCAGCAGAACCGACAAATCTCTGCACGTGGCGCAAACCCGAGCAGAGCCAACGCATCGCCACTGCTGTGTGGATTTGACCCATCACAAAGACCCTCATCGCTGGCCCAGCCCCATTGGAATGACCACTGCAAGACGCAGCCTCGGTGCAGGTCTTTGCATCCCTTGTTGACAACAGCCTTGACGATCACACCCGACTCCGAATTGCAGCCTCACAGCTCTTCGGAACCTATGCAGTGCTCCGACTGTGTGCCGCATCATCGAGGCTGAACTTCCCATTTCAAGTCATGATGACAGGATCCTTGACGATGACTCAGGCCCTCACGTCACATCCTTGTCGCATCTCAGTACCGGCGCATCACTTTGGCTGCACGGATCATCTTCGACGCAGTTCCTCCTCAAACCAAGATTTAAGGTACTCTGTTCAGTTGGCCTAACTAGGTCCCTGTAGCTGACCCACGCTCCATCATGGTCAGCCTGAACTTGTGATTTTGTCCTGATATCCACAGTTATCCACAGTAGGCACTTTGTGCTTTTCGGCGCAATATTCCCAGAACTTTTTTAACTTGAATATCTCCGGTTCTATTGATTGGATTTTTGTCATTTTGGTCTTGTTTTATTTATTAAAGAAAGTAACCTGGTGTGGGATTTTTTTTTAGCGTGGTGTTTTCACTTCATTACTGTTTGAAGTGTTGCACAACTGCTTTATACATTGCCTCTAAGTTAAGCACGACTGCTCTGTGCCAAGCTACCAGAAGGTTTAGGGACAGGTTCATTTAGGGTTTGATTGTGCTTCACCCTGCAAAGTATTATGGTTGCTGCTTGACCAGGGCTCACACCCCAGTCAACCAACAACCCAGTTTCTTACATTGCTATTTAACCAACGCATCTGTCATTCTTACAGTGCATACAGGCACTGAACAAAGTCAAAAGGATGCCTCTCTTATGTACTTGTGAAGTGATAAGCTGAGTGCCTTAGTTCCTCCTCCATTTCATTTAGGTGTGAGGCTCCAGCTAGCTCTTAGCCAGGTTACCCGGATAAAAGGAGGCCTGATGGCCCCCTAACTTTGGCATTTGTTTTGGGCCAGTTGGAATTTAAAATATGAAAGTCTCCTCCCCGCCTGCACGTTGCTGCTCACAATGAAAGTAGACAACGTGCAGGCTGCTGAAGTTGTCCCTGTGTCTGAAACCCACACCCGGACTAAATCAGCATATTTTAATGGGGCCCAACTTCTTGGTATGGTGGACGGCATCCACACTGTGAAAATAGTAGGTGGACGCCATCTACTTTTGCATACCCCTGACTTGTGCCCATGCCAGAAACAACCAACCGCTTCTGCAACGCCTCCTAAAGGACAGTGCCTCCTGTAGAGTGATAACCTGTGTAAAGAAAGAGACAAAGCAACGGTGAGAAATGGGTCAAGTTGGAAGGACAAAGTAAGGCACAAGCGCCTAGTAAGTGAGAAAACTCACCTACTATGATCCTTGCAAGCGGCCTCAAGGTCATTTACTTGAAAGATAAGAAGAGAATATGTTATGATTTTTAAAAACTTCTGAGCCTTGAAACTCTCAGCGAGCATAATTCTCCGAGATGAAAGGAGACCGAACAACGTTATGAATGCAAATGCATGAATAACGTTGAACATTATTGTTGAGAAAACTTTACAAGCAAAATGCAATAATAGACTTTTATCGAGCTAGAGTACCTATGCTTGTTGACAAAGCATAATGTTTACTAGAAAAGTGAGTGAATAAAGCTGGCTCAAGGACCCTCAAGAAGTACAGAAAGTACGACTTAGAAAAGACATTGTTAGACTTGAGAAGGAGAAAGAGCAGTGTTGGAAGTGGAGGTCCCTGTCGCTTACCACCGCCACCAAATGCTGGAGGCGTGCGCCCTCGACCCCTCGCTTCAACGTTAGGCTAAGTAAGGACACCGTCTGAGATAGCCCTGCTCACCCCCTTAGTAGCTTGGCACGAGCAGCCAGGCTTATCTCCAAGGCACGAGTGTTCAGTATGTGCAACCACGCTCACAATAACCCCATGATGTCATCACAAATAGACTCCACACGAGTGTTGATAAAAAGAGTATAATCTTTATATAAGAAATTATACGATACGACCACACGTCACAAAATCAACATATAAGAACGGGTAGTATTCTTTCCGGTGGGTTGGTGGGTTCTAATCCCAACCACCGCGTCTAACCAACAGTTAAGCTCTTCTCTAAACGTTTCCCAATAGGTTAGACCAGTCGTATTGCTAGAAACACACACGTTGCATTAGGAAACAATACTGCAATGCGTAACAATATTCTCTTATACTGTGCAACAGAGAAATAATGCCATACGTAGCGCCACAGTCATGTACTTTCCAATTGAAGGAATAATGCAATGCGTATCACCACCAGCATGCCTTGTACCAGGAAGAAACAAAGCAATGCGTCACGCTACAATCCTGTGCGGTGCAATAAAGAAATAATACACTGCGCCACGTTATACTTCGATACTGTGCACTGACGAAATCATACAATGTGCTACGTTACAATCAAATAATATGCATGGGAGAAATAACGCAGTGCGTAGCGCACCAAGCATAAAGTTCGGTAGGCACAAATGAGATCAGGCGTCATACGACAGTTTGATAGTTCGTTAGCAGCAATAATGCAATTGTGTAATACGACAGTTTTACGTGCTCCAGTAACAGTGCCCCCGTTATGGATCCAATGATAACACACAAAGTACTGCTTCCCACTCCGGCCCCAGTACTGCCCCGTCCTGGGTCAGCACGGGCCGGGATCCGAGCCGAAGCAACGGCTCGCGCAGCTGACTGAGCGGGAGGCCGAGAGAGTGTCCCTCCGGGCCCGCACCCCACCCCAGTTGTTGATCCACGTTACCTGGGGGGGCGCAATCCCACTCTCCTCCCCAACGTCAGCGACTTGGGCCTTGATCTAGAACTCCGTCATGGGTTTTAGCGGACTCGGGCCGGCGGCTCAGCTCTTCCGTGGCTGCCGGTCTGGGCCGCTACTGATGGACTCCGAGGGCCCCGATGACTTAGCCCTCACTCCGGCGGACTCGGTCCACACCGAGACCCGCCCTCAGCACTGTGGAGACTTTACTTCAGTTTGGTGCACAACCTAACCCGGCACTCCTCACCAGCACCTCAGGGTGTACTTCGACACGCACACCACGCGTCCGAGACTTGCCTCTTCTCTGGTGCTCATGACGATCCGGCGCTCTTCACCAACGCTCCGCTTGCACCTCAACATGCACCCTGCGCGTTCGAGCCTCGCCTCTTCTCCCGGTGCACAAGATGTCCAGGCGCTCTTCCTCACGCCCTGGCTGCACCACGACATGCACTCCCGCATGTCCGAGTCTCACCTCTTCTCCCGGTGCACACGATGTCCAGGCGCTCTTCCTCACACCCTGGCTGCACCTCGACACGCACCCTTGCACGTCGGAGACTCACTTCTTCTTTTGGTGCCTACGAGGCCCAGGCGCTCTTCACCAACACCCGGGCTGCACCACGACACGCACCCAGCGCGTCCGAGACTCACTTCTTCCGCTGGTGCACACGATGTCCAGGCGCTCCTCACCAACGCCCTGACTGCACCACGACACGCACACTGCACGTCCGAGTCTCGCTGCTTCCTTTGGTGCACATGAGGCCCAGGCGCTCTTCACTAGCACCCGGGCTGCACCACGACACACTTGCGCGTCCGAGCCTCGCCTCGTCTCCCTGTGCACTCCATGACCAGACGCTCCTCGCCAACACCTTGGCCTGCACCACGACACGCACTCGGCGCGTCTTAGACTTAGCTTACTCCTGCGTGCCCACGATCACACGGCACAACTTCTGAGGGTCTCAAGCGGCACAAAGCACGCGCACACCGCGTTGCGTGGGACTTCTCCGGAAACTTTTATGATCCTGTATTTCCAAACAGGGAGCCAGCTCACCTCGGGCCCTTGGGGTTACAAGACACAGCACAAAGCACAGTCTTCTTCAAGCAGGGGGACCCAGCGCCTCCAAGCACAGTCCCAGCAGCCTCTTCCTTAGTTAGAACAGCAAACTGCAGACCAGCCCCAGATCACGAAGCAAGGATTGGTCTATCCACCACAGTCTCTTCAGTTGTTCCTTCTTTAGCAGAGGTTCCTCTTGACCACAGAATGGGTCCAAGCCTTTTCAGTCTCAATCCATATCTGTTTCATTCCCACGTTCAGGGGTTTCAGCTCTCATAGTTATACCCCTTACTGTCTTTGAAGTTTGTATGTGCTCAGGGGTCCCTGACCCCTCCCTAAATCAGTTCTGGGTGTCTCCCTCCCAGTGTCACCTCTCTCCCTTTGATACTGGGGGTCTGGATCCTTAATCACTCAGCAGGAGATGGTTCAATTGGTTTATAGCACCAGCCCAGGCCTTTTCACCTCCCGGGTTTCTCCTCCCCCTACTCTCCAGATGCAGGGCAGCCTGGTGCCATCTCAACTCCTCCCTGGGTCAAGACCTCTCCCAGCTCCTCTCACCTTTCAATTCCAGACAGACAATCCACATTTCAGAGACACACAGAAATGCTCAGAGCACAAAACTCAGCCACTTCTAAAAGAGTGGTTTATAAACACACAGTGACAAAACCACCTTTACAGAAAGATGCATTATGACACTGTGAGTTCACACATACCAAACTTCACCTCTCCATTATAAACTGACAGGAAACTAGGCTAACAAATACAACACCTAGCCTCCCCCATTCTGTCCTATGGGCAGAATGGCCTTTCAGCAGTGAAAAACTAAATGGAGAGTTTTTCACTGCCAGAACACAACACACACCTCTGTTTATGTTCTGCCTTTTACCTACACTGCACCCTGCCCAGGGGTTACCTGAGACCTACCACATGGGTGCCCCATGTGTATGTAAAAGGGAAAGTCAGGCCTGACAAGTGGTTGCACTTGTCATGACAACATGCTAACTTAGCATTCTGCGCGCAGGCCCTACACTGAAGGCCTGAGTTCCCTTCTCTGCGTGCCCTTGCATTACTAGCCCTTTCACACACAGTGCACATCACTAAGGACTTTTACTAGTAAGGCAAACATACCAATCATGGCCAACCAATCACCATACATTTTACACAGGGAACTCCTGTACTTTGACACTGATCAGCAGTGACAAAGTACCCAAAGCATCTAAATTGGCATCTCAAGGTCAGGAAAATGGTCTAGGGGGGGAGCAAAAAGTTTAGGGAACTTTAACCAAAAAGGCCAAGTCCTACACAACCCCCTCCCAGCGAAAAGCCAGGGGAGACCAATCATTACTTTGATGGACTTCCCGGTTTCGGGCGATAGAACCAGGACGCAGGCCCTCTACCAATCAATCAATCAATCATGTCACTTATAAAGCGCACTACATACCCGCGAGGGTCTCAAGGCGCTGTGGGAAGAGGGGGGTGGTGCTGCTACTGATCGAAGAGCCAGGTCTTGAGGAGTCTTCTGAAGGCCAGTAGGTCTTGGGTCTGTCGGAGGTTGGTGGGGAGGATGTTCCAGGTCTTGGCGGCAAGGTGGGAGAAGGATCTGCCGCCGGCGGTCGTTTTCCGGATGCGGGGGACTGTGGCGAGGGCGAGGCTGGTCGAGCGGAGCTGGCGGGTGGGGGTGTAGAAGCTGAGTCGTCTGTTGAGGTAGGCTGGTCCGGAGTTGTGGAGTGCTTTGTGTGCGTGGGTGAGGAGCTTGAAGGTTATCCTCTTGTTGACAGGGAGCCAGTGCAGGTCTCTCAGGTGGGGTGTGATGTGGCTGCGTCGGGGGATGTCGAGGATAAGACGTGCAGAGGCGTTCTGGATGCGTTGCAGCCGTCTCAGGAGCTTAGCCGTCGTTCCTGCGTAGAGGGCGTTTCCGTAGTCCAGCCTGCTGGTGACGAGGGCATGGGTGACTGTTTTTCTTGTTTCTGTGGGGATCCACTTGAAGATCCTGCGGAGCATTCGGAGGATGTTGAAGCAGGATGAGGAAACGGCGTTGACCTGCTTAGTCATGGAGAGGGTGGGGTCGAGGATGACCCCTAGGTTGCGTACGTGGTCGGTGGGTGGTGGGGCTGTTCCCAGTGATGTTGGCCACCAGGAGTCGTCCCAGGCTGAAGGGTTGGAACCAAGGATGAGGACCTCCGTCTTGTCCGAGTTCAGCTTCAGGCGGCTGGTCCTCATCCATTCGGCGACGGCCTTCATTCCTTCGTGGAGGTGGGCTTTGGCGGTGTGAGGGTCTTTGGTGAGGGAGAGGATCAGCTGGGTGTCGTCGGCGTAGGAGATGATGTTGAGGTTGTGCTGTCGGGCGACGTGGGCAAATCCTGTGAACCAAATCCATTCCCTGGGTCATCCTCATCCACTTCACCATCACCTGTCTCCTGAGCCTCTTTGGGTTCCCACCAGGCCCTCAAGGCCACCTGCAGCTCCTCCTTCTTGGCGCTACTCTTCATGGGACATCCCAAAGCCCTGCAGTATTTCCTCAACTGATCAACCTTGTAGGTAAACAGTGCCTCAATGTCAAGCTCCAATTCTGCAATCTCAGCCTCACCGGCTATCTGGCTCTCCCCCTGAGACATGATGTGTGGATTAAACTTAGAACCACCAAATCAAAAAAACAATATGTTGTGGTATCGCGGGCTACAATCAATTTATGATGAACCCCAATTACTGTGAGTGGTTTTGCACATACGCGTTTACTTTCTATTAGGATCGAATCCCACCGCTCTGCCGCCAAATGTTGGAAGTGGAGGTCCCTGTCGCTTATCGCCGCCACCAAATGCTGGAGGCGTGTGCCCTCGACCCCTCGCTTCAACGTTCGGCTAAGTAAGGACACCGTCTGAGATAGCCCTGCTCACCCCCTTAGTAGCTTGGCACGAGCAGCCAGGCTTATCTCCAAGGCACGAGTGTTCAGTATGTGCAACCACGCTCACAATAACCCCATGATGTCATCACAAATAGACTCCACACGAGTTTTGATAAAAAGAGTATAATCTATATATAAGAAATTATACGATACGACCACACGATACAAAATCAACATATAAGAACGGGTAGTATTCTTTCCGGTGGGTTGGTAGGTTCTAATCCCAACCACCGCATCTAACCAACAGTTAAGCTCTTCTCTGACCGTTTCCCAATAGGTTAGACCAGTCGTATTGCTAGAAACACACACGTTGCATAAGGAAACAATACTGCAATGCGTCACGATATTCTCTTATAATGTGCAACAGAGAAATAATGCCATACATAGCGCCACAGTCATGTACTTTGCAATTGAAGGAATAATGCAATGCGTATCGCCACCAGCATGCCCTGTACCAGGAAGAAACAAAGCAATGCGTCACGCTACAATCCTGTGCGGTGCAATAAAGAAATAATACACTGCGCCACGTTATACTCAGATACTGTGTACTGACGAAATCATACAATGCGCTACGTTACAATCAAATAATATGCATGGGAGAAATAACGCAGTGCGTAGCGCACCAAGCATAAAGTTCGTTAGGCACAAATGAGATCAGGCGTCATACGACAGTTCGATAGTTCGTTAGCAGCAATAATGCAATTGTGTAATACGACAGTTTTACGTGCTCCAGTAACAGTGCCCCCATTATGGATCCAATGATGACACACAAAGTACTGCTTCCCACTCCGGCCCCAGTACTGCCCCGTCCTGGGTCAGCACGGGCCGGGATCCGAGCTAAAGCAACGGCTCGCGCAGCTGACTGAGCGGGAGGCTGAGAGAGTGTCCCTCCGGGCCCACACCCCACCCCAGGTGTTGATCCACGTTACCTGGGGGGGGGCACGATCCCACTCTCCTCCCCGACGTCAGCGACTTGGGCCTTGATCCAGAACTCCGTCATGGGTTTTGGCGGACTCGGGCCGGCGGCTCAGCTCTTCCGTGGCTGCCGGTCCGGGCCGCTACTGATGGACTCTGAGGGCCCCGATGACTTGGCCCTCACTCCGGCGGACTCGACCCACACCGAGACCAGCCCTCCGCACTGTGGAGACTTTACTTCAGTTTGGTGCACAACCTAACCCGGCACTCCTCACCAGCACCTCAGGTTGTACTTCGACACGCACACGATGTCCAGGCGCTCTTCCTCACACCCTGGCTGCACCACGACACGCACCTTTGCATGTCGGAGACTCACTTCTTCTTTTGGTGCCTATGAGGCCCAGGCGCTCCTCACCAACACCCAGGCTGCACCACGACACACACCCAGCGCGTCCGAGACTCACTTCCGCTTGTGCACACGATGTCCAGGCGCTCCTCATCAACGCCCTGACTGCACCACGACACGCACACTGCGCGTCCGAGTCTAGCTGCTTCCTTTGGTGCACACAAGGCCCAGGCGCTCTTCTCTAGCACCCGGGCTGCACCACGACACGCACACTTGCACGTCTGATCCTTGCCTCGTCTCCCTGTGCACTCCACGACCAGACACTCCTCTCCAACACCTTGGCCTGCACCACGAGACGCACTCTGAGCGTCTTAGACTTAGCTTACTCCTGCATGCCCACGATCACACAGCACAACTTCTGAGGGTCTCAAGTGGCACAAAGCACGCGCACACCGCGTTGCTTGGGACTTCTCTGGAAACTTTTATGATCCTGTATTTCCAAACAGGGAGCCAGCTCACCTCGGGCCCTTGGGGTTACAAGACACAGCACAAAGCACAGTCTTCTTCAAGCAGGGGGACCCAGCGCCTCCAAGCACAGTCCCAACAGCCTCTTCCTTAGTTAGAACAGCAAACTGCAGACCAGCCCCAGATCACGAAGCAAGGATTGGTCTATCCACCACAGTCTCTTCAGTTGTTCCTTCTTTAGCAGAGGTTCCTCTTGACCGCAGAATGGGTCCAAGCCTTTTCAGTCTCAATCCATATCTGTTTCATTCCCACGTTCAGGGGTTTCAGCTCTCATAGTTATACCCCTTACTGTCTTTGAAGTTTGTATGTGCTCAGGGGTCCCTGACCCCTCCCTAAATCAGTTCTGGGTGTCTCCCTCCCAGTGTCACCTCTCTCCCTTTGATACTGGGGGCCTGGATCCTTAATCACTCATCAGGAGATGGGTCAATTGGTTTATAGCACCAGCCCAGGCCTTTTCACCTCCCAGGCTTCTCCTCCCCCTTCTCTCCAGATGCAGAGCAGCCTGGTGCCATCTCAACCCCTCCCTGGGTCAAGACCTCTCCCAGCTCCTCTCACCTTTCAATTCCAGACAGACAATCCACATTTCAGAGACACATAGAAATCCTCAGAGCACAAAACTCAGCCACTTCTAAAAGAGTGGTTTATAAACACACAGTGACAAAATCACCTTTACAGAAAGATGCATTATGACACTGTGAGTTCACACATACCAAACTTCACCTCTCCATTATAAACTGACAGGAAACTAGGCTAACAAATACAACACCTAGCCTCCCCCATTCTGTCCTATGGGCAGAATGGCCTTTCAGCAGTGAAAAACGAAATGGAGAGTTTTTCACTGCCAGAACACAACACACACCTCAGTTTATGCTCTGCCTTTTACCTACACTGCACCCTGCCCAGGGGTTACCTGAGACCTACCACAGGGGTGCCCCATCTGTATGTAAAAGGGAAAGTCAGGCCTGACAAGTGGTTGCACTTGTCAGGACAACATGCTAACTTATCATTCTGCGTGCAGACCCTACACTGAAGGCCTGAGTTCCCTTCTCTGCGTGCCCTTGCATTACTAGCCCTTGCACACACAGTGCACATCACTAGGGACTTTTACTAGTAAGGCAAACATAGCAATCATGGCCAACCAATCACTATACATTTTACACAGGGAACTCCGTCACTTTGACACTGATCAGCAGTGGCAAAGTACCCAAAGCATCTAAATTGGCATCTGTAGTTCAGGAAAATGGTCTAGAGGGAAATCAAAAAGTTTAGGGAACTTTAACCAAAAAGGCCAAGTCCTACAAGCAGGTAATTAGCAATAGCGTCAACAGTAGTTCCCTAGTTTATGTATGTCATACCATTCACCCATGTTGGTTTGTGTTTTTAGGAGAAAGATTACAATTATCATAAGGCAAACAATGAGATGAAAGCAGGAAATAGGGGCCGACTTGGTAGGTGAGAGACTGTGGTTGCATAGAAGAAGTAATAGAGTAAGATAACAAAGAGAGAGAGTTCAGACATGGGGTTAATTTGTTTATTGCATTGCTGCGGTAATAGCATATCTGTGTGACATCACAGTGCCAAGGCAGAAGCCCTCACCCTGATTTGAAGACTTCCTGGAATGCACCCATTTCTCATTCCCTCTATCCGCTTCCCCTTTGCTTGTTGCCCTGGGAGTTACCTCTGTGTACAATCACATGTTGATACTAGGGTGACGGAGGAGGTAGGGATCTGCAGTCCAGCCGATAGATGTCGCTTGCTCCGGAAGAGGTGCCAGGTCAGTGCACAGGCCTTGACAGCCACCCGGGTGTGGCGCTGCGTGGCCTGGGTTAAGTAGGGCCTAGCGCTGCGCACAATGAAGGACACCACACAGTGTTGCACTCTCTGTGGCGGAAGACCCCGAGCGGTATTCCGTTGTTTATTTAACACCTCAGTCCGCGCCCGCCCCGAGGAGTGCTTGCAATGTAACAATGTATGGGAGAGCCCGGGTAACTCTCTACATCCCTCCTTTTCGTTAGCACATGTCCATTGTCTGTTATGTCTTCAGGGGGATGTGCACGCAACGTCTCTGAACCTTTGGCTTGGCGCAGGGTTCGGCCAGAGATCATACACTGACTCTGGGAGCTGTGACTGGCCCCTTCTTCGGCCTGGGTACCTGGCGTTGGTGTGGCCATGACGTCTTGGTTAGGAGTCTCAGGGGTCGGCACAGCCACGCTCGCCCGTGCTCTGTTCGAGCTTTGGTCTGGAACTGGGGATTCTTGTGGACTGTTGTGGATGTGGCCACCAGTCTCTTCAGGCTCATTGACTTCTGGGTCTGTGCAGTGTTCGTAAGCTCTCTTGAACCATGCCACATTTCTGGTGACCCCTTGTCGCGGAGACAATTTTCCCTTGAACGCGAACTACTTTCCACACTTCCGCCTCATACAGGGTCCAAAATTTCCATCCTGGATGTCTGTCTCTGACTACCACATGGTCTCCCACTTTCACCGATGGCGTCTTGGCACCCCTGGTGAGGCTTGCCTTCTGGTTAGTTGCTTCCCTCCGAGCTTGTACTGCCACGTCATCTCTTTCGGGAGGCCTCCAGGCAGGTTCCGTCGGGATGCTGTCTCGCGGGGCTCGCCTGAAGAGTAGGTGAGAGGGTGCACCGTGAGTGGTGCTGTGAGGGGTCTGCCTATAGGCATCCAGGAATTAATGTAAGGCTTTTTCCACATCTTCTCCCTGCTCCACCACGATGCTTAGCGCCCGGTTGAGCATCCTCATGAACCGCTCCACCTCGCCATTTGCTTGCGGCCACTGTGGGGTGATTTTTTGGTATTGAATGGCTTTTTTTGTCTAAGTACTCTTGAAATTCTCGGCCCTGGAAGGGGGGTCCGGACCTGATTTCTACTGGGAGGCCTATGAACGCGAAAGTCTTGTGAAGAACCTTTTGTACTTGTGCGAATGCTGTGGAAGCAACCACCTCCACTATTGGGAATTTGGAGAATGAGTCCATTAGTACCAAGGTACTGCGACCATCGGGAAAGCTGCCAGAGTCGATGCTGACCTTTGACCAGGGCATGTCGCTCGGCTCCTCGGTGATGACGGGTGCTGGTGCAGGCTCGCCTCCTGTCATGGTACACGAGTGGCAGTGTCTGATCTTCTCTTCCACCATGGCATCCATACCAGGAAACCATACCTTGCTTCGGAGGCATGCCTTTGTTTTCGCCATCCCTTGGTGTCCAACGTGTGCAAGCCCATCGACTCGATCCTGCAATTCTCTTGGCACTACGATGACATGGCCTCTCAACACGACCCCATGCTCTCCTTCGCTCAGTTCGCTGCGGACTTTCCTCAGTTGCTGCCGTGCATAATGGTCTTCGGCGATTAGTGCTTGTGCACCATCTAAGAAGCAGGCCCAGCCTTAGGTCTGCAAAGCTTCCTTGACTCTTGTCAGCGTTACGTCATTGGTCGTGGCTAGCCCGATCTCTTCGAGTGTCACAGCTTTGGGACAGGCTTCCTGAGTGATCATTCTGACGAATGCTTCGGTGTGTTCCACATCTGGGGGCATGCACCGCACGTCAGTTGCTTCTGGATGCCTCGACAGAAAATCTGCAGGGTTGTGTGCACCAGGGCGAAATATGACTTTGAATCTGTAGGCTTGCAGTTGTACAGCCCATCGTTCTATTCTGGGGGGTGCTAGTCTCGATGTTCCTGTGAACAGGGGAAGCAGCAGCTTGTGGTCCGTCACTACTTGGAATTCTTGCCCATAGAGATACAGGTGAAAGTGTTGGCACGCCCACTTAAAAGCAAGGGCCTCTCTTTCAATCTGGGCGTACCTTGTTTCCGTGTCCGACAGGGCTCGACTGGCGTATTCAACTGGTGCCCAGATATCCCTGTTGCTTTCTTGGAGAAGGACTGCCCATAGGCCAACGGGGCTGGCGTCCACCACCAGTTTGGTACGCCTTCCTGGGTGAAAGTAGGCCATAACCATCTTGTCCATTAGCGCTGTCTTGATGGCTTGGAATGCGGTATTAGCTGCAGTGGTCCATTCCCAGGTGCTTCCGCTGGGCATGAGGGCTCGCAGCGGCTCAGACAGCGAGGCTAGATTCGGTATGAACCGGCCGCAGCAGGTAGCCATACTCAGAAAACTGCAGACTTCAGTTGGCGTTGTGGGGTACTGGCTGACCGGATGGCTGCTGCTTTCTTGGGGTCCACTTTGAGCCCTTCCCTTGAGAATATGTACCCAAAGAAGTCTATGGATTCTTGGTAGAAAGAGCACTTTGCCCTATGGAGGGTTAGGCCGCAGTCCTCCCAGCCGTTGGAGCGTGGCTCGCAGGTGTTTGTGATGATCCTCTAAGGTGTTGGAGAACACCAGATATCGTCACTAAGGTTAATGACTCCTTGCAACCCAGACAGGGCTTCTTTGATGGCATTTTGGAAAACTTCTGTAGTGGAGGACACCCCGAAGCTCAGCCTTTTGTACCTCCGGAGGCCCACGTGGGTGGAGAACGTGGTGATGTATCGGCTCTCCTGGTCCAGTTCCAGCTGATGGTATCAAGTGTTCAGAACCACATGGCTCCGTTGAGGTCCGCCACTATGTCGTCCATCGTGGGGGTCAGGTGCCGTTCTCTCTTGACTGCCTGATTTGAGAGGCGCATATCTACATAGAGCCGGATGGCACTGGGCTGTTTGGGCTTTGGAGCGACACTTTCTTGATGACATCGATGTCTTCCAGTTTCTTTAGTTCTGCTTCTACTTGTGGGTGGAGATGGAATGGCACTCTCCTGTGTCTCAGAGCTGTCGGCCTGACAGTGAGGTCAATATGTAGTTTGAACTGCTTCCCTTTGAGCTTTCCCAGTCCCTTAAACAATTTCGGGAACTCTTGTAGGATGGTGTCGGCATGGCAGTCGTGTACTTGATTTGCAAAGAAAACGAGGCCCAGGTCGTCTGCCGTGTGACAGCTGAGTAAAATCCCTTTCTTTCCTTCGGTGATGTGGAACCTGGCTCTCCTGGTGTGCCTGTCACTGGTGACTTCTGCTTCGATTACTCCTCTGAGACGGAGTTGATGAGTCCCTCCATATGTATATATTCTGGCCTTCGTGGGGGCGAGTGCCTGGCGTGGAGATAGCCTCTCATACTGTTCCAAGTCCATGACATTCACCGACGCCCCAATGTCAATCAGTGCTTGGAGGGTGGATCCGGCCAGTTGAACGAAGCACATGGGGGGGGGTCTTTTCTGTTTGTCTGACCGGCTCACCAAGGATATGACAAACACGTCGTCATCATCATCTTCCGTGGTGAGACTGCGCCCTTGTATTGGACCCTCTTCCTGGGCCTGTGCATCATGGAGCGACAGTTGACGCAGTTGCTGCATCGCCCCGCATGACTTTGTGTAGGTTGGTCGAAATCTGCTGCTTCGGCACACTTTTGCAAAATGGTTTTGTTTCCCGCAGTGGGTAAAGATCTTCCCTTTTGTGAAGCACGGGCCAGCTGGAGGGTGTTCCGCTCCACAGTTGCCACAGGTCCCGGCCATCTGCGTTCTCACGGTCGTGCGTGTGGCACCTGGGAGTCGTTGGATCACCTCGACTCTTTTTGACTTGGTTGTACTTGGAGGTGTGAGATACTGTGGCGCTTCTGTTGATGGCCACCTCCATTTCTTCTGCGCGAGCGTCGGACAGCTCATGGGACCTCGCAAGAATGAGTATATCGTCCAACGATATCCCTGGTTGACGGAGGAACAGCTTCCATAGGAGGACTGAGCGACACCCTTGGATCACCTGGGCCCGTTTCTCTTCCCTTTGACCCGCAAAAGTGCACATGCTTGCCAGTCGCCATAGCCGTGCATAAAACATGTCCACCGATTCTGTGTCTGACTGCTTCGCTTGCCGCAGTTTAAAGCGCTCGAAATTGAGCTGAGTATCAAAATGCCGATCAAGTGCGGCGACCGGGGAGTCGTAGTCAGAATCGTTTCTTTGTTTTGGGAGTGTTTCGAATAGGTCATAAATCTCTGCCCCTCCATAGTATATGAGTAGTGACCTTTTTACTTTTCTATCTATCTCCCGCGTGCCAGTGAAATAGTGGTTGAGATGTTCTATCCAGGCCTTCCATCGCGGGGCCGCAGTTGCCGGGTCCGCCGTTTAGCTGAATGGGGGTAGAGGAGAGACTGCTGTATGGCTGTGTATGTGGGGTGGTGCTGCAGCGTCTGCTTGTAGGTCCCCCGCATCTGCTTACGGGCCCACAGCACCTGCCTGTTGTGGTGGGCTCATGGCAGTCTGGCTTGCTACGGCCTAGACGTGTGCTGAATTATGTGTTTGAGATGCCTGCTCCCTCACAATGTGCAGTCCTTATTTGCTGACAGTGTCTCCTGATGTATTGAAATGTCTTTATTTGTGTACATTTTTTTTCACCCTAATGCAGGGCCTGCCGTGTGGGCTGCAATTCCTAAGCCAACCAC
Source organism: Calotriton arnoldi (assembly GCA_963921515.1). Classification (NCBI taxonomy): domain Eukaryota; kingdom Metazoa; phylum Chordata; class Amphibia; order Caudata; family Salamandridae; genus Calotriton; species Calotriton arnoldi. The sequence continues at coordinate 276,935 of CAWUFW010012168.1, read as the reverse complement.
TGAGAGGGGGGGGGGCGCAGTGAGCACATGTCCTTTGCCGTGTGAAGCGGGCCTCAGTGTTCTCACCTGAAGCCTTACTGCTCGCTTTGCCAGGCAGTCTCCTGCCCCCTGCTGTTGCAGGCCTCTCCGGGCCGTCGGGGCACGTGATGCAGGGCGTGGTCCCCTGCTGACTGCGGCGTCGTCAGCTCCTCCGGCGCGCATAGCAATGTGTTGCTTGTTGCCAGCGGCAGCTTGTGGGTGGAGGCGCCAGGCTGGAAGTGAAGGCAGGCACTGGGGAGGCTTCAGAAGACAGTGTTACCGGCCGTGTGGGGAGGCCCAGAAATCGGCGCCTGATGGGGTGACACGGCCTCCGTGGACATGAGGACGGCGTGAAGGTGCCCTCTTCGGACCTTGCAGGTACGGCGGTGATGCGTGGATCCGTCACCGGCCTCGTCGCCAATGTGGCTCTGCGCGGCCTGGGTTAGGTAGGGCCTAGTGCTGCGCACAATGAAGTATACCACACAGTGTTGCACTCTCTGTGGCGGAAGACCCCGAGCGGTCTTCTGTCGTTTATTTAACACCTCGGGACGCACCCGCCCCGAGGAGTGCTTGCAATGTAACAATGTATGGGAGAGCCCGGGTGGCTCTCTACACCGGGGAGACCCCTCACGTAACTTTAAATCTGCCTTAGATCGAATCAAAATCATCAATGGTACGCTCCCGATATAGGCTCTTTTTATGTTAACTAGTCAAATCAACAGTCTATATCCAATTCTCATTCAGTTTTGAAAAGACAAAATGCACAGGTTAATCACAATTTGACTTCCAACATATTTGAAACTCTTGAGCCCATCCTTGAGCGAGGATGTCATAGAAGTAATACGCAAACCTCCTCCTTTGGCACTGCAGTGACATGCATCATCAAAAAACTGCCTCCTTTTACTAGAAAGCGAAAAAAAACTAGATAATCTGACCAATGGTTATTGGCAACACAAAGTGAACAAAATAAATACATCAGGTAATTGGAAAGACGATTGCACTAAGCATCCACCAAAGCTGTCTTTACTGGATATAAAAAACAGAAACAAAGACAATATCAAAAGAGCTAACGTTTCATATATTAAATGTCCGATATAAGCCTAATAAAATGAACCAATGAGCCTTTTGAGGTAAGCAGGCATGCCTAAATCCCAACACAAAGCATCAAACCCCTCACCCACAAGAACACTGTCTAAAATTTGCTGAATTCCTAGCTTGTAAAAACAGAAGATTAGACTAGAGATGCCAGCAGTGAGCCGAGAATATTAACGTGCTGCTGGAGCAAGGAGTTTTCCCTAAATTCATGCTACTTATGAAAAGGTTTAGTGCCTGCCCCATGTGGAGGTACCGACTATTGAGTAGGAAATATCTTCTTACCATAGTATCAAAGGAATAAATTATCAACAAGGTAAGTATATGTAGGAAATTATAGGTTTATTATGCCAAACTCCAGCTACCTGTACCTTGAATATATCTATATGTAGTAAAGAGCGTTGATTACTTAATGGGTGTTCCCAGCAGACTAAGCTTGTCGTTACTGGCAGATGGTGGAGTGGCGTATTGTGTGGCCGCAAGATGGGACACTGTGACTTTAACCATCCACGTGGGGTTTTGAACTGTGCTCCAATGGGAGCGGATATTCCAGAATTTAAACCCCAGGTGATATGAGCCATTAGTGAGACAGGCATTGAGAAAAGCCATAAGGCTAAAACGCGTCTGCCGCAGCGTTTCACATATTAACTGGCTGAGCTGTACAAATGAATTCAGGCTTATTAAATTCACAGGTGATTCATCCGAGTTGTGCCCTCTTGATTCAGAGTGGAAGTTTGGACTTGATGTAGTAAAGATATGTAGATGTGGAGTTAAGGATAGTGAATCTATACTTTCCTATATGCACTTACCTTCTCAATATTTTGGCCCTTGATATTTAGCCTGCAATATTATAATGGGCGATATTTCCTAACTCGATATTCCAGCCTACACCCTCTGCCCCAGCTATCTCAATAGCTTTCATCCCTCCATGTTTTGCTGTGTATATAAGTGTATTTGTATAGCTTGAACCTACCCAAAAGGCAGTGAAGCACTGTACAGGATTAAACTCAAACATGCAGTCAACAAGTGATTGGAGGCATGCTTGATTGTGATAGAGGAAGTGAATTGTTACTGCAATGTGAGTGGTCCTCATGAATGCGTGGACGTTTTTGCAGATCATGGGTACATAGAGAAGACATGTTGATTTACTATTTTCGTTTTTGCGCATGTTCCTTTCCAGTCTAATGGTGTTCTGGCTGGGAATTTGTAGAGAGTCCCAAGAATTGGTGAGCCTGTCAGCCAGCAAGACGGAGTGCCATTTCTAATGACTTTGTAGATGAAGTGGCTGGCTTCGTAGATCATGCATGTCTGTAAGTGGAACAAGTAGCGGTCCATCAAGGTGGAAGAGAAGTGTCATATTTCTTCGGGCTCTTGATGAGGCATGCTGCAGTTTAGACATTGGGAGGCTGTGAACCTGGGTGTTGCCACCATCCATTTGTGGGAGGATTGGTAAATGCATGTTAAAAGTATGGAAAGTTAAATTTTTCTCAAATCAGAAAGCTAACAGTTAGGTGATATACAATGTGGCTTTTAGACCAGGCTGTGGTCACCTTTCTGTTCAATGACGCCATACACTGCTTGATAGACAGTACGAGCCCTGTCTCTGAATTTTTCTCAGTCTAGCAGTGTTCAACACAGTAAAGTGTACAACTCCCTTTAATTTTTTGGAAACAGACATTTCTTAGCAAAAAGACTGGAGAGGGTGATCCAGGGCCTGGTGCATGAAGATTTAAAGGGCTTCGTTGAGGGGAGACAACTACATGAGTTGAATTATGATCTGGTGAGTGCAATAGATATTGCTACTCTAAAGAGAAATCTATTAATGTTAATGACATTTGTTGACACTAAGGCTTTTGCTAGGGATGTGATGAAGCAATATGACCTGGGAGAAGAATTTTCAAGGGCAATTCGATCAATTTATAAAGAGTCAACATCAAGAATTGTAGTAAATGGGAAACTAACGGAACAGATTCATATGAGAAGAGGGACACGGCAAGGGTGTCAGTTGTCACCCTTGCTCTTCTATTTATATATTGAGCCCTTAGCAAATAGAATTACGAGAAACCAGGACATTATCCCTATCAATCATAATGGATGGGAGAAAAAAGTCAGACTTTATGCAGAGGTCTTGATGATATATACCCAGGACCTCTCTGGCTCTTCCATTGCTACTATGCAAACTCTGAAGGAGTTTGGAAGGGTCTCTGGATATTTGGTGAACCAACAAAAGACAGAGCCAGTGTCTTGGAATACCCATTGTGACAGTCCCCTTGAAAAAAGGGAAATGAGATATCTGGGGTTCCGGTAGTACAGGAGCTGGACAAGATAACCTAAGTGAATTTTAACAAACCTATGACAGAGACTATGAAACTACTACGATCATGGGGTTGTCTCCCCCTCACAATACTAGGAAGGTCCAACATAATATAAATGGCAAAACTCCCGAAATTCACTTTTAGCTTTAATGCAATCCTGCTAACTATTATAACAGAATGGCTTAGGAAACTACAGAGCGAGATAAGCAACTTTATTTGGTCATCTAAGAGAGTGAGAATTTCCTGGAAGAAACTTCTCAGAAATAAATCAGAAGGAGTCATAGCAGCCCCAGATTTTCAGTTTTATTGCTGGGCTTTTTAGCTAAAGAATATGAGGATATTGTTAACTTGAGGTTTTCAGCAGATTCCCCCCTTATTCCAAGCTTTACCCCTAAAAATTTGCCTCAAGGGGATAATCATTTACTATTTAAATACAGTCATCATAAATTCTTTAAGAAGATTAGATTGAAGACTCTGACCGCTGCTTGTGAGCTATGGACCCAGATTAGGTGGGTGCCAGGGTTACCCTACTATAGTCACTTTGCTCCGATATGGAACTCACCTAGAATGCCGGAATGTTTTCAGGATAATCTAGCAAGACCCCTGGTGGAAGCTGTAATAAATAGATGGGGCCAGATTATAGAGGGGAATTACTAGGTGTCCTGTGAAACCCTAACTTGGATCACGAACAATAGGCTGTCAAAATTTAAGTTCTATCAATTGGCCAGCTGGGCACGCAGACTAGGTAATGGGATAAACAATTGCAAGGCTGTCCCCTCCAGAAAAGAGAGGTATCAAAATGTTACTGGATGCTGGTGCAAAACATCAATGGAGCTTTCACATTGCCAGACAGAATTTGGAGGAGGGACCTGCCAATGCTGGAGTCAGCACACTTATGGCAAGTATCTATGTCTACCCTTTGGGCCTCAGTAAAATCTGCACCTCCCAGAAAGAATAATTTGTTTACAGTACACAGGGCGTATTGTAACCGGAAGAAGTAATCAAGTCTAGGAGCCCGAGAAAGTCCTGCCTCAAATGTGGTTTGGAGAAGGTGGATGATGTCCATATGTTCTGGCAGTGTCACGCTATCCAACTATTCTGGCAAGAAGTGGGGTAGGCTATGTCAGGCGTAATGGGTAGAAAAATTAAGGCAAGCCTTGCACTGGTGCAGGTGACGGGCCCTCGAAATAAGACCCGAACATAACAGTCAGCTCTGCTATTTTTACTAATTTTGCTTGCATGGAGGGAGATCTGTATGAAATGGGTGTCACCAGCGCCTCCAGTATTCACGGATTGGGTTATGATTCAGCAGGCTGGATTGCTGCTGTCACTTTGGTAAAAGAGCAGAGAACTGGTGTAAGATTTTGTCTAGATAAATATAAGTTTTCATACTGGTAGCGACTCAGGTGTCCTGTGATTATGGCACCTAAATCCAACAAGTGAGGAGCACGGTGGCCATTAAGAATCCACTACCAAATGTTGGATGAGGTCTCTGGACCAGGAAGAGGGTAATCCTAAATCATGTAACGGTTTTTCACCTGGATTCTTACCTTACGATGCAAATGAGGACAAAAAAAAAAGATAAACACTTTTAACATTTGAACTTACAAAAACAATTAATTTACGTAAGCCACACATATTGGGCCTGACCTTTGCATGGTTAAAATTTACAAACATGCACACGGTGAGTCAAAAGACCAAAGAATTGTCATGCAGTATAGCAGATTTTAAGATGTGGCCCACCTACACACGCTTCAGGCCTGGCGAGTGTTTGCAGAAAACATATTACTGGTCTGCGTCTATCGAAACCGCATCTCTTCAGTATAGAGAACAAAAAACGTCACAAAAAAGTTTAATACAACTTACAAGAGAAAGGGAAATGTATCAGGATCTGAAATGAGGATTCGTTTCAAGGGCAACTACAAATCAAAGATATATCATATTGACCTAAAGAAAAAGAGAATTGCCAGCAATTTATACCTAATTTGAATCTGGTGAGAAGCGAACACTCCCAAGGATGCATTGTAGCTTCTAAGTATGGCTCCAAACACATTGAGGTCTGGATTACTACACAGACTCTCACAAGTGGTTTATGTAATACCATTGGTGCTCTAGTCGATTGCTTAAATTCCATAAAAGACAGTTTACCCAGGACTTGTTCTTAAATCCTGTAAAGTAGGGTAAACTAAATAAGGACAGACTGCCAAGGTCCGCTATTGCAGTTTTAATGTAGCAGGGCCAGGGAATATTAAGACCATAATCACCAGGTAAGCAATCTTCAATTAGTGATCTACTTAGTGTTGGTTGTTCCTTATTCCTAATAGAAATCCATAATAGCAAGGACCTAGGGGCATATTAGCACCTCCCATTGAGAAAATAGGTAAGTCAAGTTTTTAGCAGGTGTTAAATTCCAGCGATAATCGCGGTTAGCGTGACTTTTTTTATCGCTTCGCGGGCATTGATAATAGGGGGAAGTTGTGTTTGCGAATGTTTGCAGTTGCTTTTAGTTGGGAACGCCTACTTTGCATGTCAGCGATAATTATCGCTGACATGCAAAGCGGCAACAAAACGGCCGCTATCGCCATTAAGCTGTCGCTAACAGCTCTTAGCGACAGCTTGCTAATAGGGCGATAAAAATATTGCCGCTTTATCAGCAAAAAGTGCTGCTAAAGTGGCGATACTGCCCTTGATAATATGCCCCCTAATTCTATCTGGTCTTCAACAAAGCTGAACCCCAGCTCTTTGTAGAGTGAGATGCTCGGTAGAAATGGCAAGAAGACGTCGACAAAAATGATTTTCCTCCACTTGGAGGCTACCCATTTTGCTGTGCCCCCAGATACCAGTGCCATATGTTAGGACGGAAAGGCATTTCCTTTTATAGATTTCTATCCGCAGTGCTATGGGCTTATTACCGATGTTAGATGCCAAGTTAAAACAAAAAATCCCACCAAATGGGGACATCCTTGCTTCCTAGACACAAGGCAGGGTGTCCAGGAACTAGAAGTGTCAAAGGTCAGACTCAAGTATTAAAAGGCACTAACTTTTCTGATGGGCTTACTTTTTATGAATGACATTGCGACTTCGGGTTCTTGAGGCTGCACGCTATGTTAAAAGTGTTTGTCAAATTTGTCTCTAGATTCAAGTTCTCCATAAAGAGAACAAAAGCATCTATTAGTTGATTCAAACCATTCAGGGTACTGGACAGTAGTACAGCGTGGACCACATATAGCAAGGTGGCTGGCACAGGTTTACTTTTAACTACTGGAAATGGAATATCCTATCCTTTCACAGTCAAATGGAGATCGTCTTTTTCAAGTCCATCATGCATTTTGATTGTTTTGGCCACTTTCTGGCTAATCATGTCAAAGGATAAATATATGTCTATTTGGAAATGTTGTCCCCAGGCACTGGCACCAAGCTCAGTGGAATTTTCTGAGGGCAAAGGGAGTGTTTGCACAGTCAAGGGCAGCACATATTGGCTGCTGCGGTGTTCACAAAATTCACTGGTATACGCATTACACCACGATACTTACGACTGCCGCACGCTAGTGGGTAGTCAGTCTGCATGAAGCGAGTATCCTATTCTTTCGGGGGCCCGATTGATTTTCCACAGGGGATTTGGGCTGTGGAACGGTTTTCACGACTGGCTGTCAATATGGACAAACGGGTAACTGCAGTATGTGCTACGAATGAGTGTGATGCTGTGAAGACATAATGCTAAAACTAACCTGTTAAAGATCCTAGAGAGACTGTACATTTGTATCATGAACTCATCTATGCAAAAGTAAAGTGGGCCAGGTGCAGAGACAGAATATCGAGTAAAATATAACGAGTTGCACAAATATTGAGTCACTAACATCATGGTTCAGAAATATCGACAGCAAGAATATCGTGGTCGAGAATATCGACTTAAGGTAGGTAATATTGATTTTAAAAATATCGATGTGTTTAATATCGTTTGCAAAAATATAGTTAAAAATATCATTTTTTTATTAATGCTATGTATTTTACTGTATATTTTATATGTATGTGATGTATGTTTTTTTGTATAAGAATTGTCTGTATTTTTAATATATGTGTTACATTTTTAGTAGTTATAAAAAAACAATTATTTGAATTTTGCGTTTTTAGTTCCGTAGCAGGTTGTGGGCTTATAAAGGAATAGGGTGGGAAGTAATTTAATTATATTAAATGTATTGAATATTTTTTATTTAATAATATTTGTTTAATTGAGATTTTACAGTGTTAAATGTGTAAAGTAATTTATTATTAATTAATTAATTAATAATTGGTTGTTAAATAATTTTAATTAATTATGGTAATTGTGTAATTAATTTTAGGTGTGTGTTGTGGATTTTATAGGTGTAAAGGGTGGGAAGTAATTACGTTTTAAATGATGAATAAATATTTGGATGTTAATTAATAGCAATTAATTATGGTAATTGTGTAATTAATTTTAGGTGTGTGTTGTGGTGTTTATAGGAGTAAAGGGTGGGGAGTAATTTGTATTTAATCAATTAATATATAGTTGTTAATTAATGTTAATTATTTGATATTTATTTTAGGTAATTGTTTATTTTTGTGTGTTGTTTTTACTTTTAAAGGGGTAAAGGGTGGGTATTAAATACATTTTAATTACTTTATTATTAGTTGTTAATAGTAATAGTTTTTAATTTAAAAATATTTTTTAATTGTGTTTTATTATTTTATAGTTTCATTTAGGTGTGTGTTGTGGATATTATAGTGTTAAAGTGTGTTTAGTCAATTAATGTTTATTAGTTTTTGTTATTAATAATATTTTTTTAATTGATTATTAATTATGTTTATTATGGAAGTACATTTAATAAAAAGTGTTGGTGTGGTGTTATAGGGTAGGAAATAAATTTATGTATTAGTACATTTTTTTGTTTGTAAATATTTTCGAGTTTAAAAGAATTATTTTTATTTATTATTTTATGTTATATATTATTTGTAGGTTTTTGTTATATGTAATTCATATTATAATACATTTTCTTTTTATATATTTAATGCATTTGATTTTTCATTTTTTAAATATTGTTTATTTCTTTATATGATTTTTAAAATTTTTAATATTTTTTATTTTCGTTTTAACTGTTTGAGTGTGAATAGTAATTTTTACCCCTCAGCTATCCAACACTTTCTCTACTGTAGCACTCCTGGAGTGGGAATAGTAATTTTTACCCCTCCGCTATCCAACAATTTCCCTATTGTTGCACTCACCAGAGTGGGAATAACATTTTTTACCCCTCCGCTATCCAACACTTATCCTACTGTTGCATTCAGTGGAGTGGGAATAGTAATTTTTACCCCTCCGCTATCCAACACTTTCTCTACTGTTGTACTCTTTGGAGTGGGAATAGTACATTTTGCCCCTCCGCTATCCAACACTTTCCCTACTGTTGCTCTCACTGGAGTGGGAATAGTACATTTTACCCCTTGGCTATCCAACACTTTCCCTATTGTTGCACTCACTGGAGTTGGAATAGTAATTTTTACCCCTCCTCTATCCAACACGTTCCCTACTGTTGCACTCACTGGAGTGGGAATAGTAATTTTTACCCCTCCGCTATCCAGCACTTTCCCTACTGTTACAGTCACTGGAGTGGGTATAGTAATTTTTACCCCTCTGCTACCTAACACTTTCCCTACTGTTGCACTCTTTGGAGTGGGAATAGTAATTTTTACCCCTCCCCTATCCAACACTTTCACTACTGTTGCACTTTTTGGAGTGGGAATAGTAATTTTTTCCCCTCCGCTATCCAACACTTTCCCTACTGTTGCTCTCACTGGAGTGGGAATAGTAATTTTACCCCTCCGCTATCCAACACTTTCCCTACTGTTGCACTCACTAGAGTTGGAATAGTAAATTTAATTCCTCCGCTATCCAACACTTACCCTACTTTTGCACTCACTGGAGTGGGAATAGTTATTTTTACCCATTTGCTATCCAACACTTTCCCTACTGTTGCACTGATTGTATTGTGAAATTTAAGTTTAAATATTTTTTAATAGTTTAATGTTTTAATTTATTATAGATTTTTGTTTTTTAATATTTTTAATCATTAATATATATTGTTATTTTTTATATTATTTTAAACTTTTAACATAAATTAAAAATAATAGTTTAGTAATTGTTTTAAAGTAAATATATATGTATAAATTATAATGTTTGTGTGTTTATTTTTTTTATTCAGTTCATTTGTTATATTTTATTAAAATGTATATTAAATGTATTTTATTTTATTAAAATTATATTTAATATATATTATTTTATTTTATATTTATATAAAAGTCAACATTTTATACATCTATATTTTTTACATCGATATTTTTAGTCGATATTTTTGTACTTACCTTTTTAAGTAAAGGAGTCAATATTTTTGTTGTCTATATTTTTTACTCAATATTTTTTACATCGATATTTTTTACATCGATGTTGTGTCAGTGAACCGTGGGCCATGGGGACTGCACTTCGGTCACCAGGTGCCAAAACTGGAATTTGTTAGTATTGCACACAAATTAAAATGAAGGTGCCATAGGTAAAGTACAGTTAATGAAACTTTTCAACGGAGTTCAATTACATTTTACAGTCTACCTGTAAACATAGCTTAACATTATTTATTCAGAAACATGAAGTATTTACATTTTGTACTGTTCTAACTGTTCTGTAGTCAGTGATCCAGGACTGAATTATGCTATTTACAGACTACCAATTCCTGTGTCCTTAGAAGGGGCTTACTCCACCACGCTACAGTGTTCAGGAGTCTGTGAAGGGGTGTGATTGGACATTTTGGATGTTAAAGGAGGAAGTGAACCCTCAGCATCTGCAGAGCCCTGAATTATTGTGCAAGTTGCACTTTCCAAACTGTTTGGAGGTCGCTGTTCGAGCACAGTGTCTAGTATTATGGTCTGGGTTCACAGGACAGCTGTTGCCATTATGTGAGCATCACTAGAGAGAAGCTTTGGCTCCGCCCACATGTTGGGTTCCAAGAGTACATGTTTTGATTGGGCTATCACGAAGTAGTGCTTGTCCTCTGCTCAGCTATTAATTCATCCAGCTGCCTGTGCTTGATGTTTGAGGGGCACACACATGACATCATAATGCTATTAAGGAGTCTTAGATAACTAGATAATGTATGATGTTTTTCTCTGGATGCAGCACATAAGGGAGGAGGGCAGTCGTTAACCAACATGGATGTTTAGGTTTGGCTTGACAGTGAAACTTTCACCTGACCTTTTAACCTATATCAATATTATTATTCTGCAGTTCTTTGCTTCCACACCAATACATATCCATTCTCATACTATTTACTTGTAATGTTTCACATCATCATATAACATTCCTTGAAAGCCAGACCTATTGGCATTGCCAGTGCTTGTTTAATCTCTTCCTGTGTCTTTTAGAAACTGTCCCTGTATCCCACGTGAGTGCTGGGATGCCCGTGGAGGGAAATGGGTGCAGCTAGGGAGGATGCATTGATTTGCACCTTGTCCTCCTATCTTCTAAACCTCATGTCAGAGCGACACAATGATGGATGAGATCAGTGTTCAGTGGACAAAATATGCAGAGTGTTTTTTTAAAGCAATTAGGGCTTTAGCCAATGAGGATGTGAGGGTAAGACGTAAACTTCTCAATTATTTTCAGAAGTTTCACTGTGATTGTTGGACTATCATTTGTTTAATTTTACTCCTTCCCAATACCTATTATTATACTGAGGTTGGAAAAAAGTGATGGCTCACTCTTGAACCATGTGTGACCGGGTATGGAGTGGTAGGTTCTTCTCCTGCTAAAGCCAGTCACGATAGTTTGCAAACCAATATAAAACAAATAGATTAGTTCTCATTTCTCAAACTAAAACAAGATCCATTGAGTGATGATGAAGGTGGAGTGACGACAAGGGCTCCTTGACTTCTTAATACATCAGGGCCCATATTTATGAAACCTTTGTGTTATCCTTGCATCACGCAAGGCAACGCAAGGACAACGCAAAGGCTTCAGTAATATATACAGAGTCACCCAAGTCCTGATTTGTGTGGACTTGCGCAGCTTTGTAAAGAAATGTAATGCAAGGCAGTTGCTTGTGCTGCATTACGTTACAGTTCTACTTGAGAGGTGTTCCATGTGTGGAGCATGGGCATTCCCATGCATCCACCCTTGGATTTTGGCACATTCACAGATTGACAAAGACTTGTAAACCTGGGTTTGGGTCAGAATGCTACACCTTTCCAAGTGAGGCGCAATGAAAATAAATATCTCCTCGTTATTTCCTCTTTTTCACTTGTGCTGCATTCTACAGCACACATAGACGAATAAACCTCTAGGAACTGTTTTTCTACAGGAACGTTTCCCTTGCTGCATAAAAACAACCCTGCCTATAACACATTCACCCTTGCACTATGGTACAAGGGTGCCTGCATAGGTGATAGGCTGCACACAGTGCACCAGCACAAAGAGAAAGCAGTAGTGCTCCATATCTTTGTAAATATGGAGCATTTCTGCTCTCTCCCTTTGACGCAACGCAGCGTGACAACTTTGTTTACTGCCCTAAGCTCATGAAGTTTAGTAAATGGGCTCCAAAGTACTCTTAACTGTACCTTGCCTATGCTTAGCTCACCAGAACTTATAGACTCTATCTTTGGGGACGAGATCCCGGGTTACATATCAGATGACACTTTCGGTCATATATCAAAGGCGCTACCAGTTCACTCAAACGCAATGTAATGTTTGACAAGCACCCAATCACTCCTTTTTGCTAGCGCTCAGCCATTCTGGTATTAGCCGCTATAAATACTATAGCAAACCCACTTTAGGTAATGTCAGGTGTTCTTGTTGAATGTTCATCTGTGATCAACACCTGTTCACTAGAGTTTAAACAAGTTGTGGTCAACTTTGCTCAAAGAACAATGATCTTCAGCAAGCTAATATACCTCTAACAGATTTATTTTAAAAAACGACTAGTAGGGCAGGCAGTTTTCTCAATTTTATAAACATTGATTCCTAATACATTTGCTAAGTTCACCAGGATTGACATGATCAACATACATAGCAAGATATCACCAAGTAATAGCCCTTGGCAAATTTGGTTGGGAGATACACAAACCCAATGCTTCCCATCAATGTTCCTGACAAAGGACAACTGATGGCAATGGAGAGAAGTAACATAAATACACCACAAATTATTGATTGTGACAGCTCAAACGTACTGCAGTAATAGAAAATAAAAGAAGCATTGACAAAGCCAATAGGTCTGGCATTGTCCTCCAAACTTTTGACTTTGGCAATGCTTGTTTTGTTCTTTCGTGGTTTATGCAAAACCTTTTTATTAGGGAGGCAGCCAGATCTTCATACATCTAAAAAAGAAAATTGGCAATTTTTTTTTATTGGATTAAAAAAGGACACATTACAATAGTAGTCACTGATGGGGACTACTTTGTGTGGATGTGCTCCTTGTGAAAGGGTAGCATGCTGTAATTCAATGTGAAATCAGTCAGTGACTGAAGTGTACTAACTCACTGCCTCACAATGCATGCTGCAGTGGCTGAAAGAAAAAAGGAAATGACTCAACAACACACTAATGTATGAAGCCAGGCTGAAAACCTCTATAAGTACATATGTTATACCCATAGCTGTAGTAACAGCAAATGGTCTTAACTGACACTGGATCTAAAGAAGCCAATCAGTCTGACATTGGCTGCCAGCCTCTTTCCTTTGCTAATGTGTTTTGTAATATTTTTGTAAACTTTCTTACAAATAGATAGAGAGACTTACAAAGATAGATAGTGTTGCAAAGGCAGCTAGATAGGGAAGCTTGCAAAGATAGATAGATAGATAGATAGATAGATAGATAGATAGATAACAGGAAATTGGAAAAAACAGCAAAACAAAAATGAGTAATATAATAGTGAAATGTCTATGTAAGCAATGCATACTAAAGCATTGAAAGCACACTATATAGCTATCCAAGCAGAACATATAGAATACATTGGTTTACAAATACAACTGCAATCCTCAATTAAAATACATACCAGCATGACACTCAGAAGCGCAGTTAAACATTTACTTTTTTACTTGCATACTAGAAAAATGACAACTTCATGAAGAACAGTTTGACATGGACATGATTCGATATGCTATGAAATAGCAGCAGTCAGAAAAACACAACACTCTAAAAGGAATTAACAACCCTATTAGCAGGATATATGCTCTGATAAAGCTAGAATGTGCCCTGTGCTCAACATGGAAGAGATGAGAGAAAATGTCCTGCTGTCACACTAGACTCTAAGCACAAAGACAACATCAAAGCAATAAAGTAAAAACGACGACATAGAAGAGCTTGGAGAAAATGTCCTTCTATCACATCAGACAAACACAAAGGCAACACAAAAGCAATAAAATAAAATCAAAAACATGGCTCTGAAGAGAACTACATTGTGTGTAGATGTTCTTCTTTTGAAAGAACAAAATGAAGTCACTCAAAGTCAAGCTATCCAGTGGCTTAATTGGACTGGCCCTCTGCCCCATGCTGTATGCTGCAGTGGATGGAAGCAAAAAGTGATTGTCACACAACAGACCAATGAATGTAGACAGCTGGCAGAAAACCCCTTTAAATAAGTATATTATACATACATTTTAAAAAAAATCAAAAGGTCTTGGATAATGCCTGACCTAAAAAACTGAGGATGCTCAACAGATGCCAACGGGTGAAAGTGGACATTAAAAAAGTCATTATACAACAGCAAAAAAATGAACTGATCTTTAGGCACTCAGCTTAGGTTTTCACACACAAATGATCAAAAGAGCAATGTAGTAGGTAAGCTGATAATTCCAGCTGTTCAACTAATTCTACATCAAAGGGCATAAGTAAAAGAGATAGATAAGGGGCATGTATTAGTAACTAATCCCAGAAGCTGCCCTATTATTTAAAATATGGGAGAAATCTGGGTTGGAGAGTCCCAGGACATTCAGAAGGTATTGGGTCGAAACTGTCACAACTTTATTCTTTTGCCTCTGGTATCCTGCAGACACCATACTGCAAACCAACAAGCACTTGACTCTTGTACAACCACCCCTTATGCACCAATCACAACACATTCCACACATCCCAGAACCTCTGCCATGGATGAGCTAATAAGTTTGTCTGACTTTGACCCTCATCACCCCAAAGAATTGAAGTGATCACTCACTCTATCCACTGCCTCTGCCTGGACACTATCAGGGTGGTAGCCCAATTGTGTTAATTCCAATAGTGGCTTTTGGTAAAATTGACACTTGACCACTATTAGATAGCCTAACGACCAACTTGCTGGTTTCAATGTATTCTGATTATTATCAAAGGAAAGCTTTGCACCAGGGCTGCCTTTCTGTGCCATTGAAGAATCTGATTCAACATCTAAGTTTGTTGTTTAATGCTACAATAGACCTTAAGTATAAAAGTAAAATGTTTGCCCCTCTCTGCAGGGTCACCCCTAATCATTTTGCCTTCTCCTCTACTGTTTGAAATTAGTTTTTGTTTGCCTTAGGACTCTGTGCACTCTACCACTGGTAACCAATGCTAAAGGGCTTGTGCTCTCTCCCCTAAACATGATACAATTGGCTTACACCAAATTGGCACATTAAATTTACTTATAAGTCCCTAGTAGAGTGGTTCTATATGTACACAGGGCCTGTTAATTAAATGCTACTAGTGGTCCTGGAGCATGTATTGTGCCACCCACTTATGTAGCACTTCAAAACATGTCTCAGGCCTGCCATTGCAGTCTGTGTGCAGTTTTAACAGCTAGATTGATTTGCCAAAATAACTTTTCGCTATGTCTAAAGCTCCCTTTTTTCATACATATAAGTCACCTGTAAGGTAGGCCCTGAAAATACCATAGGGCAGGGTGCAGTGCATTTAAAAAGTTGGACATGTACTTTTAAGTTTTACATGTCCTGGTAGTGCAAAACTCTAAAATGTGTTTTTTTCTACAGTGAGGCCTACCTCTCCCAGAGGATAAGATTGGATTACATTTAACAAGTGATAACTTTTGTTTGGGAACAGGTAGAAATGTCATGTGTGTTCTTTAAAGAATTGTGGAGTCTGTACAGGGAGGAAGGAAATCCCAGTACAAACTGTAGGGGGAAAATCTAGAAGTTTCTTCTACTTCAAAGTTGGCACCGGGTATAAAAAGAAGCCCCTTTGACCCACTCTTCAATACCCTCAAGGACCTGCAGAGGACACTCAGGAGATCTGCCTTATACTTCAGAGGACTGCCCTGCTGCTTGAGGCCTGCTTTGTACCTCATAGAACTGCCCTGTTGTTACCAGAGACCTGCCCTGCTGCTTGAAACCTTCCTTGTACCCCCAGAGTACTGACCTGCTGCTTGAATCCAGCACTACCAGAGTGACTCCAAGGGCTAGTTGGCTGGCCGTCTGTTCTAAGCTACAGGGACACAAAAAGCTCCAACAACATTTACTTTGCACCTGGATCCTGCCTGAAGTGAGCCCTATCCTCCAAGTAGTGCCCACCCAATCCTGGGCCCTTGGAAGAGGTCCAAAAGTGCCCAAATAGCCACAAATCAAAACTTGGCACTTAGAAACCTTTCAGCACAAAAGTGCCCTGAGAAGTAACAGGAGACCAGGACCTACCTGCTTGCTGATCCACCCAAGGTGCATCACTGGTCAGCCTGCCTTTGTAGTAGCTCTGGCTACGTTCTTCTCTGGAGCAGGAAATCCTGTTCAGTGGCTCCTCGCAGAAGGGGTATCTAGACTGAGGGAGCCCTCATCTGCTGCAGCCTGCAGCTTTGTCCTGCTGGAGATTTTCAACTTCCAAAAAAGACACAAAGTACGAACATGGAAATATTCACAACTACTTCGTCCAGCAGCTCCCCGATGTCGACACTTTCTCCTCGGACACCGCCAGTTGCCTTACCCTCCTGAACTACCATCTCAGACATTTTTTATCAAAAATGTTTCTAAGTCCAAAGGTAAGCCAAGGTCCGGCCCAATCCATTTTGTTTATCCTTGGTCAGCCGTTACTTTCGACTTGGCCCCGGGCTGGCACCACTACATACCCGCTTTTGGCGCTTTGACCATTCAGGTGCTATCTGTCACTGAAAAATTTGCAAATTTATAACTCCAGTTCTGCTGATTGGATTTAATTCATTTTAGTGTCGGAATATTTAATACACTATTTTCTATTTTTTTAAATTGGGATGGGAGTTTTCTTTGTTAATCCACAGAAATTACTTCAATTCTAGGGGCATCATCACATGTATACACATCACAATCACTAATTCTATACCACAAGATATCTTCACTCATCTCGCATGTTAAAAATTGGCCTTCGAGTTGGCAGAGGTATGCACCCTGTTCAACTAGGGATCCAAATACTAGTCAGGGTAAGTCACAACACATCCTAAATTATCCTGTGCTCACCCTCTGGTAGCTTGGCACAGAGCAGTCAGGCATTAACTTAAGAGGCAATGTGCAAAGTATTTGTGCAGCACTTAAACCAGTAACACAGTGAAAACACCACAAAAAGACTCCACACCTGGTTCGAACAATAGAGTATGATTTTATATAGAAAACAGGACCAAAATGACAAAATTCGATCCAGTAGAAGTCAAGATATAAATTTGTAAAGATTAAATGCACAAATAGCGCTTAGAAGCAAATAGCGCCCAAAAGTTAATTGGTCACGCTGGACCGGGATAAAGTCTAGAGTTCAGGCTGACCGCTATGGAGCACTGGCCAGATACAGGACCTACACAGGCCCCAGAATAAAAGTACCTTGATCCTGGTTGGAACAGCGAGATGTGTCGTTGAGCCCCACACAGGTGAGGTGTTGCGCCGAATTTCTCCATGTAACTGCGGCGAAGCATCGGGTCCTCGAGCGAAGCGTAGGTTCCGAAGTGCTGCTGTTCTGGATGCAATGCACCGGGTGTCTTCAAGCCGTAGAGGCGATGTGTTAATCTTATCCACACAGTGGTGGCGATTTGTCAGTTCTGAAGCGGTGGTTCTGAGTGTTGTGCGGCCGTTCCGAGTGTCATGCATTGGTACGGTTCCCACAACAGAGTTGATGCGTCAATTCTGCTCTCGCAGCAGAGGATGCCTCTGTTCCACTGGAGCAAACCCCTTGATCCACTTCCAAGGGTCAAGGACTGTGGTGGCACAACCTGACAGGACAGACTCACAAGCAGATGAAGCCAAGGGTTGGAACAGGAGGGTTCTACGTCTTTTGTGTCCCTGAGACTTAGGCAACAGCAGGCAAGCCAGCAAGCCCTTGAGGTCACTTTGGGTTCAAGTGATGCGGGTTCAGTCCTTCTCACCCAGGCAGGGGAACAGCAGGGCAGCTTAGCAAAGAAAGAGCACAGCAAGACAGATTTCAGCAAAGCATCAGTCCAGGAGAGTGGCAGTTCAACAGCCCAGCAGTTCTTCTTCCTGGCAGAGCAGTGATCTGTCCGGAAGTGTACTGAGTTGGTGGTGTCAGGGGTACAGTACTTATACCCAGCTGTGCCTTTGAAGTGGGGGAGACTTTTAAGAAAAGCTTTGAAGTGTACAAGGTCCCTGTGCTTCCTGCCCTGTCTCCTGATCCACTACAGGGGGGTATGTAGCTCTTAGTGTGGGGAAAGGCACAGCCTTTTCAGGTACAAGTGTTAGCTCCTCTCACCCATCCAGCCCAGGAAGACCATTCAGCCTACAGATGGGTCATCAGGAAGTGAATGGCATATCAGGCCCACCTAAGCTCCCTTTGAGTGTGGCTGTCTAGAGGGCATGCACACAGCTCAGCTGTGACCCACCCAGACATGTATTGGATACATGCAGAAGGCAAGAATTTTTTAAGTAAGGAAAATGCTCTCACTTTCTGAAAGTGGCATTTTTTGACTTGCAACTTAAAATCCAACTTCACTGTAACTTGTGATTTTAAAGTATGAGTCCACAGACACAAAACTCGAAATATCTATCCTTTCCCAATTGGAAATTACACGTATAAAATTGAATAAGGTAATCCCAATGTTAACCTATGGGAGATATAGGCCTTGCAGTAGCAAAAAACGAATTAGAGAGTTTTTCACTACCAGGACATGTTAAGCTTAAAAGTACATGTCCGACCTTTTATGCACATTTCACCCTGCCCTCTGTGTTGTGTAGGTTCTACCTTAGTGGTGACTCATAGGTAGAAAAAGGGATGGTTTAGGCCTGGCAAGAGGTTTACCTTGTCAGGTTGAAATGGAAGTGTAAACTGAACACACAGGCTCTGCAGTGGCAGGCCGGAGCCTTGGTTTGGGGGCTACTTAAGTGGTTGGCACAATGAGTGCTGCAGGTCCACTAGTAGCATTTAATTTACAGTCCATGGGCACATGCAGTAGACTTTACTAGGGACTTATAAGTAAATTAAATATGCCAATTGTGGATACACTAATGTTACCCTGTTTAGGGGAGAGAGCACAATCATTTAGCACTAGCTAGCAGAGGTAAAGTGCCCAGAGTCCTAAAGCCAGGAAAAACGAGATCAGAAAAAGAAGAGTAGGAAGGTAAAATGTTTGGGGTGACCCTTAAGAGAAGGCCATTTACCAACACCCCCCGATGTACATATATTGAAAACCAAAGGAAAAAAATCAAAGCATCGCTAATATATGCAATAAATAATTAACTTCCAGAGTATATTACCTAAAAAAACCTAATAGCAGACAGCGTTACTTCTGACGTATTGACACTCAATGTGAGGTAAAAATGACAGAGAAGTGAATTACAACATGAAAAAGTACTCCCTTGGTCCCAGAACTTCACACAAATTTCCAAAACTCCACTCTTTCCCATCATTTAATGTAACTATGGAACTCTTTACCTTCATCACTTTCCATTGATGAGAGAACTTACTTTCTCCTTTCTTCACAAAGCCTCCTTTTTTCACCAATACCCATTATCCACAGTTCACGTTTATATTCTTCACACACTTCCTATTCTCTTATTAGACCTTTGCAGACCTGCCAATCTTGATTTCATACTTTCACGATTTACCCAGCCCTGTTTCTACTATAACCATATAGGGGACACCTTCATAGCTGGCTTCCTTTCCTTAAGAGCTATAAGAGGCGATATCCCAGTTATAGATTGAGGCACACTTTATGAGCCCAAATCATTTTTTCCAACTCCTTCCTCCACTACAAAACATTTGCCAAAGACAGTTGTATTTTTTTATTATAATATGGTTCACTCTCTTTACCAGACCATTGGCTTGTGGCCTGAACAATGCTTCCTTCTCATTTCTGATACCCAACCCTAACAGAAGTTCAGACATTGATGTTGAAATAAATGAACCCTAATGTCAGTAACCAACACCTTAGTTATTCCTTCCACCAGAAACACCTCTCTCAGAAATGTCATGGTATTGCTGGTGGTAATTTGTTCCAGTGATCTGACCACAAACCACTTACTATGATAGTTCACCAGAACCAACAAGAAACAATGTCTTCTGCCTAGTTTATATACTAGACCAATGAAATCCATGGTCAATCTTTCCCATGGCTTTCCCGGTATTTCTACACATTTTAAAGGTGGTTGTCTAATCACTTTAGGTTTCTCGCTATTACTGCTATCATAGCAATCCTCCACAATTTCTTCCACTTCTCTATCCATGTTAGCCCACCAGAAAATTTGCCTCCTTATCATACTTCTTCTTAGATGTCTTTCATGCACAATCTTTACCAACTTTGTCCTTAATATGCTAAGTGGATTGATGTGATCACACCTTAGAATCTTGTCTCCGTGGATAGTAAACTCATCTTTTACCATGACATATTGCTTAACGTCTTCACCCAATGCCCTAGATTGTATCCATCCATTTCTTATGAGCATCTTCAACTCATCATACACCACATCACATTCTACAGCTTCCCTCCATCCATCTTCATTAAGGGCAAACCCCCCTTCAATGAAAGTCAATGACTTTCTACTTCCAGTGTGTATGAAACATCCTTAACCGGCAACTGTGATAGACAATTAGCCAAAATATATTCTTTTTCTTTAGTGTATTCTATTACAAAAAATAGAAGTCCATATCAGACATTAACCATCTTGTTATCCTTGGTGTTACTTTGCCCTCCAAACCACGTCCACATTTGAAGATATGCAGCAAAGATGTATGGTCTTAATTGAGAATGAAAGGTAAACTCCACAAGTAAAATCAAAAATGATGAATACCCCAACAACACGCTAACACTACTTTTTCTATATCACAATAAGACTGCTCTGCCTCTAGTAGTAGACAAGAAGCAAAACAAATAATTCTCTCTTCCTCGTCTTTCCTGCGAGACAATACTGCTCCAAAGCCTACACTGCTAGCACCAGTTGTGACAAAGGTCTTTTTGTTCACATCAAAATGACCTAATGTAGATGCCTGGATAGTAGCCTTTTTGATTTTATCTAATGCAGAATCACACTCCTTTCCCCATTCAAATGCACCCCCTTTCTTCAATAACATTCTCATAGGTCCTACCACCTCAGCAAAGTTACATATAAACTTGAACAGTACTCTGCAAGGCCTAAGAAAGATTTTAGTTGATCTTTGTTCACTGTTTGATGGTCATCTTCAATGGCTGTCACAATGCTTTTCTTTGGTCTTATGCCACTTTCATGACCCAAATAGTTCACTTGTTCCTTTCTCAACTGACATTTTTCTTTCTTTACAGTCAAGTTATATTTTTTCAATTCTAGTTAGTGCTTCTTCCAACAGCTTTTCACGCTCTTCCATTGACTCACCCACCATAATGTCATCCTGGAAACACAGTACCTTGTTCCTACCCTCAAAGGTTTTCCGCATCATCCTCTGAAAAAAGGCCGATGCTGCCCTCTATCCAAACGGCATCCTGCAATATCGGTACATCCCTATGGCGTTATAAAAGAGGTTAGTGGTTGTGATTCAGGGTGCACATTGACATGGTGGTAGGCTGCTGACAAGTCTAACACGCTAAACACATTACCACCTCCCATCATGCTTAACACTTTTGTGATATTAGGTAGGGGTTGTCTATCTACCAATATGTTTCTGTTAAGATCTCTTAAATGAATGCAGAGATACATTTTCCCCCTTTTCCTTTGGAGCTAATACAATGGGGGCCAACCATTCAGATGATTCAATTGTTTCAATGATTTTCTCCTTAAGTAACTTGGTTAATCCCTGTTGGAGTTGATATTTATTGAGAAAACAATGGGACCCCCTGCAGAGAACACTAAATCCTAGGGCAGGGAAAATGCATTTGAGAACAAGAAACCTAGGCAATTAACTGGTCATAACCTTTGTTAGACACATTGATAAGAACATTGACTCAGTGTACACAAACATTTATATTAAAAATTTCATTTTATTAATATAAGTTCATGATAAAAAAGGTTGTGAAACTAATGGGACATACTTTACTTAACAACATAAAGAAAAACATTAATATATTTATATACAAACAAATATAGAACAATACGGTACAAATAATTTCTAACATACAAAAACTTAGACAGAATTATAAACTGTTTGTTTCTTATTGAAACATAGTGGCTAGATGGTAGACAAGTTCTTTATTTCTCTACGCGCATTTCGGCGTGCTAAGCGCCTTCTTCAGGACAGCCACAATTTCCTAAACAGACAAAAATAATCACATATATATAAAATTACAAACATACAGTGTACACTGAGTCTGAATACCATGTGTTTTAATAAAAAGTTTGCTGAATAGCATACAATAGTAAAAACCAAGTTAATCTCTGTGTAGATTTTTAAAAGAACCATAAAAGAAGATGGTGTACAAGAGGGTTAGAACAATAGTGAAAAAAGTAGCGTGGATGTGATTTGCCTAATGATATAAAACAGAAAAAGACCCTACATCCCCACCAGAAAAGAAAGACAACTGGAAACCAAGATAGTTATAGTACCAAGCCTTTACAAAAGTTCGTAATAAATGCAAGTAGTCACAGGAGGTAACAGAAAACCATGGGCCCAACAGATAATCAGAGAAGCATACCTAGATTGGTATATGGATGGGACCAAAATGGATGTTTGGAACCACCAGAGGTGATTAAATTACCTATGATAAAAGGAAAAGAAAGTAACAAGGACGGGATAAGTCATTGTCACTAAAGCAATGTATAAATGTATGATCTAACTAATTGAATTGCATTTACCTATATGCAAGGCAATTGAAAACCACGTTGGTGGTGGAGTCAGGGCTTCTTTATATTATGATTTTCTGTGAAAGAAACAAAAAAGGAAAGAACAGATATATAGTGGACATTATATATAGTTTGTGGACTAAATAGTTTTATTCCCAACTGGGAAGTTACAGTAAGGATTACCTAAAAACAGTGTATATCTGTGATCCTTCTATAGATCAGTATACGGAGCACTGGTACTTAAAACCCAAACTTGCAGGGGCAGGACCGTCAAAACTGGTGTGTCTGTGAAGTTCGTAAATCAGAAACCTACAGATTAGAAAAACGGCATTACACAATAAGGCTATTACAATTTTTTTTTGTAGGGGTAAATTTAGTAGTATAGGTCTATATGGGCGTGTTACCTTTCTTGTGTCTAGGCTTGGAAAACAGTCCTGGGTATGGTGAGAATCTTAGAACCGTACGGTCATCTCAGGAAGTAAGAGAGGGATCACTGTAAAGATGGAAAAATATTTAAGGTGCACTCAGAACTGTGTACAAACACATGGACATATATGTATAGACACGTGTATGGCTGCATGTTGGTTCTACCGAAAGAAACAAAAAACAAATGATGGATTTATCTGCTAGTATACCAAAAATGGCAGCATTAAATCTAAAAGTCAAGTTATGTTACCATAATGAGGGTAACTTTCAGCAATCGTGCTGTAGACATGTGAATTTTGCTTAGCAGGGTATCTGAGCGCCGTAACGAGGTGAAAGGGTGTTGATCTGTGAATTGATCGCTCAAATGGCTGCATATATTCAGGTGGACTACGTGAGGTATCTAAGTGTGGTCAACAAACTCAAAATGGAGCGCTCAAATTGGCTGCATAGAAGTTTGGCGGACTATGCAAAAAATCTAGGCGTCGTAAACTAATAAAGGGATATAAATCTCTGAATATAGCATTAAGAATGACGGCTACTGCTCGCGATATAGATGGAAGCAAGCATGCAAAGTGTAAATATAGCGAGGCGGCTAGCAGGCGACCAACCGTTAATTCCGGAATAGAGTTGATATTTGTTTCATTAAAAATTGTATCAATCTTACTTTATGTACCACAGATACAGCACTTTGTTTCAAAATTATCCTATGAGTGAATCCTTTTAAGAGTCCCAACTTATCGCCCCATTCAAGATCCATAGTGTGCCCTTCTACCTGGTTTTCATTGACTGGTTCCACTACCATAAAAGGTTCTTTGGCATTTCGGGTCTAGAACTATGTTTAAATACTTCTGGTGAAGCCATCCTAGAAGATCACATCCCTTGCTTGTCAGATATACCCGTCTTTGCACGCATTTCCTTTGAACAATATGTCCATCCACTTGATGTCTATTATGTTTATTCTTTTTACATCATACCCCTCAGCTTTCATGTCTGCCTATCACAATTCTTCAACTTCTCATTTTAGTTCAGTCTAATAAATATTCATGGCTATTAGGGTGAAAATGCTTCCTGAGTTAGCTAACATTCTGTCCTTTACGTCTCCTAAGGTGATATCACAATGTGGTTTGTCCAGTTTTTCCAAGCTTTCTCTCTTTATTCCATTGCTATTAGTATTGCCATCCTTTCCCTGTACAGTACCATCTACTTCATTCATCGAAAGTATGATTTCCTGTGTATCGTCTCCAAGGCTGGCTTTAGTGCTGGTGGTGCCCAGTGCGACAATCTTTTTTGGCGCCCCCCCGGATCTACTCCTCGAATTCCCTCACTACCACACAGCAAAAGTGCCGCTCACAGCTATATAGAGCTTCTATCACACACATTTAATTTGTTTTCAAGCACTGGCAAAGGCTGGCTTTACTAATCCACTCCACTATCAACATAAAGGGGCTCATTACAATGGCTGGCAGAAAAGCCTTCCGCCCGCCGTGCTTGTGGTAAAAAAAAACCTGCATGTACAGCAGCAATTCTGGTGGTCAGATTACGTTGCAAAGCACGTAAAATCCGACAGCAGCAAAGGGAATGCACATAACACCGCCCGCCATGGTCGGAAATGCTGACAATCCGACCGCGGCGGACGGGAAAAGCTGTTCAATGGACCAAAAAGGCAGCTGCTTTTGGGGTATGACCGCACATCAAATTACGCTGAGATGGCGGAGCTGGCGTAACGAGCATTGCGTTCCGACCGCTGCGGTCGAGCTAAGGCAAGATGAATGGCGGTCTGAACAAACTTCACAACATTACTCAAAGTGTGCCTGTACTTTCCGCTGCCCTCAATCACATCTGACATGCCCCAATGATACACCCCCACTTTTTTAACTAATGAAAGCCATGGTCATCATGGGAAAAACACCTGATGGTCATTACTCATGCGGACACACCCACATATCACAGTATAAAACCAACCACTTCCCTGACCAGCATCCTTTGCAAACCACCATTATAGAGAGACATAGAGCACAACATTTAGCAGAGACAATACATCACACAGCACAACATCACACCCACCTATCTCCACACACCAACACTTTGCATCCACACACCTGACACATCTCACATATCTCCACCACCACCTTCCACCCTGCACTTCTCACTCATTTGCACCATGTCACAGAAGAAAATGCCAAAATTCTCTGACACCGAGTTGAAAGTGATGGTAGATGAGATAATGAGGGTTGAACCCCATTTGTTTGGGAACCTAGTCCAACAGACCCCACTTGTGCGCAAAAATCAAATGTGGGAAAGGATTTACAACAAAGTCAATGCAGTAAGGACCACCCTGCGCACACTGTGTGACATCAAAAAGTGGTGGACCGACCTCAAAGGTAGGGTCAAAGCTTGGGCCCAGAGGAATCATGAGGTGGCACAAAGAACTGGCGGTGGCCCTCCCATTCCACCACTAACATTCACCGAATGGGAGGAGGAGGTGCTTGCCATACTGCATCCTGAGAGTCTCACAGGAATAGCTGGGGGAGTGAAGACTGGTAAGTACAAACAAGATTATCCCATCACACTGCAATGTACTGTTGTGCACAACAATTGAGCCACAATTCCCAGACTACATCAAACTTATGTAGAATGCACGCTTTCAATATGAATTTCTCACCTGGCTAGCATTTCCTTCCTCTACTTTACCTCACAGGTATGTAGCCAGCTCATGCACCCTGGCCTCCCCCCCAAATAGCATGGAGCACCCTCCCCAACACACAGCCATGTGGCAGCCATATCCCTCCCCTGCTTCACCTTACAAGGCTGTAATCAGCTAATGCACCATGTCCTCCCTCCCAAACAGCATCGAGCACCCACCCCACCCCACAGCCATGTGGCAGCCATCTCCCTCGACCGTGCCTCCTAACAGGTAGGTAGCCATCTTACTAGGGAGGGGGTTGTTGGGACCTGAGAGCAAGACCACAACTCTCACAAGGCCCTCTGGCCTCACTCCCAAACAGCATGGCGTGCCCTCCCCAACCCATAGCCATGTGGCAGCCATCTCCCTCCTCTGCTTCATCTAACAGGTCTGTAGTCAGCTCATGTATCCTGGCCTTCCTCCCAAACAGCATGGAGCACCCTCCCCAACCCATAGCCATGTGGCAGCCATCTCCCTCAACCGTGCCTCCTAACAGGTAGGTAGCCATCTTACTAGAGAGGGGGTTGTTGGGAACTGAGAGCAAGACCACAACTCCCACAAGGCCCTCTGGCCTCCCTCCCAAACAGCATGGAGCTATATGACCACCACATCCCACACTTGGTAGCCAACTCTGTAAAGCTCCATAAGTCGCAGCCAGTACGCACACAGCTAAGCCCATGTAGATGACACATGAATCACAGTGTAAATAATACAGTAACATGTAACTGAAAGCAGAGCCGAATAATGCAATGGCCAAAATGCAATGTGCAAGTCCCATTGTCTTAAAGCATAAAGGCTCACATCAACACAACACATGTATGGACACTCAGTCAAAGGTCACAAATCACATGATGTCAGTAGAAAAAGCACAACAGAAATCATGAAGTCTAGGCATAGCAGACAGATACTTTCAGAAAAGTCTACAATAGCCCAGTCTAAACTGAAGTGGATGAGCACCAAGTTGGTAGATGAGGACATGTCCTTGGAACCACAATATCTGCACATGTCAAATCTTTGGTATCGCCATGTCACATCGCTAACAAGTAATGTATGTACCTCTACATCATGTTATATTGCTGACAAACTGTCACGAATGCCAATTAATTTCAATGTCAAAAGTTTGGTTATCTCTAATAAAACGTCCAAAACATGATCATCAAAGTTTCGGAGTGCACTTAACATGCTGACAATATGACCTCTGTTCAATAGGTGAATCACAATCAACACCTGGCGAGACCAACACCAACGAGCCGAGATAGTCTCCTCCCCAGGAAAGTGACCTCTCGGATGCCGATTCTCTCTGTTTCTCGGACGAGGAGCACCAACCTGGCCCCTCAGGACTGGCAGGGCACCCTCGGTCTCAGGGCCTCTCTGTACCCACCACCACCACCACCACCACCACGACTCCAACAACAGCAGCAACAACGCTGACCCCTGCAACAACGACCTGTGTGGCAGCCATCTCCACCATCACCACCGCTGCCTGCAACACTGTCCCTGTGTCAGTCACCACCAACCCCACCAGCTACGCCAGGGATGCTGGGGACAGTGTGCGGGTGCGTCGACAGGCAACGCCACAGGTCCATGTCTGCAGGGCAGGTGGGAGGGCAACTGGGGGACAGTCACAGGAAGACACTGAGACTGGAGCCCTGGCCACTGTCAATACAGTCCTTGGTGCCTACCAAGAAAACCAGGGACAGATGGGCCAGGTCATGGAAGAACTGCGGGAGCTCCGCCTGCTGCAGAGGTCCATGGACAGCGGTTTGGGACAACTTGTTGAGTACATGGGCTAGCTTGAGAGTGTTCTGAGGGACATTTATGCAGTTCAAATAGCTGCCCCCGTGCCCAGCCTGCTGATACTCGCACCACCTCAGCAGCAGCCACAGGGAGGAGTGAGTCTCAAGACACTGACTCAGACACCTCTGAGCATGCAGCAGGGTCCCCTCCTGCCAAACGGCAGAGGGGATGTCCGAGAAAGACCACAGGAGGATCACGTGGCAAAGCACATCGAAAAGCTAGTTCTACGAGCCACCAATGATGTCACCAGTGTTGCACTGAACATTGACTTTGTTGTACATCCGATCCCACATTGCCACATTGATGGCACTTGTCTGTTGGACTGTGGTATTCTACCATGGTGTTGTCTACCCTAATTATCTCTGTACAATCACTGACAACTGACAACTGGAACAGTCACATCTCACTCAGGTTCAAATAAACACAATTCACACCCCGAAGCCTTTGTGTCAGTACCATGTTTATCACAGTAAGTAGTATGTAAACAAAGATTCCAATGTACCACAAGCTTTGAATGCGACAATCCATTGAAAGGGCGAAGGAATATAGAACGACACAAGAAGATAACATTGAGTTGTCAGATGATGCATTACAGCAACAACACACCACTAGTCAACACTGTACAAGATGCATTCCAGATAACACTGACCAACAACATCAACATTGACATGAGGTAAGTTGAAAACCAAACACAGCACTGCACAAAGTACCCCTTAGCAGTGTGCCAACAACCACCAGCATCACAACACATCATCAATGGTTTTGGCCAGAACAGCAAAGGGAACAGACACAGTCATAGTTGCTCAATGCTAACTCACACTCAATGGAAGTAGTCGGTGATGAGCTGTTGACGCAGGACAAGACCTTCCTCCTCACCACTATCATCGTCAATGGGCATGTATGGGTTCACAGGGTGGGGCTCCTGCTGCTCATCATTGTCATGAATCAGGGGGATCTCTTTACGCAAGGCCAGGTTGTGTAGCATGCAGCAGGCGATTATGATCTGACACACCTTCTGGGGAGAGTAGAGTAGTGCATGACCACTCTTGTTCAGACACCGAAATCTAGACTTCAGAAGTCCAAAATTTCGTTCCACTACACGACGTGTCCTCCCATGGGCATCATTGAAGCAGACTTTCCCGGGCGTACTCATATTCCTCAGTGGGGTCAGCAACCAAGGCCGGTTGGGATACCCTGAGTCACCTAGTAGTGAGAAACACAGACCAACAATGTAATAGAAATAGTTGAGGAGACCAGCATGTCACACATACACCACGCTTATTGGCACAGCTTACTCACCAACAAGCCAGGCCCACTCTGAATGAAGATTTGCCATCAATTGTGGGATGATGCTGTTCCACAGTATGTATGAGTCATGTGCCGAACCAGGAAATTTGGCACACGTGTGATATAATCTGATCAGCTTGGCATACCACTTGCACATTTATGGAGTGATAATGCTTCTGGTTATGATAGATGTGCTCACGTGCCTGTGGTGGAACAAGGCCAATGTGTGTTCCGTCAATGGCTCCAACAACATTTGGGATGTGTCCATGGTCATAAACATCCCAGAGGCAGCACACACAGGGACCAGAGCAAAGTTATGTGATACATGCTACGTCACCCCTGGCTTCCTCCGATTCCTGGGGATCTGGAATCAATCTTAAGATGCGCAAATATTTGGGGCAAGTCAGTTCTCGAAACTCGCAGGAGAGGATAGATATAAAGGGGGCCCAAATCTTAGAGTACTCTGACTTATCTCCCAATGGTGCCATCGAAAGCCTTTTCATGCCTAATAAGGCCCACATCTGATGGAGCCATTGTGAGTGGTCAGGGATTCTATCCGAATTCAACCCGATAATAGAACCCTATAGGCAGCATTGATTAAGCGTAATGGGAATGTTAGAGCTTTAGGCAGCCCGAGTATTGTATAGGCAGGGAATCTGGGGATGGTAGTTTCAAAGGCTCGATCAACCTCATCCAGAATCCGCTCCCAATACCTAGTGAGCTTCGGGCAATGCCAAAGTAGATGAAGTAAGGTGCCAGGGTTACCACAGCCACGCCAACAGAGACCATTTATTTATTTATTTTTATGGATTTGTATAGCGCTTGAATCACCCCCGAAGGGGTATCTCAGCGCTCACGGACCCACAATAAGAAAGCTGTCACAAGGATCAAGAGCTAGAACAAAGCAGTTTTCAGAGCCTTTCTAAACTGCAAAAGGTCTGGGCATTGCCTCAATGAAATGGGCAGCTGATTCCAGTAGAGAGGGGCCAGATAAGAGAAAGCTTTTCCCCCTGTCCTCAGCTTCTTAATTTTGGGTATCTTAAGGAGGGATTTCGATCTCGAACGGAGATCTCTGCTGGGAATGTAACGGTTGAGTTTCTCTGCCAGATAAATAGGTCCTATACCCCACACTGCTTTGTGAGCCATACAGCAAACCTTGAATTTTATTCGTTTGCGTATGGGTAGCCAATGGAGCTGCTGGAGAAGGGGGAGTGAGGCAGTTCTATACGGGACATTCAATGTTAAACGCGCCACCGTATTCTGCACTACTTGTAGGCGATCCAGAGAGGACTCATTGGCTGCAATCAGCAAAGCGTTGCAATAGTCCAGTCTGCTCAGCACTAAGGTTTGTATCAAGGACTTCCTTGTGGAGTCACACTGGGGGTTCCATTTCTGTATGCGGGAGAACGTGTAATACCAATAGGAAATGATTTTGTATGATGTCTCAGTATGTCCTGTGGAATGTGCTGTGTGATGGGTTCTATAAAAGATATCACGCCATTCTTTATCTGACAATGCTCGACCCAGCTCATCCTCCCATCTCCTCTGGCCAGCAGTCCTGCCTGTGTGCTGTGGTACAGATAAATATTTGTAGATTTCGGAGATGATTTCCTTAGCGTCTTTTTTAAGGAACAGCCACTTTTCAAACGGGGTCATTGGTCTGCCGGCAAGAGGAGGATTGGACACCCCAGACAACCAGTGTAACATTTGCGAATGGAGGAAGCGATCTAATTCAGGCAAGCCATAATCTGCCGCAAGTTGATGATACGGAATCGGACAGGTGTGATCGAAGAGGCAACCCACTCGTTTACATCCCCCCTTCACCCAGCGTTTATCTGCCCCTTTAGCCATGCCAGGAGGAAATGCCGGGTTCAAGAACAGGGGAGTCATGGGCGAGGGGAACGTGGTAAGACCAGCCGAGGTAGCTAGTCTATCCCAAACCTGGAATGACGGTCGCATCACGGGGGAAGAATATAGCCCCCATGCTCTGTGGGCCCTAGGTAACCACAGTTCCCTCCAGATGTGGCGGCCCGCCACCATCTGGTGCATTGAGACCCAATGTTTTTCTGTGAGCGGGTGATTCCATTCCACCGAAAAACGCAGCAATGACGCCTGATAATAGCGTGTTATATTGGGAATTGCAAGACCACCATCCTGTTTTGCCTGTTGCAAAAGATGCCTTTGGAGCCTGGGTTTCACAGACCCCCATATGAAATGATCTACTTCTTGTTGCAGCCTAAGCAATAGACCGGAAGGCGGCTGCAAAGGAAGAGCCTGGAAGATATAAAGGGCCCTGGGAAGGACATTCATCTTCACTGCAGCCAGTCTACCAAACCACAACAGTGGGAGTCGCTGCCAGTGCGTCAAGTCTTTGCATATGAGAGCGAGCAATCTAGAATAATTGGCTTCTGCGGTCTTCTTCAGACTTCTATTGAGCGCTATACCAAGATACGAAAGTTCCTCTGAAACCCAGTCAAAGTCATATTGAGCAAGCAAGGCCCCTTCCATGTGTGGGGAGGAGGTCAAATTCAGTATTTGTGATTTTTGCATATTGGTCCGGAATCTCGAGAACTTCCCAAAGGTGGAAAGGTCAGCCACAATAGCCGGTAAGGAGGTCAGGGGATGAGTGATGGAAAAGATAACATCATCGGCATAAAGACTAATCAGTTGCTGCTCTGCTCCAAACGGGATGCCCATAGCTTCGGGATTGTTGCAAAGTCTTTGAGCAAAGGGCTCCATATAGAGGGCAAAGTGAAGTGGTAAGAGAGGGCAGCCCTACCGCGTGCCCCGTCCGATGGAAAAACCACTAGGAGTGACCCCGTTTACCCTGACCGATGCACTAGGAGAGCTATAGATGCTCGCAACCCAATTGCGAAAGCGAGAGCCCACTCCAAATCGCTCAAGAGTAGCGAACAAGTAGGGCCAATGCACCCTGTCAAAGGCCTTTTCTGCATCTACCGCAAGCAGCAAGGCCTCTTCACGGGAGCGTTGCACTTTATCTATCAAGTGGCAAAGGTGTTTGGTATTATCGCCACATTGGCGGTTGAGATAAACCCTGCCTGGTCTGGGTCTACAAGACCGGGCATCAAAGGGTTAAGGCAGTGAGCTAATATGCTAGCGAACAATTTCACATCAAGATTCAGCAGTGAAATCGGACGGTATGAACTGCAAAGCTTGGGAT
Source organism: Calotriton arnoldi (assembly GCA_963921515.1). Lineage (NCBI taxonomy): Eukaryota > Metazoa > Chordata > Amphibia > Caudata > Salamandridae > Calotriton > Calotriton arnoldi. The sequence continues at coordinate 244,974 of CAWUFW010012168.1, read as the reverse complement.
CTTTGCCGGGTTTTGGGAGCACTGTGATCAAGGCTTGAAGCATGGTGTCAGTAAGAGTGCCTGAGTCTGCGAAGGAATTAAACAAGCGAGTGAGTATGGGAGCTAGTTCCGAGCAGAAAGTCTTGTAAAAGGCAGCACTGAACCCATCTGGGCCGGGTGCCTTCAGGGGCTTCAGGCTAGCAATCGCTGAGATCACCTCCTCTACATGTATAGGCTCGTCAAGGGCAGCCGCCTCAATTTCCGGGATGGTAGTGACCACGGTGGCGCTCAAGTAGGTGCCCGGGTCCGAGGAGAGCGAAGATTCAGCGGAGTAGAGTTCCGAGTAGAAAGCCCGGAAGGCATCTGCAATGTCGACGTCCCCCAAGATATCCTCCCCACGGGCGTCTCGGACCACCTTCACTGCGAGTGCATGTTGTTTACTGCGCAGGCAGTGCACCAGCATACGCTCCCCTTTATTCGTACCCACAAAGAATTTGTGTTTCAAGCGGACTAAAGCATGTTCGCACTATCGAGATCAAGGTGTTGAAGGTGATGTCGTTCCTGTTCGAGTTGCCTCCATATCTGTGGGGCACCTGACTGTTTGTGGATAGCCTCCAATTCCTTGACCCGCAACTCCAGTTCCTCCCTCTTCTCCTTCCTTACTTTATTCTTGTGGGTGGCCTTCGCGATGAGAGCACCTTGAGCCACTAGTTTAAGTGCCTCCCAGACTGAGGACAGGGCAGTGGTATCATTCATTATCGTTAAGTGCTAGATAATCCTGTATCGACTTCCGGAGCACGGACACCGTTGCCGGGGACAACAACATAGATTCAAGGAGCCACCAAGGAAGGGCTGCAGTGCGAGCAGGGGAAGTATGTATAGTCAAAGTGATGGGTGTGTGATCCGACAGCAAACGGGCCTCAATAGTAGATGCCCGGACACGACCCCAGGCGGCGAGGGAAACCAAGAAGTGGTCCAGTCTAGCATAAGTTTTGCTGGACGCGGAATAGAAGTTAAAGTCCCGATCCCCCGGTAGCAAGGCGCGCCACGCGTCCCTCAACCCACTCTCCTCCAACCATTGCATGCTACCAGCCGACAGAGCTCCCATGCCACCCACCCGCTGTGCCGAGCGATCTAACTCCGCCTCCATCATCACATTTAAATCCCCGTCAAAAACCACCGCCGCAACCGGGGAGTGGAGTACTTTGGCTAAGGCTTCCAGCAGGAAGGCCTCCTGTTGCTCGTTGAGGGAATAGATGGAGGCCAGGGTAAAATGGAACGAACCCATCCGCACTCGAAGGGCCAACAAGCAGCCCTTGATTTCAGCCACCGGGCCCAGGACTGTACCCATAAAATGCTTGGAGAATAAGATGGCGACACCTCCCTTTTTGCCCTTCCCTGCCGACCAGTATTGCTGCTGGAATCTACCAGTATGCATTCTGTGTGTGTCTTTGGGGAGTAAGTGTTTCTCCTGAAGCAGGCAGATTTCACCCTTAGATTGCTCCAACAGGGATAGTACAGCTTTCCGCTAATGGGGGCGTTATTAAGGCCTCGAACATTGAGGCTAATTATCTTGGTCTCCCTGGGCATATTTAACAGCAATGAGGTGAGGAGGGTGAGGTCTGTCCATTGCAGGTCGTCACCACTGTAGGGAAAGGGTGTGAGGAGTATACAGGGTTGCAAAAGGAAAGCATAAATGAAGGAGGCATCCAGAGTGGCTCGTCGGAGGGGGACCCAAAACAACCCTCGAACAACCCCAAAAGTACAACATAGTAAATAACATAAATAAAAAACAGATAATAATCAGAGTCCATCCCCAATGGGTGGCAAGAATAATTGGGGGGAACCAAGAAGGCAAGAGACATGTACCCAGGTCAAGAGCAGTCGCCCCCAACCCCGCCAGTACCAACCCCGCATCCCATCCAAGACAACCAAAAAATACCTCAGCTGGGAGGATCTGGGACATCTCCTTGAGCACTAGTGAGCGACCGGATTACAGCCGACCTCTCATTGTCAATTGTAGCTGGAACTGGGCACAAACGTTCAAGTCCACCTCCGGCCCTCGAGCCCCTGCGGCAGCCTCAGGAGGCCCTGCCCCCCGCGGGGGCACTATGCTGGGCCTGATCACCAAGGCCCAACTTAAGGAGTTTGCAAGTCTCCTCCAAGGAGCGGAGCTGGTGGAGTCTGCCCTCATGGCAGAAAATTAAGTGAAAGTGATGACCCAGGGATATTGAATTGAATTGAATACATTTTATTGTGTCAATTAACACAAATTGTTACAAACGAGGTCAAGAAAAGTTACTCGGGCACTTGGTTGCTTCGATTATAGCAGGTACGTATTTGACAGATCTAATATACATGTCTAAAACATAGGTAAAATAGATCTAAAAACACAGCATTTAAAAGTACAAATCAAATAAAATCAGTGCCAAAAACGAGAGTCAAACCCTTAAATTAGTTTTAGTCCTTGATTAAGGCTTTGACTGGAGGTTCTTTCACTTAGTGTGCAAATTTTCGCTCATCTATCCAGTTCCAAAAACGTCTGTGCGGTACCTGTTCGATGTTTTAACCACAGAGGTTTCAATAAAGTGCGACGTGCATGACATTGCCTAAAAGTTCTTTCACCTTATGTGCAAATTTCGCAAATCTGGCCAGTTCCATTGGGATGTCCAAGTTAAAAAGAAGTTTCATGGCATCTGTGCAAGTACGCGTTCCGTATTTTAAAAACAAAGGCTTCAGTAAAGTGCGACGTGCCTGAGTCAGACAGTAGCATGTGCAAACCAGATGAGCCATGGATTCCTCATATTGGTAACAGAGTCTACAAGTACTGACTGCCTCTAAAGCTTTCCAGCGCGAGTTGATGTCTTTTATCGGCAACACCATGAGTCTCACTGCTAAAATTCGCTTTAAAATTGACTTGTTTAGGGCAGCATCAAGATATGGCTGCCTTAGTCGGTCTTCGTAGGAGCTTCGCAAGTATCCTGATGTTACTGCTCGAGAGCTTCAGTTCCTTCATGTCCTCTTCCTTGGATAGTAGTCTGACTTGTTTTTTTAATATAGATTTTAGAGTACCGGGCTGATGAATAAAGTCCTGCCAATTGGTCATGTCAAGGTGCAGTTCAGTGCAGGCAGTGTGCAAGGCTTTGGTCCACGGGTTGTTTCCTTTCACAAAGATTGTTTTTAGGATTGCTTTCATTGTGTGCAGTGGGGCCACACAGACCCCTCAATAGAACTGCACAATCGAAGCCCAATGCTCATGACTTTGTTTGTTTAGCCCGAATTCCAATCGTACCAGGGCAGTCCGGTCGTGGGCTGGAATCTGGAAGATCTGCTTGAATGCTCGACAATTGACGTGTTCCTTAATATTGCTAAAAGTTACGGGGAATGCTAGTTGGCCGTATGTGATTGAGGGGAGTAGCTTGGCACTTATGACCTTTCTAATGGATTTTTTAGATGGGCTGCTTAGTTTGGAATTCAGTTTGCATAGGGCATACGTCACTGCCTTAGCTTTTGTTTCGATGGAAGCGATGTGTGCAGTAGACTTCCCGTTGCTCATAAGCCAAGCCCCCAGGTAGTTATATTTGGTCGTTGTTGCTATTTTCAAGTTGCTCAGTTTCCATTGTTGTCTGAGTTTGTTGGCGTACTTCCCAAATATTTCTACCTTCGTCTTTCCCGCGTTTGCTCTTAAATCGTTAATGTTGTTATAGTTGCTTAGTGCTACTAGTGATCTTTGCATGCCTGTTTTGGTGTGGTCCAGTAGCACCATATCGTCTGCGTACTGCATTAAAAATAGTCTGGTCGGGCCAATTTTAGGCGGTAAAAGATTGGCATTGGATATTGTTTTGCCAAGGTCCGCCGTGTATAAGTTAAAATGCAGAGGCGCCAGTACGCAGCCTTGTTTTAGCCCTCGGTTTGTTAAAATCTTTTTGGTGGCTGAATTCGTCGTGCGTTTCACCCGTACCCAGGCTCCAGTATAGAGACTGATTATTGCTTTCAACAGCGTCGCCGGTATCCCCCAGTTTTGCAATTTCCGCCACAGTAGACTCCGGTTGACGCTGTCAAATGCCGCGGAGTAGTCCACAAAACATGCGAAGAGTGGTGGCTGCTTTTTCTGAGTAGACTGTTCTACCAGGTAAGCGAGGGCTAAGATGTTGTCCGTTGTTGACGCTCCTGGCCTGAAACCGGATTGGTAGGATGGTAGAATTTCATTGTCATTAGCCCAGTCCTGCAGGTCTTGCAAGAGAAGGCTTGAGTATCCTTTGCCTCGATGTCCAAGAGGGCAATCAGCCTGTAATTCGATGGGTCCCCAGTGTCGCCCTTTTTGTGAATGGGTTGCAGCAGAGAGCCTTTCCAGGTCTCCGGGACTATTGAATTGGCCAGGCAATACTGATAGAGCGGCGTAAGTGTGGTACTCCAGAAATCACAATCTTCTTTGAAGAGGTGTCCTGGTAAGCCGTTGGGCCCTGGTGCCCCATCCTTTCTGATGTTTTTTAGAATTGTTGTCACACGGTTCCCTGCGACCTGATACTCAGATGTTTCTTCAGTAGGTGGAGGATTCCCTGTAACCGGAGGTTCAGATGTTTCTTCAATGGATGGAGGAAAGGTATTTGGCAGACCACTGGAGATAGAGAGACTTTGATGGTGCAGTTGAGTCTGAACTGGAGCACAGCAGTACAAATTAGTCACGTGGGTGATCCATGTGTGGCTGGCGACCACATTACGCCGATCGTGACCATGCCCTGAGAGCCTGTTGATGTATGACCAAAATTCCGCCTGTTTGTTTGGGGTCAACAGGCTGAAAATATACAGCCATTGGGAGTCTTGCTGTTGTCTTTTGCTGTCCCATACGTTTTTCCTGTGTATTTTCCTTGCTAGGAGTTGATCTTGATGTGTTTTTTCTGTTCCCTCTCGCTTGTGAGTGCGGACGCCTGTTCTCAAGGCCCGCTTGCTTTGCCCCACTTTTCCGCACCGGAGTTGTAGTTGGCAGAAAATTATTTCTCCAGAGGCTCGACGGTGTTTTATTTGTCTGCCTATCAGAAGATGGTACACCTCCGACGCCAGTTTCATCCAGTTTTCACAAACATTGCCTGCTGTGAAGTCTTGGGCAAGTCTGGGCCAATTGCTTTTCCACTTGCATAGGACTGATGTGTCTATTTCATTCCATTTTAATCTCCTCGGTAGGGCATGGGCTTCCTCCCCATTGGTGTGACCCACAACTGCAATGTAGGGGAGGCTGACCATTTGTAGTGTGATGACTATGGCCAGTGGGCGATGGTCGCTAGTCTGGAACAAAGGTTTTTGGAATTCTGACACTTGTCCATACAAGCGATTGCACGTGAAGATATAGTCGATCGTGGATTTGTTTTTCCCCTGTAATTCTATATTCGAGGCTGCCTTAGGGGGATGAGACATTTGTATTGATTTTAATCTGTACGTGTTTAAAAAAGTATTCATTAGCGTTCCGGCCCTGTCCGTGGGCAGTGCTTCGTCTGGTGCGGTCCCTAGATTTCGAGTGTTGAAGTCCCCGGCCATTATGATCCCACAGTTTGGCTGACTGCTTATTAGTTCTTCAAGTGTGTCCACTAGAGCCCTCATGTCGCTGTGTCTGGGTGACTCGTTGCTGTTGAAGTAGATGTTCAGAAGTACAATCTTCATTGGGCAGCCATTCAATTTCAAGCCTTGCAGAAGAGTAGCTTGGGCCATGTCCGTGTTTAGAAGGGGTATGGCTTTTATATTGCTGCTGATTCGTGTGTATATCGATAATCCCCCTGATGGTCTTCCGAATATGTTGTACTTTTTTGCTGGCTGCTGAAATTCGGTAAAGCCTGGAATGACCGCTGAGGCAAGTAACCAAGTTTCTTGAAGGCATAACAGATCCCCAGACTGTAGAAATTCAAAAGCTTCCGTGTTTTGTAAGGTTGTTTTTAGCCCGTACACATTCCATGAAATTACTTTCACAGTGTTGCTCAGTCCGTTGCTGGGACAGCCGTTTCTTTGTGTGCTAGGACCAATTTGTTCTTTGCGGTGGTCGAGTTATTGTTGTTCCCTCTTCGGCGTTTCTTTCTTGATCCATTTTTCATCTTCCTGTGAACGTACGCCTTGTTTGAATAGAATTGGGTGAAAGGTGTATTCTTAGGTTAGGAAATGCTGTAGTACGAGCGACATAGTTTATCCCTCTTAGGAAAGACTTTCGTGAGCTCTGTGTCTTTTTGGCGTTAGATCCAATGTTTAACATAAACGAGTATCTCTCCTCTTTAGGAATGTGTACCATAATACCCCAATTCGCGAATCGATCTCATTCTGTCATAATTTTTTGGGGTATGGAGTCATTTTTCCATTTTAATATTGATGACTCTCTTGTTGTATTGTTACCCAATGGCTTGAATTGTACTTGGATGAGGTCTTCAGAAACGATGGAGGAGAGCTCTGGAATGTGTTGGAAAATTTGTAAAATGTTGGACCTGTTTAAAATGTCGGTGCTTCCCCGAGATGTGTATTCAGGTGTGAAAATTGTGATGTTATTCTCCGGTTCCCTTTGCCCTTGTGCCCTTTGGCTATCGGTGGTGGAGTAAGTGGCCGGGCTTTGTGCATTTGTTATGTACGCTCCGGTGTCTTTGTGAACGATTGTGATCCCCCGGAGATCATTATCGTTCAGTAGTCTGGGGACTGTCATTTCTCTGTCCGTATCGCTGAGCCGAGCTTCCTGCTTATGACTTTCTTGGTGCTGCTCCGCAGAGAAGCTGCCTATACTGGCTGTTTGTGATGGCACTTCCGGCACCTGCTGGGTCTGCTCTTCCATCTTGTTTGTCGGTCTCTCCTCGATGGGTGGAATTATAGTTGATTTAGGTATTGATATATTGTTTGGCTGGCCGTTTCCTGGCCTAGCGCTAAAATGTTCCTTTTGGAAAATCGGGTAGAGTTTCTGTGGCTCCAGATTCTTTTGTGTGAGAACCGTCTTTGCGTGTGTTTTTTGCCTCTGAGTTCCATCTAATTCTCTCAGGCCCAGCTGTAATTCCTTTGCCCGGCTACGTTGTTTGTTGTTTTTAGCTCGTATTTTCAAGCACTTCTTTGCTCTCCTTGAGAGTATTTTGCAGGGTTCTGTGGTGAATTCCAGGTTAATTGCCCCGCTGACGTTACTGTGCGGGTTCTCGCCCATTACAATTTCATCATGTTTAGATGTGCTTTGGCGCATCACTGCTGCCAACTGTGAAGATGATGGAGGTGTATCCGTACCCAAAATCGGTTTGCTGACTTGAGTTTTATTCTGCGTGGTGATCTTTTCTGCTGGGCGTGTATTACCTGCGCAGTGATTTGCACCCCTCGTTGCTGTTTGCGATGCCACGTTGGGGGGGCTTCCAGCACTCGCTAAGTCCTTGATTCCATTTGCATCTTTTAAAGTTCTTTCGGGTGTTCTTTGGTGAGGCTGGGCTATGGTGACCTGATGTCTTTGCTTAAGTTCTGTGAGAATAGATGTTAAAACTTCTGGTAGTGAGCTGAGCTTCTCCACAATTGGGAGACACGAGCACCTGGCGGTTGGTAGTGACCTCAGCAATTCCAGGCTTCCCGCTAAGGTGTCAATTTTGGCTTCGATGTTGATCATAGCTATCGCAATTGCCTGCATTGTGTCCATTTGTATTTCCAATTTTTGTGTTTGCCAGGTGAGCGCATTAATGGCCGTTGATAAGGTGGAGTTAATTGAAGACAATAGAGAATTTTGGTTATTGCATCCGTTCTGAGGTGTGCACTTTCTTTCGGCAGTGGAATGGAGGAGATTCTGCTCTCCCGAGAGGCTATTTTCTCTCCGTTCTTCTCCCATCAAGGGTAGGCTTTGGCTAAAAGTGAACATTTTGATTGCTGATAGACTCCCTGACTGGGACGGGGTCAGGGACAGGTTGTGCAGGTAATTTCTGCCCTCTACCTGTGAGTCCGTCGTGATCTCCCCGTGCATAGGTTGGTTGACTTTGTTCGATGGCTCTAGAGCGGAGGATATTTCTAGAACTTCCAGACTTCTCGGACCTGAAGCGTCTTGCCTCTTTCCCTGGGATTCCAAATACTCCGATGCTGATGAGATTTCAAGAACTTCTGGGTCTCCTTGCCCCGGTACGTCTTGCTCTTTTTCCTTGGCCTGAGTCGGGCCAGATGCATTTTGCCTCATCTCCTGGGGCTCTGGGTGCCCATGCGATGTAGAGATTTCAAAGACTTCCGAGTCTCCCTGCCCTAGACCTTCTTTCTCCTTTCTCCAGAGAGGGTTCGAGACTGCACTGATGTTCCCAGGGGAGGGCTGTGTCTCGTCAGCCGGTTTCCCTATGCCCTGGCTTCTCGTTCCCTTTTTGGCTTGTTGCGTTGAGTGTGTTAGTACGCTGCTGTAGGGCTCGCTTTTTCCCTGTATTTTTTGTCCAGGCGTTATTGGCATAAAATATTTGCAGATTGTCTTGTTGTCTGATTTGGGATTTAACTTTGAATTTGGGTTTGATGAACGCACCAAGGGGGTAGACTCCAGCCGCGCTTGGCCCCTTGTTGCCGGCTTTGTTCTACTGCCGGTGCCAGTAGGTTTGCTCATTTTAATGTTGGGCTTGTTCTTTCTCATTTGCCTCTCTTGCTGTGAGCGAAATGACTTTTGATTGGATTTGTGTTTAAGTTTGCCTTTCACCGCTCTGTCTTCTAGTTTGTAGGGAAATTTGTATTTTAATTTATGGGTCAGTTTCCAGCTCAATTTCCAGCTCTGTGCCCAGGGATCTCGCGCTGTATGTCTGACTGGGCTTCCTTTGATGATACCGCTCTCCCTATTTTCCCTGCTGTCCAGAGGGTTAGTTGCTGTCGTTGGGTTGAATGGGAGATTGACAGACGGACAGTCGGGCAGCGGCTGAACCCGGCAGGCGGCTTACTTGTGTAGCCCTTTGTAGTAATCGGTATTGTGATTCCCTCAACTATTGGTTTACTCATCAAAAAGTTTCTGCGTGATCATAGTTATTTTTGCACCAGAATCCACTAAAAGCTTAATGCACTTGCTTCCCACAGAAATATCAACTACGGGATCAACGCAGGACCTAGGATCTCCTTCAATGACATCATGTGAACAAAGAGGAGTCACTGGCGTTAGAATCAGTAACGACTGAAACTACTTCAGAGTCAGATGAAGAATCAGAATAAATTAGGCATACAACAGGTTTCTTTAGACCTTTTTGCCCTTTCAACTTCAAACAAACCTTAGCAAAGTGTCCTACTTTTTTACAATAATTGCAGGTAACATTAGATGCAGGGCAACGTGATCCCTTAGAGTGAGGTGTATTTCCACATCTTAAACATATATTAGATCCCACACTAATTGATGTTCCAGACTTGGTAGACTTGATTAGTGTGTTGGAATTCCCTTTAAAAGATTTCTTGACTGATTTAACAGAGGAATTGAGGTTGATAGCATTAACTGGTTCTATAACCTTCTCATCTAGTTCTTTTAAGGAAACCATAGAAATTTCTATGCTCTTTGCTAATTTAATAGTATCATCGAGAGACGGATCACCCATAGTGAGTAGTTTCTGCCTAATGTTTTTGTCTTTACAATGACATACAAATTGGTCTCTGATGAGTTGGTCTGTGAAGTTCTCAAACCTGCAATCTGCTGCCAATCTGCGTAAAACAGAAATGTAAGAATCAACGTCTTCGCTTTCAGATTGTTTCCTCTTAAAAAATTTATGCCTGAGGACTTGGCTGTTTGTCAAAACGAAGTTTAAGTTTTTGTGTACCTCCCAAAAAAATGCAAAGAAAACAAAATATAGAAAAATTGAAGTAAGTTTGGTGTGTGTATCACCGCGTGAAATACACAAAAAAATTGTTGCATCAAAGTTGGAATCAACCAAGAAAAAGATAATAAGTAGTAGTAGTGAAGTGCTATAACCAGTGAAAAGGTGTGTGTGTCACCATAGAGTGCACACTGTAAAAAACATATCTTGGGCTGAAATGGTGTGTGGATCACCACGTGAAACACACAAAAGTTGCAGCAGAGATAATAAGTTGGAAGAGTTAGTAGTGTGTATAACAATAAGATGAATTGAGCGTGTTGAAGGAGAAATTGCATCCGTGGTCGTTGCATGTGCTGATGCTGATAGGTGTGTGTGTCACCGTGGTGTGCACATGCTAATAGATAGAGAGTGACTTAAGAGGTGTGCGTATCACCGCTTGTAATACGCAGTAATTGTAGAGGCTGGACAATACTGCATGCAGAATTGGTGTGTGTATCACCGTAAGATGCACACGTTATAAAGACGAAAGAAATAAGCAATGAGCCTGTTCAAAGATGGCCCCCAAGCGTCATTGAGCGTGATGACGCATCCGTTGTGTTCGAGGGTTGTACATCACAAAGGGTGAAGTGCAGTCAGTATGGAGACGTGAGAAGGCAGGTCGCGAGGTAGACAGCGCTGAAAGTGGACATTGTCAGGTAAGATAGCTCGAGGCAGTAGCGAGGCAAAGTTTTTAAATGATGCGCTAACTTCAGATGCGCTAACTGTTGGGCGCACGTGGCGATATTACGAGTTTGACATGGAGAACTCGAGGCAGTAGCGAGATAAAGTTTTAAATGATGCGCTAACTTCGGATGCGCTAACTGTTGGGCGCAAGTAGCGATATTACGAGTTTGTAAAACAGCCAAAGCAGACAGAATACAAAATAAAAACGCCCTACCGTGTCAGATGAAGAGCCCAGTCCTTTTTAAAATGTTCCAAGATGCTGACGATAGCGCTGTTGTAGAGCAGAATTTGATTGAAGATTAAAGGGAAATGATGTCCCTTAGAAGTTAAACAAGCTTGACTGTAGGAAGATCTCAGAGATGAGAAGGCTTCATTGTAGGTAGAACTCAAATATGAGATATCTCGCATGCTGGGTGGTCCATGTAACCATGATCTTCGCCAATCAAATGTAGTAATGATGCAGGAAACTGGTGATGTCTTGAGTATATTTATTATAAGGTTACATGGAAGAGGAGCCAGCTTGAAGGCAGCCAGCTCCAACAGACACCAACTCAAGAGTGAACCACATACATTCTAATGTTCCTAAGCAGCAAGAGAACATTCTAAAAGAAACTAAGACATTGCAATAATAGGCTAACACATGTAATATATGATATAATGAAAATGTGTAAACCAATAGTTGAGGGTATCACAATACCGATTACTACACCCTTCTCGACCAGGCCTGCGACAATTCTTGGCTAGAAGTCGATGGGGGGTGCTCGTAGGGGGTGCTTGGAGGGGGTGCTTGGAGATTGGTGGGGCGGCTGGACTCCACCCTGAGAGGTTCTCAGATGTACACTGGCCCCCGCTGGCTGTCTCAGTCTTGGGACCAGCCTCGGCTCCTCTGCCTCCGCCATGCCGGCGCCCGCTCTGTGCTGCTTTGGCTGACGATTTTCGTCGTATCACAACCAGTGGCGCTGGCTGCCGCTTGCTGCTATCTGCTGATGCTACTTTGGGAGTAGCGGGGCATCTGGGTGGTGCTAATATAATGCTATTGTGACGAGTGGGGTGGTTGGTGAGCACAGCCGGGCTAGGCTGGGGTGGCGGCGGGGGGTGGCAGGGAGGTGCGCGAGGGCAGGGCACGCTGGGCGCCACAAGCCGCACCCAACCTAGTTGGGCTGCCTCCGCGGGGCACCTGGGCACTACACTCTGCGGCCACCGCTAATGGTGACGGCGCTCTCGTGCTCTTCCTGATTCTTACCGTGCCTCGCCTCAAGCCGCCTCCTGTGTGAGCCCCTACGTGGCTCCCGACACCGACAGCATACCGCAATCCGCTCACCACAATCCGCGATCCGCTCACCACGATCAGTAGATCAGTAGAAGCCGACCACCGGCCAACTATTGGGGGGCGAGGGGCATAAGGGGTTCGGGAACCACTGCCAGGATCGCCTTTTAAACGCCCCCTTGTGATTGCGACGTGGGCCTGCTCATGGCATCGACCTTTTGGGCAGTGCACCTCATCCTCCCGGCGTGAGCACGTTCGGTGGAGCCCGTCCAGTGCCATACCTAGAGGTCTTGTTTGAAGCACCTGAAGGGGTCCCTGGGTTCACTGCGCCAACTTGTGTATACAGCTTCCTTTGCTTGGGGCCCCCCACTGCCTCGCGGTGGCCCACCCTCTCACGTGGTGGCCTGTGGTACGCCGGAGTTTCCTGCCTGGGTGATCCAGTTTTCCAATGCTTTGCCAGGAGTGAGCTTGCTCTGTGACCCTCAAGATGACGCTTTGGAAAAGCGGAGCACTACGGCCTGGTGGTGTCGAGCCTAACTAAAGCTACTGTCTGTTCTTACTTACCTTGTCCTTCGTGAATCTTAGACGCACTCCTTTAGCCTCCCGGGCACCCTGCCCGCATTGGCCAGCGGACACTGCTATACCTGCCTTCCTGGTCCCTGCAACTTCAAGAGCGATCTCAAGTCCGCCCCCCTTTCGGGGGTGGACGGCCTCTGCTGTCCTTGGGGGAGCACCGTGGGGCCTGCGATATGCCTCCAATCGGGCCGTTAAAGCTGAGTCTGCCAGAGATGGGGCAATGGCTATGCCCCTCCGTCGATCCCTCGCTGGGGGCCGAAGAGCACCCCAGCATCCTCCCGGCCAGCGCAGGGTCCGCAGCAAACTTTGGCCGTGCACGGCCCAGGCACCTGCCACTTCCCACCAACCAGGCTGCACAGACTGTCGTCACAGCCCGGGGGGGCGCCGATGGAATCTGCTTGGTCGCACTAGGTGACCCGGCACCAGGGCAGCTTCAACCCCTGCGCCGCCTCTGACAAATTCACAGAGGCCGCCGACCGCTCGACACGGCCGCAGGTCGATCGCAGGAGGCCCGGTCTCAGGTTGCCTCAGGCCAGGGATATGGGCAAGTCACCCCCACCAACAACTCCTTCGCGCCCATTATGCCCTCGAGCGAGAGGTGTCCTCCGGTGCCAGATTGGGGGGATACGGGGGCAATGAACGTGCGTTAGGCCTGGTGGAGACGGAGCTTGGAGAGACACGTCCGATCACACCACCATCTTGGCCACGCCCTAATTTTTTATTTTGAAATATTTATTTTGTTTTTATTTTTGAACTGACTGGAGTGTGAATAGTAATTTATCCCTTCTTTCCCTACTGTTGCACTTATTGGAGTGGGAATAGTAATTTTTACCCCGCCGCTATCCAACACTTTCCCTGCTGTTGCACTCACTGGAGTTGGAATAGTAAATTTAATCCCTCCGCTATCCAACACTTACCCTACTGTTGCACTCACTGGAGTGGGAATAGTAATTTTTACCCCTTCACTATTCAACACTTTCCCTACTGTTGTACTCATTGGAGTGGGAATAGTAATTTTTACCCCTCCGCTATCCAACAATTTCCCTACTGTTGCACTCACTGGAGTGGGAATAGTAAATTTTACCCCTCCACTATCCAACAATTTCCCTACAGTTGCACTGACTGGAGTTGGAATAATAAATGTAATCCCTCCGCTCTCCAACATTTACCCTACTGTTGCACTCATTGGAGTTGTAATAGTAATTTTTACCCTTTCGCTATCCAACACTTTCCCTACTGTTGTAGTTATTGGAGTGGGAATAATAATTTTTACCTCTCCGCTAACCAACACTTTCCCTACTTTTGCACTGACTGTATTGGGAAATTTAAATTTAAATATTTTTTAATGGTTTAATGTTTGAATTTATTATAGAATGTTTTTTTCTTATATTTTAAATTATTGATATATATAAGTTTTAACATAAATAAAAAATATTAGTTTATTAATTGTTTTAAAGTAAATATATATATATATATATATCAATCCACAAGTGTGCCCAACTTGAGAACGTCCTCTCAGAAACTTGACTTCTTCAAGTGAGGTCTGCAGCCGTCACAGCATACCGCTTCATCAAATCTATCTGCGGCTTAACGCGTTTCGAATACAATATTCTTGTTCACAAACCCAACATATGACTGACACCAGCAACTCATAGTTACAACTGCATTTATTGATAAAAAGTCCCGCCCAGATGGGCGTGTTCTTGCTCCATAGTGGGCGTGTGCTAAAAGCATAATGGTATTTGCAGTCTTTAGAATATTGCATTCGAAACGCGTTAAGCCGCAGATAGATTTGATGAAGCGGTATGCTGTGATGGCTGCAGACCTCACTTGAAGAAGTCAAGTTTCTGAGAGGACGTTCTCAAGTTGGGCAAACTTGTGGATTCTTGTGTAGCGGCCATGCTCAGGCTGCGAGGACGACCCGCCGCTGTGAGGCGGACCCGCAGTGGCAGAAAATTCTGACGCCGATACCGGGACAGAAACTTTCAACAGTGAGTGTTGTGTATTTGTCAGCCACTGCAGCACTCTTAGCTGATATCAACCCACAAAGGGATTTGGAGTTAAAACTTTAATTATGAACTGAGCAACAATAAAGCCCACTGGGGAAGTTATTCTAAAGACTGCAAATACCATGATGCTTCTAGCACACACCCACTGTGGCGCAAGAACACGCCCATCAGGGCGGGACTTTTTATCAATAAATGCAGTTGTAACAATGAGTTGCTGGGGTCAGTCATATGTTGGGCTTGTGAACAAGAATATTGCATTCGAAACGCGTTAAGCCGCAGATAGATTTGATGAAGCGGTATGCTGTGATGGCTGCAGACCTCACTTGAAGAAGTCAAGTTTCTGAGAGGACGTTCTCAAGTTGGGCAAACTTGTGGATATATATATATATATATATATATATATATATATATATATATATATATATATATATATTCACTGAAAAACCATAGGTTTTAGGGACAGTTATAGTTAGTTGGACATTGCACTCGTACAAAACCCGTGAAATTCCCCCGTTATAGTTAGTTCAGCTAACTATAACTCGCGCCCCGCAATGCACTGCTGATGATGTCACATATTACATCACTCATGACATGGTCAGTGACATCACTGATGACATCACTGATGACATCTCAAATGACATCACTGATGACATCATCCACGTGATAATCTGATGCAGCTCCTCACACCCTAATATAACCTTTGATACACCCAATCTAAATTACAGAGTGCCATTCGCAAAACCATAGACACTCCAACACCAATAACTACATACCCACTCACTGATTCTTAGGTCTACACACACACATCCACTCACTCACCCGTACAGTCACTCATACTTATGGTCACTCAGTACAGGACTATCATATGCACTCTTACTCCTATATAGACACTCAAACACCGCCACTCATCCATAGAGGTACTCACACACCTAGTCAGTCATGCAAATAATTAAACACACTGCCATTTACTCACCTATACAGTTATACACACACCAGCTCACTTTTTTTTTTTAAGTTCAAGTAAGGTTTATTGAAGAATTAAAATTATTACATAAACCATTTTTCGTACAAGCAATTATTTAACAATATAACAATATCTGAAAGCATGAAGGAATACTTGAGTGTTGTTGATATATAAAAACCTTCACGACATTAAAGTGTAACGTGGAATATAGTTTGAATACATTCATAGGTCCAGAAGCAATACACATAGCTACATATGTCCATATATAAAATTAAAAGAGGATACTATAGGTATTGATAGAGTATTTAGAATTGTATACAAATAAATATTAGGAAGTCAGGGAGGCTTGGAGACTTCTTGCATCGAAGGCTCAGGGAGGTAGCTTTTTTGCTGATGTGTTTAGAAAGTCTGTAAGTGGGGACCAGAGGTGTAACCTTTTCATAGCTAGGGAGATAGGGTGGACTAGAGCTGTATCTAGGCGGTGATTGTGACAAACTGCGTACCACCACGCTAAGTAGGACAATTTGGAAGAGTCTTTCCAATTTTTTGAAATCTGTTGAAACTCTACAGCCAGTAACAGGTCGATGAGTTTGAGTTGGGAGTGACTTTTGTCCCATTCCGGTGATAAACTACCTAGGAAAATGTTAGTGAGGGATAAGGGCACTGTGGTATGAAAAATGATATTAATTTGGTGCCAGACTTTTTCCCAAAACCCAAAGACATGTGTGCATGTAAATAGCATGTGTTTAAGGTCTGCTTCACTTTGAGAGCATGACCAGCATGCGTTGGGGTTTGTGCTATGTATCTTATTAAGAAACATTGGAGTGAAAAACAATCGATTGTAAAGAAAGAAAAGTGTTTGTGTAGTGCTAGCAGCTCTAGAAGATTTCCTGAGTTTTGACCAGATTATGTTCCACAGAGTCACAGGCCAATTTGTTTTAAGATCGGATTCCCATGCGAGTTCTAGTTTGGTTTTCTGTCTGTTCTCAGGAGGTTCCATTAGATGAGAATAAATGCTCGAGGCTTTGGGGTTTATGATTAGAAGATGATTCCATGGGAAGAGAGGTTGAGATTGTGTAGAGGGCAAGGTTTGAAGTTTGGCATATGCCTCAATTAATACCTTCTGCAAGATCAAAAATTTTGATTTAAAGGAGAAGGGTAGCTGATATAAAGTTTGTATTTGTGTGAATGGAATGGGTGTGCCCAGATCAAAAAATTGGTGTACCCAAAGTAGACCTTTGCTCCTCCAAATCTTCCAGTGTATAGGTTTCCCTTTGATAAGGATGTGTTTATTATGCCAAATTGTGGAATTAAGAAAATAATCTGAGTTGTGTGTAATTAAATGGGGTGCGATAGACAATAATTTACATGATTGTTTAAGTATGGGAGTCGAAAGTTTTTGTGGTTTTCGGGTAAAGGAAAGATATTCCTGGAATGAGAAAGGGGTTAAAAAGGAAAGTTCGAGATCAACCCAAAGAGGCCTATTTTCGGATTGAGTATTGATCCAGTGTGATAATTGTCTGAGTTGGAAAGCTTTGTGGTAATTAGAGAAGTGAGGGAAGTTAACTCCACCTTCGGATTTTGGTCTTGTTAATTTATGTAATGCCATTCTTGGTTTTTTACCATTCCATAAAAACGAGGTGAGAGTGGAATTGATTCTTTTAAAGGAATTGGATGGAATGGAAATTGGTGTGTTAGAAAGAATATATAGAATTAAAGGTGTCAACATCATCTTAATGGTGTCTAAACGACCCCACCAAGATAGATGTAAAGGATGCCATCTTGTAGTTAGTGCTTTAAGTTTGTCAAGACATTTATCTATATTTAGAGAGATGGATGTTTTAATAGAGAACGAGAACCAGATGCCTAGATATTTTATATGTTTAGAATTCCAGGTAAAGTTAGAGATCTTAAAATCATCTTTGAAGGTATATTTAGTTAGAGGTAGTATCTCGCACTTCCCTTTGTTTAATTTATACCCTGACACTAGACCGTAATCTTCCACTTCCCCCATGAAGGCTGTGAGTGAAGACTGGGGTTGGGAGAGAAAGACTAAAATATCATCAGCATATGCTGCTAATTTAATTTGTCGGGGGTCTGAAACAAAGCCAGTGATAGATTGATTTTGGCGAATTTTTGACAAGAATGGCTCTAGAGCTAAATTAAAAAGAAAAGGTGATAAGGGACAGCCTTGACGAACTCCCTTTTGAGATTAAAGTAGGGAGAGATAAGACCATTGGCTGAGATCGCAGCCTTAGGTTCTGAGTAAAGTAGGGCAATTAGGGATATCATTCTTGGTCCGAAACCGAACCACTTAAGAGCATGGAATATAAATGGCCAATAAACCCGATCAAAAGCTTTCTCTGCATCTAATGCAATTGCTGCTAGTGAATCGGGGTAATGTGATGATTTGGAGATAATGTCGAAGAATAGACGTGTGTTATCGGTGATATTTCGACCTTTGACGAAACCTGATTGTTCCCTGCCAAGTAATAGGGGGAGATGTGGTTCTAGTCTTAAAGCTAAAGCTTTGGAGAATATTTTATAGTCCACATTGACTAAGGAAATGGGTCTATAATTTTTGCAAAAGCGTGAGTCTTTATCGGTTTTCAATAATAGACAGATCAAAGCTTCAGAGAAAGAACCAGTGGATTTATTTGAGGCTATGAAGGAAGAAACAAGAGTGTGTAAATGTGGGAGTAATAAATGAGCAAAGTGTAGAAAAATTCCACTGTAAATCCATCAGGGCCAGGGGCTTTGTCTTTTTGAGGGTCTGTAGAGCATTGAATAATTCTGTTTGTGTGAGATCAGATTCCAGTGATGATAGATCCAGTTGGGGATTGATATGTTTTTGAATAGTGGAAAAGTATCGGGAGATATCTGTATCGGAAGGTGTCTTTTCTGGTGTATAAAGGGATTTGTAGAAATGAACAAATTCTTGAAGAATGTCAGGGTCCTTGAGTTTTGGTATTTGATTATCATCTATAATGGAGCCGATATGAAGTTTTTGTTGTTTAATTTTTAAATAGTTAGCTAAGAGTTTGCCCGATTTATTCTGGCCTCCATAATACTTTGCAGAGGATTTTAATAGATATAAGGAAGCTTGTTTGGTAGTCGCTTCATTAAATGCTATCTTCGCATTAATGAGGTCTTTAAGAGAATCTTTTGACTTAGAAGTATGAAAAGAGTGTTCCAACTTTTTGATTTTATCAAGAAGAGTATTATGGGATTTATGGAAATCTTTTCGTTTGTTTGATACAAATCTAATAATGAAGTCCCTAGCAGTGGCTTTAAAGGCATCCCATATAGTATGAAAGGATAGATCTTCCGTTAGATTAATAGAGAAGAACTCTTGAGAGAAGGAAACAAAAGATGAATTAAACTTATGGTCTAGAAGTAAAGAGTTATTAAAACGCCATTTTTTCGTTGATGTGGAATGATTCAAAAGGTCTAGTTGAATCGAAACAGGTGCATGATCTGAAATAAGTATGGGACCTATATCAGCAGAGCGTAAGGATTGGGCAACGTTTCGAGAAAGAAATATGTGGTCAATTCGGGATTGAGTCTGGTGTGGGTGGGAGAAGAAGGAGTATTCTCTTGTGGATGGGTTGCAAAGGCGCCATGAGTCTAATAAATTTCTTTGTTTAATAGTCTGTATGAAAGCTTTATGTGCCGCATTTGAGTGAAAGTGAGAACCAGAGTTTCTATCAAGAAACGGATCCATCACTTGATTACAGTCGCCTGCAAGGATGAAATTATCTGTCGGGTAT
Organism: Calotriton arnoldi; assembly: GCA_963921515.1. Classification (NCBI taxonomy): domain Eukaryota; kingdom Metazoa; phylum Chordata; class Amphibia; order Caudata; family Salamandridae; genus Calotriton; species Calotriton arnoldi. Next base: position 225,946 of record CAWUFW010012168.1, on the reverse strand, counting down.
TTGAGTAGTAATTGAGAGATGCGTGTCCAAAAGCTTGCATCGCCATTAGTAGGAGCATAAATGTTGAGTAGGGATAGTGAGGACGTCCCTAACAATAAATTTGTGAAAATCCATCTACCTTCAGTGTCCGCCTCCTGAGAAACAAGCTGCGCCTTCAATGCCTTGTGACAGAGAGTTATAACCCCATTCCTCTTCCCGTCTCCTGGCGAGAAAAACCTCACCAACCCAATTTCTTTGAAGCTTCAGTGACTCGCTTTCAGTAAGGTGAGTCTCTTGCAAAAATGCGATATTAGCGTCTAACTTTGATAAGTGGGACAGGACTCTCTGTCTTTTTATAGGGGAATTCAAGCCTCTGACATTCCATGAGATAAATTTTAGAGACATGTATCGATTAGAAGAATTAAGGACATAAGTGGACCATTAAAAGTATGTGCGTTAAAAATAACTTTTCCCAAAAAATCAACAGTAATCGAAAAATAAAAGCTTTGAAGAACATTTGTAATATGTACGAAGTTAATAGATGTGAAAACCAATGTGAGAAGAAAGAAAGAATAAAATAGAGGAAGAGAAAGAGATAAAGATAAAGGACACAATGTAGGAAGGAGTGATGGATATAAGAGAATTGTGTACAAAGGTAGTATATATATACGTGAAATACAGAAGGATATAAGGAAGGAGGGAAGCAATGTGCAAATAAAAAACTGGGGACAGGAAGGGTAAAGAGATAAAAATAATGTGAATACAGTGAGAAAAGATACAAGTAAAGAGAACATACCTACATAGAACTCAAAACAATGAGTGGGGTGGGGAGGGGGTGAGGCCACATGGAACGATGGGACGTCCAGACTTCACGAAATGAGGCGGGGAAGACTTCAGGATGAAACAACATATATGACGTACGGATTGGACAGACTGAAGCGAAACCTGTAAAAGGAAGATATAGTTAACATTATCAGATTATACTGTAAGATATTATAATAGAGGAAGGCAAATTGCAGACTATTAACCTAAAGTTTAAAAGTATATACTAAAACGTGCCAACCAAAACAACTTTATGTAACCTGGGTTGCATATTTAAATAGAGAAGCAAAAAGAATATAAAGGGAGAGCATTAGTAGAGGAAGCTGCCTAGAGACCAACCATCCAACAACTTTTCAATTGAACTGAGTACTCATGGTGTCCATTCGATTTGAAGAATGAATATTAAGAAAACTTTTTAACTTGGTTGGGTCTTCATATACTGTGGTGTTATTGTTGAAGGTAACTTTGAAGATGCAGGGATGAAACAGACCAAAACGAGCTCCAATGGAACGAAGCGCTGGTCTCGTTGCGAGGAACTCTCTGCGTCGATCTGCTGTGGGTTTAGCATAGTCTTGTGAGAAGAATAGTTGGTGTCCTGAGAGGGAGATCCGTTTCATGAGCCTGGCTGCTTTTAGAACTTTGAGAAGATCTGTGAACTCCAAAAAGTACAGGATAAATCCTCTCGGTTTCTTTATGCTGGAAGAAGCTGAGTGCGTCGGACCGAGACGGTGTGCGCGTTGAATGTTGAGAGTGGTGCCTTCAGGTAGATTAAGCATTGTTGGTAAAACTCTTTGGAAAAAGGAGATTGCGTCTGGTCCTTCTGAACCTTCCACTATGCCGTAGATGCGGAGGTTATTCCTCCTGTTCCTGTTTTCAAGGTTTTCAACCTGTTTCTGCAAAGCTGTGACTTGAGAATGAAGAACTTCTGTCTTGGCGTATGATGAGTTCAGCATCTCAACATTATGCTCCACCTTGATAACTCTTTCCTCTAGTTTCTCCCAACCATCTGTGAGGAATTGTATTTTGGTGTTGGTTTCTTCAACAAATGGTCTTAAGGCTCGGATCTCCTCCAAAAGTAGATCCATGGAGACCAATGAGGCCTGCTTTGGCGGTGAGGGGGATCTTTTTTCAGTCTTTTAGAGGTTGCTTTAATAACTACTGAAGAGGCTGCAGTAGGAGGTGGAGACGCCATTTTAGGTGAGGAGATTTGAGATATTCCCGTTATGGAAAATGAAGCAGTTTGATGTTTTAGGCCAGAGATGTGTGTTAGAAATAACACTGACGAAAATTTTTAAACCGTGCTCTCACAGATATTGTAATTCAATAGCGCAACTGATTATGCCATTAATATCATTTGAAAGAAGAAAAATATGAGTTGAATAGCATATAAATTGTGGCATCCATCGAACAATTGAATAAAGATATTGAAATAGTACATATATTACTGAGTATTAATTGAAGGAAATTGAGATAAGCCACGTTCTACATGTAAAGTCATTTAAATTCCAGAGAAAAAAGTAGAGACGAAAACAATCTATGAAGAAAGTTGTGAAGTGAGAGTCAATCAAACATAAGGTGAATATTGAGCTGGAAGGATTTAGATATTGCCCATCAAATCGTACCCTGAGAGGATTTCAGCATAGCATGCTAATACGCTGTAAATTGACCATGGACACAGCTCAGAACAGTTCAGCCTCCGTGTATTTTAATGCATACTCCATGACCTGCTTTGTAGTGTGGTCACGAATGACTGTCCCTCACCTCAGAAGCCGGTGCATAAGCTGTCTCCGTGCAACACAATGGGGCTCGAGCATGCAGCAAAACAAAGCATGAAAGGCATGAAAGGCACGAAATGAGGCGTCTGTAAAAGACCTTGTTACCTCAGAATTGTCTCACAATGCCGCTTTCCGTGTAGAAACTTGGGGCATCAGGAAAAGGGCCGCGCGTTACATGCGCGCGTACCTCAGGTCGCGAGTGTTCACAAAATGGCGGCCGACGCCTCTGTCCGGCTTCAGGAGAGAAGAGCGCCACAGCTTCAATTCTCCGTCGAGAAACTCCGCAATTCACCTCCGCGGGTGCAGCAACAGCTCCGACATCTGCTCGGAGAAGATAGGGAGCGTACGCCGTGTATTAGCCTAGGTAAATCCCGTCGTCATAACGCCGTCACTCGCCCGGTCCGGAAGACGCCGCCATCTTCCTTGGGCGCAAGCCACGCCCCACACACCAGCTCACTTAATCATACAAATACTAGCACATTGTTACGCTCTTATACAATCACTGATACAAGCACACACTCATCCATACAGCCACTATCACAATCACTCACTCTCGCTTATAGCTATTTATATACTCCAACACACATATATACTGCCTTTCACATACTTAGTTACTCACACATGTACCACTGGGACATACATTCACTCACTAATACACTCTTACACACACTTACCCACCCATACAGTCTATCACAGATGCACTCTTGAAACCATCCACCCAGTGAATCACCCACTCACACATCTATGCACAGTCGCACACACCCCATCCACACAAACACTTCAGGAGAGAAGAGCGCCACAGCTTCAATTCTCCGTCGAGAAACTCCGCAATTCACCTCCGTGGGTGCAGCAACAGCTCCGACATCTGCT